>CM038794.1:228525164-228768271 GCA_021764765.1 Vicia sativa
ATATTTGATTTGTAATGAAACCAAAATATTGTCTTTTTTGAATTAATTCCATGATCAATTCTCTTGCCAATCTCGATAATTTCAAAATATCAAACATATGTTTGCTTGGACCTCAAGAATGATAAAAAAAAAACATTGCACTTAATGTTTTGATTTTATATCTTTTTATTTTAATTAAATTGGTTTCAAATGAATAAATCCAATAAATAAAAATAAATAAATGATAAAGGCGTGCCTTTAATGGCGGAGGTTCTAATTAGGATAAGAAACAAGTTGAACCATGAAAAAGTTAGGCCCATTTAGAATTTTTTTGATTTTTTCAAGTATTTCTATTCATGCACCTCCTCAACAATGTCAAACTTGCACAATTTGTATCTAGCTCAAATTTCAATTTTTTTGGGTGTTCTTGGACTTTTTAAGCTCAAGATATCCTCTAGCACTCCTTTGGTTTCATTTTTGTTGAAGTTTCCATGTTCATGAACACTTCTCAAAAGAATATTTTTATTGACTTTTAAAAGGACCTTTAATGTTTTGATCCATAACTTCTGAAGCATTTTTAGCCAAAGCTTGTGAGACATGAAGTTGTGGAATTGAATTCTCTTCAAAATGAGATTTGTTGGAAAAATTTACGATAAAGTATGTGAAAGTTATGCTTGGTCAAAGTTACATTGACTTTTATTTGAAAAACCTAATTTAGAAACTTTGACTTTTGATCAAATCTTGACTTTCCTTGAAAATCATGGTCAACACTGATCAAATGATGAATATTACTTCAAAATATTTTTGACAAAAATTATAGTTTATTGAATGTTGACCATAGTTGACTTTTTGTCCAATACGATTTTCAACCATCTGAGCAATTGGTGAGCAAATTTGACTTGTGGGTTTGAAACTTGACATGGTTATTCCTTGAAGCATATGATGAGGTATGATGACCACTTGTAGCATTGGAAATCCATTTTTTCTTGAGAGGAGCAAAACCCTAGTTTGGATTGATTGCTTAAGAGAGGGTTTGTCTGGTTAACCCTTGTGAAATTCTTGAGTATGGAGTTGTGGTTGTCTTGAGAAGTAGGAGGGAAAATTTTGGGTTGTATGAGTTTCCCTGTTTAATCTTCTTGTACGAGGAGGTTAGATTGGTATGCTTTCCTTCGTGACACGAAGAGGTAGAAGATGATTGAACACTCGAGTACACCTGAAAATTTGCACTCGCTGTTGTATGGAATGGGATCGTCAGTTGACGACACATTGGAATGAGCTTATAGATGCCATTTGGAGAAGTTGATGCTGGAGAGTGAGTCGTACGCTAGAATTTGCGTTTGTCTTTTGGATGAGAGAAGTATCAAAGATGGGCTTAAAGATACCATCTAGGGCAGTTGATGATAAAAGAGTCGAGAATAAACCTTTGTCTTGGCTATTTCTGAGATGAATAGTTGTCAGCATGTAGATAGTTTTCCCGTCTTGTTTCGGGTATTAATCTTTGACTTGCTATCTGGAAATAATTTGCATGGTCGTTCAGATAGTTCTCCCGTCTTGTTTCAGGTATTAATCTTTGACCTTTAGTTTTGGAAAATAGCTTTTACCTGCTGGGGAAATAAATCTTGGCAGGATATGGTTAGTTCTATGCAGATGATGATGCATGCGAGTATATGACAATGTTCATGAATGATATATGCACACGTCATGATTTTTATGAATAATGTATGAATGTAGATGTTGTGGTATTTCAAAATATATCCATCTTGAGGAAGATAGGAATGTTCTGCTGGAGATTTTTTATTTCTGCTCTGGGATGAAGTTATTGAAAACCCTGACTGGGGAATGATGTGGTATAGAATAACATGTAACTTCTTGGAGACTGATGTAATTTGTTGATGTTTTACTGCTCGGGGACCAATGTAACGTGATGACTTGAGAATGTAGATAAGGCTGATAGGATCACTGCTCGGGGACTAACGTGATGAATATAGGGGATCACCGCTCGGGGACTAACGTGATGAAGTTGAAGCTGATAGGATCACTGCTCAGGGACAAATGTGATGAAGATGATAGGATCACCGCTCGAGGACTAACATGATGATGTAGAGGATCACTGCTCGGGGAATAACGTGATGAAGTTGAATCTGATAGGACCATTGCTCGGGGACTAATGTATTGAAGATGATAGGATCACCGCTCGGGGACTAACATGGTGAAGTTGATAGGATCACTGCTCGGGAACTAACGTGATTATGTTGAAGTGTTTGAACACTGTTGGGAGGAGATGATAATGTAATACTTTGTTGGATAAGATTTGTCTTTGTAGGGAGAGCGATGGCTTTGTGGGGATTGTAGAGATGATCCTATGGAGACATTTCTTGTTAAAGTGACTATGTGGGAATGTATTGATGACTTTAGTCGTCATCTCAATTCCTAGAGTCTGTAGTAATTATTGTTTCTGTTCGCTTTTCATAGGTTTGTGAGTAGATGCTTATTGTCAGATGCATATAATCATTCAAAGAAATCATTAGACTTTATGCAAACAAAACAATAAAAATTGGAACTGGAAAAGAAGAATTTGCATTAAATTTGAAAAGTGGCCTATAGTTGGGCAATTTGTATACAAGAGACAAATATCCTAGTAAGAGGAAATTGTCAAAATAGTAAAAAGCTATGTGGAAACAAACTTGTCGAGTTTCAACTATGTTATTGCTCATATATTTTTGACTATCTCATCTCCTTGTTGTCAGAAGGAAGTGATTGAATTGATTTGTGCCATTCGAATCTTGAAGGCGATAGTAGTGATACATAAGTAGGTGATCTAGGCGAGACATAGTCATCGCTTAACTCCTAACTTTTGCCTAGACCGCCCTTTCGGGTTTTCAGTCTACCGGGATACCGTTTTTTGCCCAAGCCGCCTTTGCAAGTTTTCGACTTGTCGGGCATACATTTTTGTATATATATCCTTAACTTTTGCCCAAACCTTTTGGTTCTCCAGGATGTCCTTATTTTTCCTAGGCCAGCCAACCTAGCGGGTCTCGTTTATGCGTAGTATTTTTTGACTACGTCTACGTTCACAGGGTGCAGGAAGTCTTCTCCATCCATAATGCTTAGTATCATAGAGTGCCTGAAAATAATGTTTTGACTACAAATGGTACCTCATAGGTGGAAGTCCATTTGCCCACGAGTCACCTTGTGGAAGAATGATGTGCTTGACTTCTATATCACCGACTTGGTAGACTCGGTGCTTGACTTTTTATTGAATGCTCGATCATTAAATACGGTATATTGTCCATGGCAGAAGGCTGTGAGTCATTTTTCTTCGATCAAGTTGATCTGGTCAAGGCGAGTCTGGACCCATTCGTCTTCGTCTGATTCTGTATCCTGGAGTATAGCAGTATATGGCATCATGAGATTTTGAGCTCGAGATCGCACCCATTTGAGGTAAGATTCTCAAGGAATGGAATTTTTATGCCCCAAGGTTTTGGTATCAGTTTTCTTCACCATGCCTCAAGCATGCACAAATCTTCGGCGATAACCATAGAGATCGTTGTCGTAGTCAAATACAATGTCTTTGAGAAGCATATCATGAGGACCATATCTTTGAGCATAACCAAAATGTCGTAATGCTAGAGAAGGGTTGTAGGTGATACTTCCCCTTATGCCAAGGAGTGGTACATTAGAACTCTCCACAATGCTCAAAGGTGAAATCCTTTTGAAAGTAAAGACATACGAATATCTAAATGAGAGTGACATCAACCTTTGAGACCATTTCAACCTTTGCTTGTTCTTCATTATTGGTGAGAAAGGTGCGAAATAAACCACATGGATAATAATAGTATGCAATACATGATAGTCCCTTGTCTTTTCATAGTATGAGTGTGGAGAGAGAATGTAGAATATCTCCAAGCAAAGTAGCACAAAATTATGAGTGAGGAAAATCTTGATAGCGTTCACGTCTATGAATTGGTCTTGATTAGAAATACATCAAACCTTAGATGAGCAAAGCCACAATGTCTTAAGCATGGAAACTCATAGCCTTTAGGAATTCTTGAGCTTTCTTTATCGAAACTTAGCAAGACCTTAAGTCCGCTTCTTGTTTCCAATTGTCTTCAATGTCGACCGCTTTAGATGTAACGCTATGCGATGTCTTCGAACTTTGAAACTTTTTCTGAACCGGTGAAAGGTATTTGATCAAGAATGGGTATCCCAGTGGCCTAGATAATTCTTCCATTATAGGTACCAATTGAAAATCTAGGAAAGTAAGCATTGATTCTTTGGATCAAAGAACTAGAATCTGACGCTCATCATATATTCTTCAAAATCGGAGTAACCAAGTCGGTAGATAACCATGTCTTTGATGAACTAAGAGTGATCAAAATTTCGAGACGAACTCCTTGAGTTGAGAAGGTATACCCATAAAATTGATTCGGATAGTCTTCACTGAAGCCATAACCCCTACAACGAGCAAAGATAAATCCCTAGGTCCTTGAAATGGTTAGAAATAATGTGATGTTATGATGTCATGATGTCATATTTAAATAGCAAGCACAAGAAATTCACACAATAGCCCTAGGTTTAAGGCTTGCATGAGGTATAAGTGTCTACCCTACGGAGTTTGAGTGGGTTCAACTGTCCTACAATAGTAACGGGTTCTAGGAATCTTATATCATCGATATTTCTCACGGCTTTATTTCAATACGATTACCAAGTAGTCGACAGAAACATCCCAAAGTCGAACATTAATGGCGTAACATCAGTATCTACCAACCTCGGTATGTGAAGCCAACTATCTCACTACATTCTAATGGCCAAGATGGATCAATTAGGGTTCTAAATTGAGTTAGTACTTATGACAACACGAGACGCCAAATACTTCCTTAACTAAACATGAGGAGCATCAGGACATCCAAAGTGTCGCACTAACTATAGCCATCATTTTGTGTTTCGATATCGCTAACGATCGCGATGATTTGCTACTTACCTAAGGAAACTAGGATCCGGTGTAGGATCCCCACAATATAATACCTAAGCAACCTATTGAAAATAAAAGCGAAAAGCAAACAGAAAGCAATAAAGGTGATCTAAAAACCTAAGGTAGCCTCTCTTTAGGAAGTATCCCCAGTGATCGCAGTTACTGTAACATGGTGAGAGAAATGACTTGTTTGTTTTACGTTTTATCGCAAATATTACGGATAACAAATCGCCATCAATTTTCTTTTATCCAATAAAGGGAAGGTGAAAAGAATAGGAAAATACCTTCGTTAGATTCTACGTAGGGAGGCAATTATGAAAAGGGAAAGTCTGGGACCCTTTCCATCCGTAGTTATCTACAAGCTCTTAGTTACTTAGCTCACTTTGAAAAATTGCTTTCTGTGCTTGTGTAGTTTGAAAAGTATTTTGAAATGCATTTCCTTTGACTTTGTAATGATTCTCGTTTGAATGTATACGAAGTGTTCGAATGTTTCTTTGGAAAATTTTAACTTTGTAATGATTCACTATTTGGAATATACAAAGTGTCTTTGAAAAGTTTTGAAAATAGTGTGAGGTCTAAAAGTATTTTAATTGGAGCAAGCAACGAGTCTTATTACCTACTCAAAATGGTCATTCCATGTTATTTTCCTTCTCCTTTAGAATAAGGCTATCCATGCCATTATTTGGTAGGTAACTTTATTCGTTTGGATGTAAAGGACAATCGAAAGGTCATCATATAGTCATAGAAGGCAACATGTATGGATACCTTAGTAATTCGCAGGGACGCTCATCACTTTTCGTAGGCAACAATCGAGGGACGAGATCATATATTCATAGGCAACATCGAGGGACTATGATCTTTGTATCAAAGGGACTATGATGATGTTATTCATGGCGACTTGCTAATGGTATCCCTATGTTCAAGAGACATGTCCATTGTATTCGAAAAACAAGAGAGGATACCTTAAGGGGTTATGTCTGTGGGAGAACTGGCTTTGGAATTTGTTTTGCTTTTTATTGCAAATATTGCGGATAGCAAGAGTTGCCACCGACTTTTCTTTTATCCAATTAAGGGAAGGTGAAAAGAACAGAAAAAGACCTTCGTTAGATTACGAGTAAGGAGATGGTTATGAAAAGGAAGGTATTAGCACCCTTTCCATCCATAGTTATCTCAGGCTCTTAGTTGCTTCTAGCTCATCTTTAAAAATTGCTTTACGTGTTTGACAAAATGTTTTGAAAAAGGCATTTCGCTTTGACTTTGTAATGATTCATGTAGGAATGTATACAAAGTGTTGAAATATTTCGTTTTGAAAAGTGTTTGAACTCTGACAAAAGTGTGAGGTGTGAAAAGTATTTTGATAGAGCAAGCAACTAAAAGTCTTATTACCTACTCGGAATGGTCGTTTTCGTGTTGTTTTAGGTTCCTTTAGAATAGTGCTATCCATACCATTAGTTGGGTGACCTATTAGATTTGGATGTAAAGGGACATTCGAAGGGACATTGGATGGTCATAGAGGCAACTTGTAGGAAGTATCCTAGCACATTCGAAGGACGATCATCACTTTTCGTGAGCAACAATCGAGGGCGAGATCATGTATTCAAGTGGCGACATCATGGGTCTATGATCTTTGTGTCGAAGGACTATGATGATATGTTTGTAGCAACGATGCTAGGATACCTCGTTCGAGGTTGACCATTTATTCGAAAAGGTAACGAGAGAGAATACTCTAGGTGCATGTGTGAAGAGTGTGTTAAGTTCAGATATATTATCTTGGAATTAGAAGTGATCTCACGTTCGTTTTATCTTGCCATTCACGCCTAATTACTAGCGATTAATAGGGTGCTGAAAGTAAATTGCGGAAAATAAAGTGCGGAAAGTAAATGTCTACGCTATTACATGGCTTTGGGGCAGTTACATAATAGGAGTGCAAAAAGTAAAATCCTAATTAAACTATTACATCCCATGAGCATTTACATAATATTGGAAAGAAATGCGAGAAAAATAAATCCTAACTATTACAACATAGCGAGATACATAATAATCAGAAAATATAAGAAATCCGTATAAGAGAAAAATACGTTAGTAAAAGAAAATTTTGAATGAAGAAAAATGTCTTTGGGTTAGTAATGATAATTAGATGATAGAGTAATTTTTTTGGGAATTTTCTGGATTGTTTTTGATGAAGAAAAATAATTAAACGTCAATTTAATGGTTAATTAACAAATAATTAAAATATGCATGCAAAAATATTAATTTTAATGTCAAAAATTAAATAAACATTTTTTCTGATTAAAATGCAAAGGAAAATATTTTTGGTGATTTTAAATGCAGGAGAAAATTATTTAAAGAAAATAAATTAAATAGAAAAATATGAAAAGAAAATACAAAAGAGTTAGTTTGGAAAAGTGTTAAAAAAGAATTGTCACCGCCAATCGAACCCATGTCATGCCTTTCACGCGCTATTGTTACCCCCAGCCAACTGCGTTTGGTGTTTGTATAATGAAGCAACGTTTTACGAAATTGAATTCGAGAATCCAAAACGCAGCGCGAAGATCTTCATCTTCTTCGTTTGAATTTTCAAACCTATAGACGGCCTGGTTCGACGCTAAAGCCCTACAAATTTCAAAATCACATACAAGCAATATAAATTCATTGTGAGTACATGGTTCATTTGCAAATTGGTCCAGGTTCAATGGTACGGTCGTTTGGTTCAATTTTTCCTATTTCGAAAACCCCAATTAGAGCATATGAACCCTAACCATGGTGAATTCCGATTCAGTGTCTAAACTCAATTAACCTATGCAGATAGTTTGAAACTCCATTCTAAACACAAACAAGCATCAAAACATGTTAATTATGCATGAAAATCAAAAATCGAAATTGAGTTAGAATGTGCAAACGAAATCGTGTTTGTGTGATTAAGGCTTGTTGATGGCTTGTGAGTATCTGGATCGATTCAAGGGACCTCAAGGAATGCAATGGAATGCTTAGAATCGATTGAAACAACCTGAAACTAGGGTTTCAATAGCTTACAATACGGTTTTGCTTTGTTAGAGTTCTTAGGCGAGTTTTCGTCCTTGTGTCATGTGAATGCATTGTGTACTTATAGTGGATGGATTTGGTCAAGAATCGTGAGAAATAATGTACCAATCAATGAGAAAATATTTGATTTGGCATAAAACCAAATATTTCCTTTTTGATCAAATTTCAATCAATTCTCTTGCCAATCAATGCCAATTTCGAATTTGCCAGCTTGTGTGGTTTGCTTGGTGTCATACCCCAAAATTTTCCCTCCATCTACTCAAGAGATTTCATACATCTATACTCAAGGATTCCTTAAGAGTTGATCGAAAACTTTCTCTAGACAATCAACCCAAACTAGGGTTTGGTATCTCTCGAGCAAGATGGACTTCAATATCTCCCATGGTCTTCATGCCTCCACATATGTTTCAAAGATTCTCCATGTCAAGTTTCAAGCTTCACAAGTCAAGTTTCCTCAGACAATTGCTCAGATGGTTGAAAATCAGTTGTATTGGACAAAAAGTCAACTGTGGTCAACATACGATCAAACTTCATAATTTTGGTCAACATCCTCATTTTGAAGTTACATTCATCATTTGATCAAGGGTTGATCATGATTCATCAAGAAAACTCAAGATTTGCTCAAAGTCGAACTTTCTAAATTAGGGTTTCTATGTGAAAAGTCAATGAACTTTGTTGATCATAACTTTCTCATACTTTCTCGAAATTTTCCACCACCTCTTGTCTTGAAGGAAATTCAATTCTCTACAACTTCATGTCTCACAAGAATGTCAAAAATGCTTCATTTGAGAGGTATAGCTCAAAACATTCAGTCATTTTCAAAGTCAACAAAAGTCAACTTTTGTTTGAAGATATATTGAGCATGGAAACTCAATTGAGATGATACCAAAAGGTTGGTTAGAGGACTCTTAGAGCTTTCTAAAAGTCCAAGAACACTCAAAATGTGGAAAATTGAGCAAGATACACTATTCAAGTTGGGCGATTTTGACGATTGCACAAAAGGACATTTTGGTCAAAATGCAAAATTTTCCAAATGGGCCTAAAATCTTTTGATCCAAACTTGTTCATGACATTATTCTTGACCCATAAATTCTTGGCCATGGTGATCTTCTATTTTTATGATTTATCTTTGAATTTTATAACATTTAATTCAAAAATAAATTATATAAAATATGAAAATTAAGTATTTTTTCAAAAGAGATGGATTTATATCTTTCTTAAAGTCCAAAAAAGCCCAATATTCATACCAAATTCGTTCTAGCCATGGCATTCATGAGAAAATCAATTTTTTCAAATATTTGATTTGTTTTAAATGGAAAATATTTGCACATTGATGGATCAATCTTTTTTCACTCTTTTTCTTCCATCTCTTCTAAATACCAAGCAATGCCTGACCACAAACGGGAAACCCTAGCCCGAGAGAGTCCTTATTTTGCCAAATTTTTCTCAAACGTGAGAAAATCGAATTCCAATTCAGCAAGTTTCAGCCCGATCCGGCCATCAAACGTGCTCGGGGTAAGTAGAGTAAGAATACATCATTGTTATGGATCAAAGCAAGCTAAATCGTGCATATACATCCTACATATTCAATTTCTTTTGATTTTTGCATTTGATTGTCCTGCTTGTTTAATCGTTTTAATGGTTTGAATGTGTTCATGAGGTTCCTTGGATTGATCGGGTCATCGTTTTGGTGCTTGTTAAATCGATTTGCCATTTTTAGGGTTCCTAAACGGAGAAGCTTCGAACCGGCCTGTATAGGCCGATTCAGTCAAAACTAATACCACTAATGGATTCAGGAGGTCCGATTTAGGTGGACAAGGTCTTCTTTTTCTTTGTATTCGCGTTATTTTGCAGGTTCCAGGAATCTCCTCATGGGAGAAGGCGGCCGGAGCTAGGGCTCACGTCGTTGTTGGTTAATGGGTTGACGACTTGCGTGGCGCAATGGGTTGCGTTGATTCGTTCGTTCACAAACAACTGGGGTCCACATGCTGACTGCGCGTCTGAATTCAAATATCCCTGACGCGTCATCATTCAAATGCAGTTGATTTTCACTTTTCCAACACCAAGTGTCAAGTGGCGTAGTGGTAGAGGCAAGCAATCTCAAGGTTTCACTCCATGGTCTCCAGTTCGAACCTCACAGGGACTGGTTTTGCTATTCTTTACAAACTTGCATTATTTTCCATATTTTCCTATTTTCTAATTATTTTAATATTTTGCATGTTATTTTAATTTCTTTTCATATTTTATTTATGCATTAAAAAATTGTCAAAAATTATTTTCCTTTTGCATTTATTTTCAGAAAATCTTTATTTAATTTAATAAATTTAAAAATATAATTTTGCATGCATATTTATTTTTATTTATAATTTTGCATTTAAATCACTTTTAATTCATTTTAATTACCAAATTGCATCTAAAATCCCAAAATTTATTTTAGCATATTTATATTATTTCCAGCATGTCATATTTTTCCAATTAAAATTTGCATTTTTCTAACATTTTTCTCTTATTCGATTCATATCGTATTTTAGATTTCTCATTCCTTTGGTTGATCCGATTAGACGATTCTTTCTTTATCATTTCATTTTTTTTCAATAATGTAACTGCATATGGGATGTAATAGTTTAAATTAGGTCTTTATTTTCCGCATTTTTAAATTATGTATACGCCCCAAAGCCTTGTAATAGCGTGGGACATTTACCTTTCGCATCTTTACATTCCGCATTTTAATTTCGCACTCTATCAATTGCTAGTAACTAGGCGTGCATGGCAAGATAATAATGAACTTAGCCCACTAATTTTCAAGATAAAATATAAAATCAACACACTTCTTTCAGCACCCTTAGGGTAATTCTCTCTCGTTGCCTGCGAATCAAAATGGTCATGTCCCGAGCGTAGGGTATTCTAGCACCGTTGCCTTCAATAAATCATCATAGTCCCTTCGATACAAAGATCATAAGACCCACGATGTCGCCTCCGAATACATGATCTTGACCCTCGATTGTCGCCTCGAAAATGATGATAGTCCTTGAATGTGCTAGGATACTTCCTACAAGTTGCCTTCTATGACCATCCGATGTCCCCGAGATGTCCCGCTTACATCCAGCGAATGGAGCTACCTACTAACTAATGGTGGCGCTATTCTAAAGGAATAAAAGTGCAACGACCAATTCGAGTGGCTAATAAGTCTTTGTTGCTTGCTCTAAACAAATGCTTTTCACACCACACTCTTTTCAAAGTTCAAACTCTTTTCAAAACGAAACATTTCGAACACTTTGTATACACTCCTACATGAGTCATTACAAAGTCAAAGCGAAATGCCTTTTCAAAACATTTTGTCAAACACACGAAAGCACAATTTTAAAAGGTGATCTAGAAACTAAGAGCCGTAGAATAAACTACGGATGGAAAGGGTGCTAATACCTTCCCTTTTCATAACCATTCTCCGAACAGAATCTAACGAAGGTCTTTTCTGTACTTTTACCTTCCCTTAATTGGATAAAAATAAAAGTCGGTGGCGACTCTTGCTATCCGCACATTTGCGATACAAAATCCTACAAAGTCGGTTCACGTGTTCAGAGCTGGCGACTCTGCTGGGATACATCCTAAAGAGAGAATTGCCTTAGGGATTTCTAGATAACCTTTACCGCTTTTGTTTGACTTGTATGCTTTATCTTTAAGGGTTGCTTGGGTATTATATTTGTGGGGATCCTACACCGGATCGGGTTTCCTTTTAGGTAAGTAGCAATAAATCATCGCGACCGCTAGGCGTATAACTAAGCGGTCAACATGATGGCTACGTTAGCGTGACACTTTGGTTGTCCCGATACTCTTCATTCCCAAGTTGAAGATAATATTTGGCTTCTGCGTGGTGTCATCAAGCGCTAACTAAACTTTTAGAACCTTAATTGACCCATCTTGGCCATTAGAAGGTAGTGAGATGGCCGGCTTTGGTGTAGACCGAGGTTGGTTGATACTCGATGCTACGCTCATTGAGATCAGACTTTTGGGATATTTTCGATCGACCACTTGGCCGTCGTATTGAAATAAACGCCTACGAGAAAGATCTATGATATGAGATTCCTAGAACCCGGTTACTATTATAGGACAGGATGAACCAACTCAAACTTTTGGTGGGGTAATCACCTATACCTCATGCAAGCCTTAAACCTAGGCTCATTGTGTGAATTGCTTGTGTGTGCCAAACATGACATCATGACATCATCCGCATTGCATATCATTTCTAACTATTTCAAGGACCTAGGGATTTATCTTTGCTCTGTTTTGTAGGAATTATGGCTTCTAGAAAGACTATCCGAATCAACTTCATGGGTATACCTTCTCAGCTCAAAGAATTGGTTTCAGAAATTCCCGACCATGCTCAGTTCATCAAAAGACATGGTTATCTGCTTGATTTGGTTATCTTCGGTTTTGAAGAAGATATGATGCATGTCCTATTCCAGTTCTTTGATCCGAAACACCATTGTTTTACATTACCAGATTATCAGTTGGTTCCTACCTTAGAAGAGTTCTCTAAGCTACTTGGGATACCTATTCTTGACCAAATGCCATTCACCGGTTTAGAAAAGGTTCCTAAGTATGAAGACATTGCATCCATGCCCATCTGCCTCGGACATTGAAGCCAATTGGGAAACTAGAAGTGGAGTTAAGGGTTTGCTTGCAAGTTCCTAATTAAGAAAGCGAGAATTCCTCAAAGTTATGAGTTTCCATGCATTTGAAGATATTGTGGCCTTGCTAATCTATGGTTTGGTTCTATTCCTAACTCGGATCAATTCATAGATGTCAATGCCATCAAGTTGTTTCTTACCCAATCCGATGCCTACTTTACTTGGAGATATCCTACATTCTCTCCACACTCGTACTACTAAAAGACAAGGAACTCTCATGTGTTGTATACCGTTACTTTCTAGGTGGTTTATTTCGCACCTTCCTCCATCAGTTTTGAAGAATGAACAAAGGTTGAGATGGTCTCAAAGATTGATGTCACTCTCTCATTCGGATATCCGTTGGTCTTTTCTCTCAAAAGGACTTCACATTCATTGAGCGTTGTGGAGAATTCCTAATGTACCACTCCTTGGTATAAGGGGTATTACTACAACCCTTCCTTAGCTCTCGTCGGTTTGGTTTTGCAGAAGAGATGGTCCACATGATATGCTTCTCCAAGATATTGTGTTCGACTACAACACGATCTCAATGCTGCGAAGGTTCATACATGCTTGGGGCATGGTAAAGAAGGCGATACCAAGACTTTGGGGCACCGAACTCCATTCCTTGGGAACCTTACCTCAAATGGGTGCGAGCTCGAGCTCAAAACCTCATGATGCCATTCACGCTACCGAATTATGGAACTGTTGCTATAGGTGGCGTACCTATATTGTTCTCCATCCGACATGCCCACGATTTTGAAGACTTGAAGAGATCACGGATTCACTTAAAGGAAGAGGGATACCTTTGAAGCTCGGTGTTATGCAAGTGAGAAGAAAGTGTTAGAGTTGACCAAGCTACTTCACGAGGAGCGAAACATCACGCTTACATCGGCACCAAGAGGAAGCGCCATGGGAGACTTAGAGCTTTAGGATTTTTATGTTTTCTTTTATTGTTTTGAACTATCTTTTGTACTTAAAAAAAAAAGAATAAAAAAGAACTAATAAATGTTTGTTCCTTGTTTAACAAATTTAAATCTCTAAGGTCCTTGAAAACATTGCATTGCATTCGCATAAACATTGCATATCATAGCATAACATTGCATCACGGTACATTGAAGATTGGTTTTCTCATTTGCTCGCTATTTATTTTAGCGAAATGGCTCTTGAGCAGTCATCAAAGATCTCCAGCTCGGAATGCTCGGTTTGATGTTCACCGGTTTGGTCAAGGCCAAGAAGATTTGAAGAAGCTCATCAACAAGAAGAAGAAGGTTGTTGGTCTTCTCAACATGGGTGAGCGTTACAAAGGTGGTCCTAAGGTGGTCGGTCGTATTGAGCTCTCTGAAGGAAGTGTCCATGAGGAAAGTAACAAGGGTGATGGTGAAGGCGGTCGGCTGAGCTTGAAAGAACTATGATGATGGCCAATACTCTAATGAAGATGACAAGTACAAACAACTTGAAGACCGTCTGAATCTTTGGAAAATCGAAAATGTCGGGCTGAATTTTGATGATGAGTCTTGTTCTGGTGTTGTGATTCCTCCAAGTTCAAAGTTCCAACTTTTGCTAAGTATGATGGCATGTCTTGCCCTAAAGCGCATTTGAAGTCCTATGTCGGAAGATCAACCCCACCGATGAGAAAGTTGTGGATGCACTATTTTCAAGAGAGTTTGTCCGGAACTCGATTGGAGTGGTATTATCGGTAGAGAATGTATCCGTACTTGGGTGACTTGGTGATGCTTTCTGACGATATGAGTACAATCTGAATTGACACCCACTCGCATGCAACTACAAAGCATGTCTATGGGTCGTGATGAGAAGTTCAAGTATGCTCGAGTGGAGAGATCTAGCGGTGAGTTCAACCACCCTTGTCCAATAGGGTTGGTTGATATGTTTATGGGAACACGCGGCCCTTTCTTCAATCATCGATTGGAAACTCTTCATCCGATTCACCGGTGATATTGACAGCGACGTATTGAGGCGGGTATCAAGAGTGGGAAGATTCGAGTGAGTCATCTTCAATGCCTCGAAGAGATCTTTTGGTGGTAAGAAACTAATCTGTGTATGGTCGAAAAGCCGGCCAAGACCGACCGTGCTCAATCTTTGGGGCGGTTGTGATCTCGATCCTACATCAGTACACCTCGGCGAGACAGCGTAACGAGAGCGCCACGAGGCGTTCACGAAGATCAACATGCCATTGTGCAGCCTTGCAACACATGTTGAAAGCGGTGATTACCTTGAGGATCCTCCTCAGAATGTCAACACCTCCTCTCCGAAGTACAATCCTAATGCTAAGTGTGCTTACCATTCCAATAGCCCAGGACATAGTACTGATGATTGTTGGGCTCTGAAGAACAAGATTCAAGATATGATTGAAGCTAAGCAGATTGAGTTTGATCCTCCTGTTGAGACTCCGAATGTGATCAACGCTATGCTAACCATGACAAGAGTTCCAATCTGTTGGAGGCGATACTTATGTTTTCAACATAGATGACTTGACCATTCCTCGATGGTGTTAAGAAGAATTTGCTGCAAGCGGTGTCAACCAGGATGCCCAGAATTGTCGTTGGTGCCCATCTGCACCTGATGGTTGTGCTTGGTTGAGAAGACGTGTTCAGTGCATGATGGATAACCGTGAGATACTATTTCTGAAACCACCTGTGCAGAAGCTGTGTGAAGAAATGTCTAAGTTGAAGATTGACAATGCAAATGAAGTGTACCATCTGTGGGATACCTTGGGGCAGCCAAGTGGAAAGTATGATTACATGGTGAAGTACATCACGATAGTTACAAGATTCCTATTGAAGATGTTAAGGTAACCGGATGGGGTGACGATTTCCCGAAGATTATCTGATGTTAACACTATAAGGATTTCCTCTGCGATCCTGTGCCTAGAGTGGCGCCTCTCATTATCACTTCTCCAGACCGATTCCATATTCCTCGATAACGCTATCCCTTGGAATTATGGAGTGATGTTTACTATCATGGCGTCAAGCAAGACCCTCGACCATTGAAGATCTTACAGTTGAAGCTACCATTCGACATTGACAACATCACGGATCAAGTAAGGTGACGAGCGGAAGGGTATTCTCTCGGATATCTCTCCTCCAAAAGACACCGCGACTCCAGCTCGCATTCCAGCTATTCAATCCATTCCCCAAGAACCAGTAACTCAACCTGCTCAACCAGAAGTACCAAAGGAAGTTGCTGAAGACACCTCCAAACGAGAAATGGAGGAAATTCTGAAGATTATCAAGAAGAGTGATTACAATGTTGTGGAGCAGTTGGGACGAGACTCGTCAAGATTTCCATGCTTGCTCGCTCTTGTGCTCTGAGGCTCATGCTAATGCCTTGGTGAAGTTTCTGAAGAATGCTCATGTGCCGCAAGACACTACCACTGACCAGTTTGAAGTTTGTATTGCTAGCCTGGCTGCCCACAATGGCCTAGGCTTCTCTGACGCTGATTTAACTCCTGCCGGAAAGAAACACAATAAAGCCTTGCACATCTCTGTTGAATGTAAGGGTACTACATTGTCTCATGTTTTGGTGGATACCGGTTCTGCTCTGAATATCATACCGAAGACTGCTTTTGATCGACTTGATATCGAAGGGTTGGTTCTGAGACCCAGCGATATAATCGTGAGAGCTTTTGATGGTTCTAAGCGAATGATGCTTGAGAACTTACTACACTGTTAAAGTCGGTTCCCAGAATTTTGACTCTACTTTCTTTGTCATGGACATCCTTCCCGCTTACTCTTGCCTACTCGGACGCCCTTGGATACATGGGGCGGTATTACCTGCCCATCGCTAAAATACCGGTGAAAGGAAGGTTGTTACGATATGTGGTGAAAGAATATATGGTCGGTCATCTACAATCATTCCGCTACCTCAAGGTGGAGGGTGAATTCTTGAGACTCCTGTCAAGCTTTTGAAACAATACCCGAGTCATGCTGTTGACTCTCCTGTCCTCTGAAGATGCAAGCTCGCCTAGGATGGCCTCATTGAAAGATGCTCAGTTCTTTGTTGAAGGTAGTACTATTTGGGGACAGCTCCACGATCTTCCTTTCAAATTTGACAAGGCGGTTTAGGCTTCACTATCAAGGTCGAAGATGATCGCCATGAGCGTCTTGCCAACTTCCTTTCGCATCGGCCGAATGGAATCCATGCTATAGAAGGCGGCGACAACGACTTGACATCAGCAAGTGGATCTTCGACTCGGATCATGGGCTCGCAATTGGAAGGCGAAGGCGTCATACCAATCTCCTTTAGTCGGGAGTAATTGCTCTTGTTTTGTTTTGCTTTTCGTATTTCTTTATGTTTTGAACAATAAACTTTGAAAGCCTAGTGCCTTGCCGGGGCATCATGGCTCGTTCGAGGGTTATTATCTGTTGTTTGCGCGTTTTTATTCAATAAATTCGTTGGACTTTTGCATTCAATTTTTGTCTTCTTTCTTTTACTTTATCACCCTTCAAAAAGCTATGTGTTCTTACACACACCCATGATACAACTGCGAATCACTCCGAATCTCGTTAATAACAGCTATGCTATTGCTAAATATGACTTCGATAATCCGATCTACCAAGCGAAGGCGAAAATGAGGAAGATTGTGAAGTGCCGGAGAACTTGTCGGCTCTACAAGCAAGAAGAGCGAGTTATCTGACCACGAAGAGCAAGTTGAGGTTGTGAATTTGAGTGCTTGCGAAGACGAAAAGAGATCAAGATAGGGCGGATCTTGAGAAGCGATGTTAAAGAAAGGTTGGTTCGGATGCTACGGGACTACATTGAGGTTTTGCTTGGTCATACGAAGACATGCCGAGGTTGGACATTGATATTGTAGTGCACGATTGCCAACAAAAGAAGGTTTTCTCGGTGAAAGCAGTTAAATCGCATGCGTCTGAGATGTCGAGAAAAATCAAAGCCGAAGTTATGAAGCAGTTCAACGGTTTCTTAGCATCACCTCTTATCCCAGTGGGTTGCAAATGTGGTACCGTACCTGAGAAGATGGCAATGCGAATGTGTGTGGATTACGGAGATGAACAAAGCAAGTCCGAAAGATGATTTTCCACTTCCTCATATTGATGTTCTGGTTGACAACACCGCTCAGCATAAGGTTTTCTCCTTCATGGATGGTTTCTCCGGTTACAATCAGATCAAAATGGCTCCTGAAGACATGGAAAAGACTACTTTCGTTACGCAGTGGGGCACTTTCTGCTATAAGGTTATGCCGTTCGGACTGAAGAACGCGGGCGCCACTTATCAGCGTGCTATGGTGACATTATTTCATGACATGATTCATCACGAGATAGAGGTCTACGTCGACGACATGATAGCTCGCTCACGGTGAAGAAGAACATCTAGATCATTTGCAGAAACTGTTCGACAGGTTGAAGAAGTACAGATTGAGACTGAATCCCAACAAGTGCACCTTTGGAGTCAGATCCGGAAAACTCTTAGGGTTTGTTGTCAGTGGTAAAGGTATTGAAGTTGATCCCGCCAAAGTTAAAGCTATTCAAGAGATGCCAGCTCCCGCTTGAGAAGGAAGTCAGAGGTTTCTTGGGCCGATTGAATTACATTGCCAGATTCATTGCATATTTAACTGCTACTTGTGAGCCAATCTTCAAGTTACTTAAGAAAGATCAAGTGGTGGAATGGAATGACGATTGCCAGATCGCCTTTGACAAGATCAAGGTACCTGATCCTCCTATCGATGCGCAAGGAAGACCTCTTATCATGTACTTGGCGGTGCTAGAATTCAATGGGATGTGTGTTGGGGCAACATGGCGAGTGCAGTCGAAAAGAGCATGCAATATACTACCTTAGCAAAAGTTTACCGATTGTGAAACAAGATACTCACACTCGAGAAAACTTGCAACGCTTTGGCTTGGGCTGCTCGCTGACTAAGATAGTATATGTTGACTCACACTACCTTGTTGATTTCCAAGATGGGTCCGATAAAATACATATTTGAGAAACCATCTCTCTCGGAAGAATAGCAAGATGGCAAATGATCTTGACCGAATATGACATCAGTACACTTCTCGAGAAGCGATCAAAGGAAGTGTAGTAGCCGATCATTTGGCTTATCAAGCCGTAGATGACTATCGGTCTATGCGATTCAATTTCGGACGAAGATGTTTTACTAATTACAGATTAGAAGAACCAGGCCAGACGAAGGACACGAACAAGGATCCGATGGACCATGGTCTTTGATGGAGCCTCAAACGCATTGGCAATGGCATTGGCGCCATCATTACATCCCTAGCGGACATCGCCTTTCACATGATTATATTTTAGTTGCACTAACAACATGGCCGGGTACGAAGCATGCATCATGGGTCTTAAAGCTGCTATTGACTTAAGAATCAAGTTCTTGCAAGTGTATGGAGATTCAGCTTTAGTGATCAGTCAGATAAATGGCGAGTGGGATACGAAGCATCCGAATCTCATTCCGTATCGAGAGCGTGTTCTGAGTCTGATCCCCTACTTCGAAGAAATTACTTTCAATCATATTCCACGAGAAGAGAATCAGTTGGCAGACGCATTGGCTACTATGTCATCTATGTTCAAGGTCAGATGGGACAACGAGGCTCCCCAGATCATCATCGAGAAGTTCGACGAACCAGCTTATTGTTGTGAGCTTGATACAGAAGAGAAACCTTGGTACTACGATGTGAAGAGGTATCTTGAGGCTCAGGAATATCCCGCAGGGGCATCTGTTAATGATAAGAAGTTCATGAGAAGATTTGCATCCAAATTCTTCCTTAGCGACATCTTATACAAAGCAACCACGACTTGTGTTTACTCATTGTAGACGAGAAAGCAACAATGCGTATCATGGAAGAGTTACACGGAGGCGCATTTGGTACCCATTCCAGTGGACACACCATGGCTAAGAAGATTTTGAGAACAGGTTACTATTGGTCCATCATGGAAGCTGATTGTCACCGTTACGCTCGATCTTGTCACAAGTGCGGTTATCTGACAAAGTACGTACCTCCGGTACCTCTGAATGTTTTAACTTCTCCTTGGCCTTTTGCAATGTGGGGCATTGACATGATCGGAGAAATCAAGCCCACCGCTTCCAACGGACATCGTTTCATTCTTGTGGCAATTGATTATTTCACCAAGTGGGTAGAAGCAGCCTCGTTCGCATCTGTTACCAAGAATGTTGTGGCTCGATTCATCAAGCATAATCTTATCTGTCGATATGGCACTCCCGAAAGGATTATCACAGATAATGGCTCTAATCTCAACAATAAGATGATCACCGAACTCTGCAGCAGTTCAAGATCAAGCATCACAACTCTCTCCTATCGGCCTAAGATGAGCAGTAGCGATGGAAGCCGCCAACAAGAATATTAAGAACATTATACAGAAGATGACAGTGAGTTACAAGGATTGGCATGAGATGTTACCATTTGCTCTTCATGGTTATCGCACTACAGCACGGACATCCACAGGGGCAACCCCCTTCTCTCTTGTATACGGTATGGAAGTCGTCTTACCCATCGAGGTTCAGATACCCTCAACTAGAGTCCTCCAGGAGGCAGAGTTAGGCGAAGACGAGTGGGTCCAGACTCGCCTTGACCAGATTAATTTGATTGATGAGAAACGACTCACGTCCATCTGCCATGGACAGATTTATCAGAAGCGAATGATTAGAGCATTTAACAAGAAGGTCAAGCACCGAGTCTACCAAGTCGGTGATTTAGTAGTCAAGCGCATCATTCTTCCACAAGGTGATCCCAGGGGCAAATGGACTCCCACCTATGAGGGACCATTTGTAGTCAAAACAGTGTTTTCCGGCGGAGCTATGATACTTAGCACCATGGATGGTGAAGATTTCCCACACCCTGTGAACGCAGACATAGTCAAAAAATACTACGCATAAAGAGACCCGCTAGGTCGACGAACCTAGGCAAAAATAAGGGCATCTGGCGAACCAAAGGTTCGGGCAAAAGTTAAAGATATATACAAAACATGTACACCGGCAAGTCGAAAACACGAAAGGTGGCTTGGGCAAAAAGGTATCCGTGGTGAAAACCGAAAGGCGGTCTAGGCAAAAGTTAGGGATTTAAGCGTGCGACTATGTCTCTTCCAGATCACCTACTTCCAGACTACTATCAGCATTCAAGGTTCAAATGGCGAAGATCAGTCTACTCACTTTCTACTGACAGCAAGGAGATGAGATAGTCGAAATATATGAGTACTAGCATAGTTGGAACTTAACGAGATTGTTTCCGCATAGCTTTTTACATTTCTTGTAAACGCAAGCTTCTTTCTCTTTACAATTTTTGTTGTTGTCGTTTGCAATAAGTCCAACGTTTGTTTTGAATGACTATATGCATTTGACAATAAGAATCTAATCACAAACATACGAAAAGTGAACATACAAAAGTACTTACTACGAGCTCCAGGAATTGGGACGGCGAAAGTCACCAAAGCATTCCCCACGAGCATGATCCTGCAAAGGTGTCACTCACAACACAACTTCCCAAAGCAAAGGGAATCCACGAGCATGATTCCACTCAACTAAGTAAAGTTACATCAAGCGGTAACACCTCACCCCAGTCAAGGTACTTATCCCGGTATCTCTCGTCCTTTCTTTTCCGGCGGTATCTAGACTCGAGACTTGGTCGAGATAGTGCAGGAGGAACTACATCTTCATCTCCACCTGGATTACAACGGATTACTGACCCTTCTAACCAGGTTTCCCGGCAACTATCAAATGCTCTCCAGCGAGATCTACACTCAGAATCCCCAGTAGAGCGCCTCCTAAATTTCCTCAGCAGGATCTACATACAAGGTCCCCAACGGATCGCCTCCCAGATTCTCCTCAGCAGGGTCTATATGTGAAATCTCCAACGAGCTTCTCAATCTCTACCTTCCTCATCAATATCTAGGCCCAAGACTTGGTCAGATAGTGCATCGGAGGAATCCAGGATTTCTTTCTTCTCCTTCAAAAGCGGGGTCCTCACCTACTCAATCCCCCAAACAGGAGTCAGAAATCTTCAAACAGAGCATCCGCATCTTCTTCAAGATGGATATGTTTTGAAATACCACACATCTATCATGCATACATTTCTCATAAATTCATAATTCATGCATATTTCATTCATATACAACATCATCATCATTGCATAAAACTAACCAATATTCTATCAAAGTTCCTCTTGTTTTCTCCAAAGCAGTATGATCCTACGCGCAAACAGGTCGAGATTAAGCCCGAATCGACGGAAAACTATCTGAAAGACCGCCTTGGTTGTCCTCCGACGGTGGTCGAGATTAAGCCCGAATCGGGAAAACTATCGAAGACCGCCCTTGGTTGTCCTCCGACAATGGTCCGAGATTAAGCCCGAATCGGCGGAAAACTATCAGAGACCGCCTCTGGTTATCCTCCGATAACAGGCAATGGATCAACACCCGATGCACAACAGGAAAGCTATCCACATTTTTGCCAACTACAACCTCCCTCAGAGTAATCAGCACAAAGATTTATTCTGATTCCCGATTATCAACAACAACTACGAGTCTAGCGTGCGACTCGGTTGCCTTGGATGGCATCTTAAGCCCATCTCCGATTACTTATCAGTGTTTCTCCACTTTTTGAATGCTGCATATATGGTTAAAAATCAATGCAAACCAATAACTTCATTCAAAAATGAACACAGAAGTCTAATGTCGACTCCTCCGGATGACATCTTAAGCCCATCTCCTTTCCTTTCCAAGCGCCCACAGAACCTAGCGTGCGGCTCACTTTCCAACAATCCTCCGATATCAAGTCTAACGTCGACTCATTCCCCAACGAAGTATCAAATGGCATCTGTAAGCCCGTTCCGCATCATCCACGGCGGAGTGCAAATTTTCGGGTGTACTCGGTGTTCAATCATCTTCTACCTCCGGTCACGAAAGACAAGCGTGTCAATCTAACCCTCCAGTACAAGAAGATTGAGCAGGGGCAGCTGTCATACCCCAAAATTTGCCCTCCATCTACTCAAGAGATTTCATACATCTATACTCAGTTCCTTAAGAGTTGATCGGACAAACTCTCTCTGACAATCAACCCAAACTAGGGTTTGGTATCTCTCGAGGCAAGATGGACTTCAATATCTCCAATGGTCTTCATGCCTCCACATATGTTTCAAAGATTCTCCATGTCAAGTTTCACTTCACAAGTCAAGTTTCCTCGACAATTGCTCGGATGGTTGAAAATCGGTTGTATTGGACAAAAGTCAACTGTGGTCAACATACTGTCAAACTTCATAATTTTGGTCAACATCCTCATTTTGAAGTTACATTCATCATTTGATCAAGGGTTGATCATGATTCATCAAGAAAACTCAAGATTTGCTCAAAGTCAAACTTTCTAAATTAGGGTTTAGGTGAAAAGTCAACTGAACTTTGGTGATCATAACTTTCTCATACTTTCTCGAAATTTTTCCACCACCTCTTGTCTTGAAGGAAATTCAATTCTCTACAACTTCATGTCTCACAAGAATGTCCAAAAATGCTTCATTTGAGAGGTATAGCTCAAAACATTCTGGTCATTTTCAAAGTCAACAAAAGTCAACTTTTGTTTTGAAGATATATTGAGCATGGAAACTCAATTGAGATGATACCAAAAGGTTGGTTAGAGGACTCTTAGAGCTTTCAAAAGTCCAAGAACACTCAAAAATGTGGAAAATTGAGCAAGATACACTATTCGAAGTTGGGCGATTTTGAACGATTGCACAAGGACATTTTGGTCAAAATGCAAAATTTTCCAAATGGGCCTAAAATCTTTTGATCCAAACTTGTTCATGACATTATTCTTGACCCATAAATTCTTGGCCATGGTGATCTTCTATTTTTATGATTTATCTTTGAATTTTATAACATTTAATTCAAAAATAAATTATATAAAATATGAAAATTAAGTATTTTTTCAAAAGAGATGGATTTATATCTTTCTTAAAGTCCAAAAAAGCCCAATATTCATACCAAATTCGTGCTAGCCATGGCATTCATGAGAAAATCAATTTTTCAAATATTTGATTTGTTTTAAATGGAAAATATTTGCACATTGATGGATCAATCTTTTTCACTCTTTTTCTTTCAAATCTCTTCTATAAATACCAAGCAATGCGACCGACCACAAGCGAAACCCTAGCCCAAGAGAGTCCTTATTTTGCCAAATTTTTCTCAAAACTTGAAAAAATCAATTCAAATTACAAGTTTCAGCCGATCCGACCATCCAAAGCGTGCTCGGGGGTAAGTATGAGTAAGAATACATCATTGTTATGGATCAAAGCAAGCTAAATCGATGCATATACATCCCTACATATTCAATTTCTTTTGATTTTTGCATTTGATTGTCCTTGTGTTAATCGTTTTAATGGTTTGAATGTGTTCATGAGGTTCCTTTGGATTGATACGGGTCATCGTTTCTTTGCTTGCAGTTAAATACGATTTCCATTTTAGGGTTCCTAAGCGGAGAAGCTTGAACCGGCCTGTACAGGCCGATTCAGTCAAAACTAATACCACTAATGGATTCAGGAGGTCCGATTTAGGTGGACAAGGTCTTCTTTTTCTTTGTATTCGCGTTATTTTGGGTTCGGGAATCTCCTCATGGGAGAAGGCGATAGGAGCTAGGGCTCCGTCGTTGGACCGGCCGACGACACTTGCGTGGCGCAATGGGTTCGTTGATTCGTTCGTTCTGACAACTGGGGTCCACATGTTTGTGCGTGATTCAAATATCACGGCGTCATCATTCAAATGCAGTTGATTTTCACTTTTCCAACACCAAGTGTTAAGTGGCGTAGTGGTAGAGGCAAGCAATCTCAAGGTTTCACTCCATGGTCTCCAGTTCGAACCTCACAGGGACCTGGTTTTGCTATTCTTTTACAAACTTGCATTATTTTCCATATTTTCCTATTTTCTAATTATTTTAATATTTTGCATGTTATTTTAATTTCTTTTCATATTTTATTTATGCATTAAAAATTGTCAAAATTATTTTCCTTTTGCATTTATTTTCAGAAAATCTTTATTTAATTTAATAAATTTAAAAATATAATTTTGCATGCATATTTATTTTTATTTATAATTTTGCATTTAAATCACTTTTAATTCATTTTAAATTACCAAATTGCATCTAAAAAATCCCAAAAATTTATTTTAGCATATTTATATTATTTCCAGCATGTCATATTTTTCAATTAAAATTTGCATTTTCTAACATTTTTCTCTTGTTCGATTCATATCTTATTTTAGATTTCTCATTCCTTTACGTTGATCCGATTGACGATTCTTTCTTTATCATTTCATTTTTTTTTCCAATAATGTAACTGCATATGGGATGTAATAGTTTAAATTAGGTCTTTATTTTCCGCATTTTTAAATTATGTATCTGCCCCAAAGCCTTGTAATAGCGTAGGACATTTACCTTTCCGCATCTTTACATTCCGCATTTTAATTTCCGCACTCTATCAATTGCTAGTAACTAGGCGTGCATGGCAAGATAATAATGAACTTAGCCCACTAATTTTCAAGATAAAATATCTGAAATCAACACACTTCTTTCACACACGCACCCCTTAGGATAATTCTCTCTCGTTGCCTTTGCGAATCACAAATGGTCATGTCCCTCGAACGTAGAGGTATTCTAGCACCGTTGCCTTCAAATAAATCATCATAGTCCCTTCGATACAAAGATCATAAGACCCACGATGTCGCCTCCGAATACATGATCTTGACCCTCGATTGTCGCCTACGGAAAATGATGATAGTCCCTTCGAATGTGCTAGGATACTTCCTGAGTTGCCTTATGACCATCCGATGTCCCTTCGAATGTCCGCTTACATCCAGCGAATGGAGCTACCTACTAACTAATGGTACGGCTGGCGCTATTCTAAAGGAACGTAAAAGTGCAACGACCAATTAAGGTGGGTAATAAGTCTTTCGTTTGCTCTAAACCAAATGCTTTTCACCACACTCTTTTCAAAGTTCAAACTCTTTTCAAAGCGAAACATTTCCGAACACTTTGTATACACTCCTACATGAGTCATTACAAAGTCAAAGCGAAATGTCTTTTCAAAACATTTTTGTCAAACACACAGAAAGCACAATTTTTAAAAGGTGATCTAGAGCAACTAAGAGCCCGTAGAATAAACTACGGATGGAAAGGGGTGCTAATACCTTCCCTTTTCATAACCATTCTCCCGAACTGAGAATCTAACGAAGGTCTTTTACGTACTTTTACCTTCCCTTAATTGGATAAAAATAAAAGTCGGTGGCGACTCTTGCTATCCGCACATTTGCGATACAAAATCCTACAAAGTCAGTTCACCGTGTTACACTTGGACCTCAAGAATGAGAGAAAAATCAAATTTGCATTTAATTTTGATTTTCTACCTTTTATTTTAGTTTAATTGGCTTTTAAATGATTAAAATCTAAAATAAATAGAAAATAAAAGATAAAATTCATGGACTTGGGCTTGGAGGTTCCAAATCAGCTGAGGAACAAGTTTGAACCAAGAAAAACTAGGCCCATTTGCAAAATTTTGGATTTTGTCAAGTATTTCTCTTTGTGCACCTCTTCAAAAATGCCCAACTTGTGCAAGGTGTATCTTGCTCAATGTTTAACATTTTTGGGTGTTCTTGGACTTTTTAGAAAGCTCTAAGTGTCCTATAAACAACCTCTTTGGTTTCATCTCAATTGAAGTTTCCATGCTCAATAACACTTCTTTACAAAAGTTGACTTTTGTTGGCGTTGAAAAGGACATGTAATGTTTTGATCCATATCTTCCAAATGAAGCATTTTCTGACCAAGCTTGTGAGACATGAAGTTGTATAGAATTGAATTCTCTTCAAAATGAGAGTTGGTGGAAAAATTTCTGATAAAGTATGAGAAAGTTATGCTTGGTCAAAGTTACATTGACTTTTGTCTTAGAAAGCCCAATTTAGAAACTTTGACTTTTGATCAATTCTTGATTTTTTTTATGAATCATGATCAACCCTTGATTAAATGATGAATGTTACTTCAAAATATGGATGTTGACCAAAAATTATGAAGTTTGGTGTATATTGACCACAGTTGACTTTTGTCCAATTCACTAATTTTCGACCATCGAAGCATTATGCGAAACTTGACTTGTAAGGCTTGAATCTTGACATGGAGATTCTTTGAAGCATATGATGAGGCATGATGAACATTGGAAATGTTAGAGGCTCACCTGGATCTGAGGATAGCCAAACCCTAGTTTGGGTTAATTGGTTAGGAGAGGGTTTGTCTAGTCAACCCTTGTGAAATCCTTGAGTATGGATATGTGAAATGTATTGAGAAGTAGGAGGGAAAATTTTGGGGTATGACAGGGGTGCATGTGTGAAGAAAGTGTGTTGTATTCAGATATGTTACTTGATATTAGAAGTGATATAAGGTTAATTTTAGTCTTAGCATGCAAACCCTAATTACTAGCAGTTAGATATATGTACAGGAATTAAAATGCGGAATGTAAAAGTGCGGAAAGTAAATCCTAGGCTATTACATGGCTTTGGGGAAGATACATAATAGGAGTGCGGAAAGTAAAGGCAAAAATGTAAATTTGCACTATTACAGAATAAAACTTTGCGACCTATAAATATTTTCTAGAATTGTAAATGCAAACTAGTAAATAGATAATCAGGACAATAAGAAAAATGTTAGCGAAAATGTTTTTGAAATTTGTAGGAAAATGTTTTTTAGGTAAGTAACCCTAATTACTAGAAGAGAAATTATTTTTGGAGTTTTTGTGATTAATTTTAATAAGTAAAAACCTAATTATACTTAATTGATGTTTAATTGGAAAAATAATTGAAAATGTGAATAAAAATTAAATGTTTTTGTGTTAAAAATTAAATAAAGGTTTTAGAAACCTAAATATAAAATTAAAACATTTTTTAGGATTTTAGAAAATAGTTTAAAAAATGTTTAAAGAAAAATTAAAATAAGTTAAGAAATAAAAGAAATAGAAAATATGAAGGAAATTAGTGTTTAAAAAATAGAATGGCCCTGGTAGGTGTTGAACTCGTGACCTGAGGGTCACAGGTTCAAAATTACTACACCATCTGCCATTGGTGTCAATATCTTGCTTCAATAATATCTTAACCTGCATAATCGAGAAAATTATGGAAAAAGCAAGGTGGGGTTCGAACCGACCTTAGAGGGCAAGTGACTAGCGCACGTGGTAGACCCAGGTGATACATCAATTATATAAGTGAAAGCATAAATATATATTTGAAATTAATTCTAGAAAATTAGATTTAAAATAAAAGCAGCGGTGGGACCCCTGCATTTAAATCATCCAATAGTGTGAAGCCACGCCTAGGTCGCCAAGGTCAAAGCGTCGGGGTGTTTTTCGGTCGTATTCTCTAGCCATTCAAGAATCAAACCGCAAAATGCATCATTCAAAACAAAACAAAAGCCCAGATCATATATTTAGGACCCTACAAACACGATGGTGGTGTTCTTTTGTCCTGAAAGTGGCTGTAACGTGAAGTTCGAAGCTTCACCGTTTTGAAACCCTAGCGATGGCATATGGTTATATAACCATCAAAGTTCATGAACAATTGCCCAGATCTATTCCTTATAAGCATTTGATCATGTTAATGTTGTTAGAACAAATTGAAACATGTTATAATTTAAAATACGATAAACAGAAGAAAAAAACATGAAAGTATGAGTTATGTACAACAAGTTTCAACGTGTTGTTGCTATGGATGATGATCCATACTTACCTAATCTTACCTCAGGAACAAGAATTGACGTCTGGAATTTCCTATGCATGGCTGGAGATTGAAACTCGAAAGTGCAAGTTTCTTGAGAATTTTTGTGAATTTAGGGTTGTTTGTGGAGGCAAGGATTCGTTATCTTTGTTGTTTTAGTGTATCATGTATATATAGAGGATGAAAAATAGGTCAAGAATTGAGAGGAAATATATTGTCTTGAATCCAAAAATATTCCATTGAAAATTTTATAATTTTTTTCCAAAAGTGGCTCAATCTTACCTTAATGCATGGTGCACGAAATTTCCAGTTAGCATGGGCTATCTTGGACCTCAAGACAAGTAGAAATCAACCCCAACTCATCTTAAATATTACCTTTGTATTTTATTTAATTAAAATTGAATTTAAATCATTAAATTCAAAAATAAATCAAATACATGGGCATGCACTTGAGTTTTCGGGCCATGGATAATGTCAAGATTGTTTGGATCATACATTCTTAGGCCCATTTGGAAGAAATTTGAATTTGCTAGGTATTTTTCTTCATGCACCTCTTCAAAATGTCAAACTTACACAACTTGTATCTTGCTCAATTTTCAACATTTTTAGATGTTCTTAGACTTTTTAGAAAGATCAAGATGTCCTCTAAACACTCCTTTTGGTTTCATCTTTGTTGAAGTTTCCATGTTCATGTACACTTCTTTGCAAAAAGATAACTTTTTGTTGACTTTTAGAAGGACCTCTTATGTTTTGATCCATAACTCTCAAATGAAGCATTTTTAGCCAAAGCTTGTGAGACATGAAGTTGTAGAGAATTAAATTCTATTCAAAATGAGCTTTGGTGGAAAAATTTCTTTTAGAGTATGTGAAAGTTATGCCTGGTCAAAGTTCTGTTGACTTTTTGTCCAAAAACCCTAATTTGGAAACCTTGACTTTTGATCAAATATTGACTTTTCTTGATGAATCATGATCAACCCTTGATCATATGATAAACGTGACTTCAAAATATTGATGTTGACCAAAAATGATGAAGTTTGACTGTATGTTGAACACAATTGACTTTTTGTCCAATACAACTGATTTTCAACCATCTGAGCAATTTACTGAGCAAACTTGAGCTGTAAGGCTTGAAACTTGATATGGTGATCCCTTGATACATATGAGGAGGTATGATGACCACTTGAGGTACTAGAAGTTGATTTTGTCTTGAGAGAAGCAAAACCCTAGTTGTGGGTTGATTGCTTAGGAGAGGGTTCATCTGGTCAACCCTTGAGAAATTCTTGAATATAGAGATGTGGATTGTCTTGAGAAATAGGAGAGAAAATTTTGGGGTATAACAACTCCCATTGAAAAACTTATTCTCCAACAACCTTAGCCCTGGATAGACTGTTTCTTCATGAGATTTTTTTATGTATTCCTTATAGTCTTCCCATAATTTTGTTTTTATGTTTCTGCAAACTTTTGACTACTGTATGCATATTCCACTTGTTTGTTTGATGTTTGATTTCCCTCATATTTTTAATAAGACCCATGTTCTCATTCTAAGAAGACTCAATCCTATATTTATAGGATTTTTCAAGGATCGAAACACATTTGAATTTGAATGACTTAGCCAAATTCCTCCTGGTTTGATCAGTTGACGAAACGATTATGGGGTGGTGATTTAAGAACTCGAGCCTTGTTAAGACTTTGACTTAAGCATTAGGGTATTGAAGAAAGACTCCATACATCCTTAGGGTATATGAACTAAAAGTGTTTGGGAGAATATGGACTTGCATATTGTCTTTCTTCAATCCCATTAAGATACCTCCAACAAGTCCTATAACTTCATTGTATTCGAATTCTTCAATCCCAACTGCATGAACTTCTTATGAAGCTTTTCCTTATTGATACAAGTTTCCATAATAATGAGCATGTGAGGATTGTTGGTGCACAACAATCAAAGATGATTGGAATAATGGGAGAATAATAAGAGAATGGCGGCTACACAAAAGAGAAAGAAATAAGGATTATTGTTATAAATGACATCTACTACTAGTCTATTTATATAAAGAGAAAATTGCCACATAGGCCATAAAGTAAACTTAGTGACCAATATAAAAAGTACATAAATAATAAATACTAAGTTAACCTTTAATACCATCTATTAATTTATATTTCTATACAAAACTAACTACACCAATTCCATCCCTTAAGAGGAGAAATTGATCCGTCTTGATTGCCTTTGTTAGAACATCTGCCAACTGCTTCTGGGTGCTATAGTGCACAACTTATATTGTTCCGTTCTAGACTTGGCTTCTCAAGAAATGATACTTAGTATCAATATGCTTGCTTCTTCCGTGCAATATAGGATTTCTGGCAAAATTGATTGCATACTTGTTATCAATCATCAGCTTGAGAGGCTTCTTTACTTTAATCTTCAAATCTTCTAATAAGTTTAGAAGCCACACAACTTGACATGCAACTACAACGCCTGCAATATACTCGACTTCACACATTGATAGAGCAACAACAACTTCTTAGAACTCCAAGAAATAGAACCTCCATGTACTTGAATAAGTATCCGAAGTACTTATTCCATTAACTCTATTCCGCACCAATTAGAGTCGAGTAGCTTATCAAATCGATTACGCCTTTCTTCAAAAATAATACTCCACACTTCAGAGCTCCTTTGATATACCTTAGAATTCTTACATCAACTTGATAATGGGGCCACTTAGGTTTACTCATGAACCAACTAACCAATCCAACTGTATAGGAAATATAAGGTCTGGTATTACACAAATACCTCATAGAACCAACCAACTGTTTGAAGATCGTAGCATCCACATCTTCATCCTCAGAGTCAGAATCATATTTATGATTGGTTTCTGACGGTGTAACAATAACCTTGCAATTCTCTAGCTTAAACTTCTTCAGAAGTTCTAGTTCATACTTCAGCTGATGCAAAATAATACCCTCTTTCGAGTACAGAATCTCCATCCCTAGAAAATATACCATATTTCCCAGATTCGTAATCTCAAATTTATTCACCAACATCTTCTTGAACTTGATTATATCTTCTGGACATCTCCCTATAAGCAATATGTCATCAACATAAAGACACACTAGAATCATATTGCTTCCAAAATGTTGCACGTAAACTCCATATTCCATCTCACACTTCTGAAACCTTTGCTTCTTGAAAAATGAATCAATCTTATGATTCCAAGATCTGGGTGCTTGCTTCAATCCATACAGATCTTTATGTAACTTGTACACAATCTCTTCCGGATTCTTTTTCATGAGGCCAGGAGGTTGTGACATGTATACCTCTTCTTGTAATGAATCGTTCAGAAATGTTGACTTCACATCCAAATGCATCAGAGGCCAATTTCTATTCAGCTAAAGCAATCACTAGCTTGATTGTTTCATGTGTAGCTACAGGTGCAAAATACCTCAAAGTAATCTAGTCCAAGTTTCTGAAGAAAACCTCTGGCCACTAGCCTTGATTTGTGCTTACCAACTGATCCATCTGGCTTAAGCTTCACCTTGAAAGCCCATCTGACGCTGATGGCTTTCTTCTTCTTCGGAAGCATAGTCAACTCCCAAGTTTTATTTCTTTCTATAACCTCAAGTTCTTATTTCATGGCATTAAGCCAGACTTTCTTCTTAAGGGCTTCTTCAATACCCAAAGGTTCAGAATCTACTAACATGGTACACTTAACGACTTCTCCTCGAGTCTTGATTGTCTTACAACATGTCAAAATCTACAAACCTTCTAGGTATAGTTCTAATTCTTTGTGGCCTCTGAACTTGTTCTGAATTTTCTTCATAACTTGGAACAACATTAACTTTTGACCTTGTCCAGAAACCCTATCTTCAGAATTTCCACCTTCAAAAACATGATCATCTCCAGAAGCTTGTCCTCCAGAACCTACGTCTTCATAGTTTTCTCTTCCAGAAGCATGATCACCACCAGATTCTAGATCATCATCAGAATCTGGATCAGAATCAGATTCATTATCTTTATCTTTAGAGTATTCAGAATCATCTTCTGACTCTGAATCATCTTCAGAACTTTCAACTTCTGACTTGTCTTCAGAAGTTATCTCTACATCATAAGTTGGTTGAGACTTACTCCAATCCCAATCTTCTGTCTTTTTCACAATGACGGCTCTTCTGAATTCAACTTTGTTAGTTTTTGGACAGAACCAAAAACTTTGAAATGACTAGCACTTTGCTTCTCTCCACTCCACTTCTTTAAATGAACAATTCCTTGACACGTGTTTGGACACCTACTGAGCACATATGTTGCAGGAGCAACAACTTCTCCCCATAAGTTGTGAGGAAGCTTGTTCTCTTTTAGCATACTTCTCGTCATATCAAGCAAAGTACGATTTCTTTGTTCAGCAAGACCATTGTGTTGAGGAGTATAAGAAGCAGTAAACTTATGCTCAATTCCATTATCATCACAGAACTCCTGGAATTCCATAGAGTTATACTCACCTCCACCATCCGTTCTGAGAATATTTAACTTCTGACCACTTTGATTCTCAACCTTCACCTTGAACTTCTAGAAATTTGTAAACACCTCATTCTTAAACTTGATGAGTGTTACCCACGTCATTCTTGTGAACGCATCCACAAAAGACACAAAATACCTATTTCCTCCAAGTGAAGGTTCTGGAAATGGTCCACACACATCAGAATATACTAATCCCAGAGCATGTTTTGCTCTTGGGGTACTTCTGATACAAATGGCAATTTGGGTTGCTTGCCTTTCATGCATACCTCACATGACTTCTCAGGCTTCATAATCTTCAGAATGCCACATACAATTTTCTTAGAACTTAGATGCCCTAAAATTCTATAGTTCAGATGCCTCAATCGCTTGTGCCACAACTTACTATCTCCTTTATAGCCTTCTGCACTAAAACACTCTGTTTCAGCTGTTTCTACATTCTCTTTGAATGTTCTGTTGCTTCCCTGTTCATATTGCATAATCAAGTTCTGATTGGAATCATACAATTTCAAGAGATTGTTCTTCATAACAACTGAGAAACCTTTCTCAATGAGCTTACTGTCATACCCCAAAATTTGCCCTCCATTTACTCGAGATTTCATACATCTATGCTCGGATTCCTCGAGTTGATCGGACAAACTCTCTCCTAGACAATCAACCCAAACTAGGGTTTGGTATCTCTTAAGTCAAGATGAACTCCCAACATCTCCAATGGCCTTCATGCCTCCTCATATGCTTCAAAGATTCTCCATGTCAAGTTCCAAGCTTCACAAGTCAAGTTTCCTCAGACAATTGCTCAGATGGTTGAAAATCGGTTGTATTGGACAAAAGTCAACTGTGGTCAACATACAGTCAAACTTCATAATTTTTGGTCAACATCCTCATTTTGAAGTTACATTCATCATTTGATCAAGGGTTGATCATGATTCATCAAGAAAACTCAAGATTTGCTCAAAAGTCAAACTTTCTAAATTAGGGTTTCTAGATGAAAAGTCAATGAACTTTGGTGATCATAACTTCTTCATACTTTCTCAGAAATTTTTCCACCACCTCTTGTTTTGAAGGAAATTCAATTCTCTACAATTTCATGTCTCACAAGAATGTCCAAAAAATGCTTCATTTGAGAGGTATGGCTCAAAACATTCTGAGTTATTTTCAAAGTCAACAAAAAGTCAACTTTTTGTTTTGAAGATATATTGAGCATGGTAACTCCAATTGAGATGAAACCAAATACATTGTTTAGAGGACTATTAGAGCTTTCCAAAAAGTCCAAGAACACTCAAAAATGTGGAAAATTGAGCAAGTTACACCATCCACAAGTTGGGCAATTTTGAAAGAATGCACAAAGAGAGATACTTCAAAAAATCAAATCTTTTGCAAATGGGCCTACTTTTTCTTCATCTAAACTTATTCCTCATGCAATTAGGAATGTCCAAGCCCAATGCCACGATTTTCTATTTTATTTTCCTATTTAATTTGGAATTTATTCATTTAAATACAAATTAATTTGAAAAATAAAGTATAAAATCCAAATTAATTGAAAGATTGATTTTTATTGCTTACTTGTGATCCAATTAACCCATAAATGCCAACAATTTCGAAATTGAATCAAATATGGGAAGATTTGATTGGAATTGAACAAGTTTTGAAAATTTGATTTTCATGGAAATATCAAAATTGATTTTCATTGATTATTGATCAAATCTTTCCAAAACAATGCCAAATCCATCCACATATATACTTGATGCATATCAATCACAAGGGACGAAAAATTGCCTTTAGAAACCCTAACCTAATTCAAAAATTGTGTTCTTGAAGCAACTAGCAATCCTAGTTCCGACCATCCAACCGATTTTGAGGATTCCATTGCATTCCTTGAGGTCTTTATAGTCGATCGGACTCTTATATCATTCAAAACATCAAGAATCGAGCAAATCGAATTTGGTTTGTCAAACTTTTCAAAATTCAATTCCTTCATTCATGCATTATTAACTCGATTTGTTGTTGTTTTTGTGTTTAGTGATAAGCTTGCAAACTTTACGGGTACTTTAATTGGATTTCCATGGCCGAGGCGTATGTTACCATGATTAGGGTTCTGGTATCGAATTAGGGTTCCTCTATCAGGAAAAATTGGCCAACAAGACCTATACCATTAAACTCGGGATGACACGAGGAATCGAACCATGGTTTCAAATGTTATTTATATTATGTGTCTGCGTTTTGATATTTGCGAGGAACCTTGCGTCGAACAAAGACCGCGCTAACTTCAAATATTTAAAGCGAAGAAGATGAAGTCTCCGGAGAAGAAGCAAGTCGGGAGGCGGCGTGTGAAAATCCACTAAGTCCGTTTTCAAACACGGATGTACACATGGTGTAGTGGTCGTGTGTTGGTTCTCAAGGTCTGAAGTTAGGGTCCCGAGTTCGATCCCTATGGGCACCAGTTTGCATTCTTTTTTTTAAAACTTGCATATTTTCTATATTTTCTTATTTTCAATATTTTCATATTATTTTAATTCTTTTCATGATTTTTATTCGCATTAAAAAATTACCAAAAATATTTTCTTTTCACATTTATATTCTGAAAATCTTTATTTAATTTAATAAATTAAAAATATAATTTTGCATGCATATTTATTTTATTTTTAATTTTGCATTTAATTCACTTTTAATTGCATTTTAATTATTAAATCTTTTCCAAAAAATCCCAAAAAATTATTTTAATTTATTTATCTTATGTCCAGCCTATATTAATTCTCTCATATTAAAAATTGCATTTTTCTAACATTTTATCTTATTTCGATTTCATCATATTTTAGATCTCTTATTCTTTCACGGTTGCTCGATTCGGACGTTTCTTTTATCATTCTATTTTTCCAATAATGTAATTGCTCATGGGATGTAATAGTTTAATTTAGGACTTTATTTTCCGCATTTTAAATTATGTATCTGCCCCAAAGCCTTGTAATAGCGTAGGTTTATCTTTCCGCACCTTTACATTCCCGCTTTACATTCCACATTTTACTTTCCGCACCCTTATCAATTGCTAGTAATTAGGCGTGTATGGCAAGATAATAATTGGACATAGCTCACTAATCTTCAAAATAATATATTACGAATTCAACACACTTCTATCACACACCCCTTAGGGTAATTCTCTCGATGCCTTTCGATTTCAAAATGGTCATGTCCCTCGAACGTAGAGGTATTCTAGCACCGTTGCCTTCCAAACAAATCATCATAGTCCCTTCGATACAAAGATCATAAGACCCACGATGTCGCCTCCGAATACATGATCTTGACCCTCGATTGTCGCCTCGAAAATGATGATAGTCCCGAATGTGCTAGGATACTTCCTACAAGTTGCTTTCTATGACCATCCGATGTCCCTTGAATGTCCGCACATCCAGCGATGGAGCTACCTACTAACTAATGGTATGGCTAGCACTATTCTAAAGGAGCGTAAATGCAACGACCATTTAAGTGGGTAATAAGTCTTTTAGTTGCTTGCTAAACCAAATGCTTTTCACACCACACTCTTTTTCAAAGTTCAAACTCTTTTCAAAACAAAACATTTCCGAACACTTTGTATACACTCCTACATGAGTCATTACAAAGTCAAAGCGAAATGCCCTTTTTCAAAACATTTTTGTCAAATACACAGAAAGCAATATTAAAAGGTGATCTAGAGCAACTAAGAGCCCGTAGATAACTACGGATGGAAAGGGGTGCTAATACCTTCCCTTTTCATAACCATTCTCCCGTACTCAGAATCTAACGAAGGTCTTTTTCTGTTACTTTTACCTTCCCTTAATTGGATAAAAATAAAAGTCGGTGGCGACTCTTGCTATCCGCACATTTGGATACAAAAATCCTACAAAGTCAGTTCACCGTATTACACTTACCCATACTCATCAAATTGCTTTTGATTCCAGGAACATACCAAACATACTTGATCAGAACATTCTTCCCATTCGTCACCTTGACTTTGACATTTCCCATACCTTCTGCATTAAGGTACTTATCATCAGCACATCTGATCTTTGTCCTCCTTATGGAGTCAAAATCTATAAACCATTATTTATTTCCAATCAAGTGATTTGAACAGCCAGTGCATATACCACCAATCTGCCAAACATCTTCCACCAGACTCAAAAGCTATCAATAACACAGGTTCATCATCTGAATCTCCTTTGGCTATGTTTGCTTCATATGATTTCCTTCCTTCGTTTGACCAACAATCTCTAGCAAAATGGACAAACTGCTTACAACAGTAACATTGAACTTTCTTCTTCTCCTTTCCCTTCTGATGTTTCTTCTCATCAGAAGTTGAGGTTTCTGACTTCTGGAATCTATCACCACGTCTATTCTTGGCCTCTGACCAAGAATGCTTCTGGTCCTTCTTGACAAAAGAAGCTTTCAGAGCCTGCTCAACTTCCCTCTCAGAAGTTCTTTAAGTGAGACGCAACTCATGCGCTCCTAGACTACTTTACAACTCTTCTATTTTCATGGTTTCGAGATTTTTAGAATGTTCAATCGCCACAATAATGTAATCAAATTGAGAAGTAAGTAACCTCAATAACTTCTCTATGATTACTTATTCAGAAAGGGTTTCTCCATGAGCTTTCATCTCATTAGTGATCAGAATCACTCTAGAGATATACTCTGAAACCTTCTCATTGTTCTTCATGTTGAGATTCTCATATTGCTTTCTCAAGGAATGAAGCTTTACCTTCTTCAATGATGCGTTAACACCGTAACATCTGACTAGTGTGTCCCACTCCTCCTTTGACGTCATCGAATCTACAATCTTCTCAAACACGTTCACATCCACACAATGATGGATGAAGAAAAACGCCTTATGATCTTTCTTCCTCTTGATTCTCTATGCCTCTCTCTCTTCTTCTGTTGCATCTTTTGCAACCTGAATATACCTACCGGTAACAAGATCCAGAACATCTTGAGCCCCAAATAATACGCGCATCTGAATCATCCATCTGTTCCAGTTCATGCCATCAAAAACTGGAAGTTTGGTGCTCATGTTTCCGTTTCTATTCATCTTCAATCTTGTACAGTACACTCAGATCTTCACTCACACAGTGTTTCCCTACCCACAAAATTAGAAAAAATATGATTCTTGTTCAAGATTCAACATGAATTCAAGAACCAAAATAATCACACAACGCCTCACGTTTCACTCGTGTTTCCCTATTGTTGTACCCCAAAATTTACCCTCTTCTTTCCCGTATTTCTGACTTATAATTCGATTGCATAAACATACATGTAGTCGCATGTATAACATTGATCATGAGGTTACCTGGTTCAAGGTATCCCAGATTGTGAAAAATGACGCGTTTCATTCATCTCAGATAATTTTGGAGGCCGTTCGCCAAACAAAAAGAATTTATTCGCTTATTTCTCAATAAAGCGAATTTTGGATTTTCGGCGTGTTTTGGGCACTCTAGAAGGCGTATCTCTTAGATCGTCAGGTACTATCTGAAGATTATTGATCAGAAAGTTCCTCTCATTATTATTTATAACTTTTGTGTGAAAGCCGGAAGCAAATTATATGAGGAAGGTCCCCAAAGAAATTGATTTCTCCGATGGTTTAAATTGAATTTTAGTGTTGAACCGCGCGTTCTGTCCACTAAATAGTTCATATCTCCTAGCTGGAAACTCGGAAGTGAGCGGGACCAATTTCTAAAATTCTGTATTGAAATGATCTATAACTTTTATTTGCAACTCAAGAGCTGATTCTTCACCAATCAATACCATAATTTTATTCTTTGAAGTTGATTTTGTGTTGAACCGAGTAATTTTTATACGTCGCGAACTTCAAAAAATCATATCTCGCTCTATTTTTATCGAAAAAGGTGGGACCAATGCCAAAAGTTCACAAATTTCGTCAGCTTCGATTGTCTCAGAAATACTCATTTGCAAATTTTAATCAGAAGACCCTCGTTTGAGGCATTTTCACCAAAGAGCGCAAATAAAATTCTGCATGTGTCAGTAGCCTGAAAATGTGCTAAAACTTCAAAAATTCGCATCGCCTTGACTGTTCACCCGATCAAGTCAAAAGTTTTATCCTCTCAAGAAAAATTGCATTCCGGACACTTTTCGTTTACATTCCGACTTCAAATTCCGCACGGATTTGGCTGTTTTGGATTAATTACAAAAATTATTCGGATAATCATGATTTGAGCTTGATTATGGATTAAAAGAGAGAATTGCCTTAGGGATTTCTAGATAACTTTTATTGCTTTTTGTTTGACTTGTATGCTTTATCTTTAAGGGTTGCTTGGGTACTATATTGTTGGGGGATCCTACACCCGGATCCGGGTTTCCTTTTAGGTAAGTAGCATTAGATCATCGCGACCGCTAGACGTATAACTAAACGGTCAACATGATGGCTACGTTAGCGTGACACTATGGTTGTCCCGATACTCTTCATTCCCAAGTTGAAGATAGTATTTGGCTTCTGCGTGGTGTCATCAAAGCGCTAACTAAACTTTTAGAACCTTAATTGACCCATCTTGGCCATTAGAAGGTAGTGAGATGGCCGGCTTTGGTGTAGACCGAGGTTGGTTGATACTCGATGCTACGCTCATTGAGATCAGACTTTTGGGATATTTTCGATCGACCACTTGGCCGTCGTATTGAAATAAACGCCTACGAGAAAGATCTATGATATGAGATTCCTAGAACCCGGTTACTATTATAGGACAGGATGAACCAACTCAAACTTTTGGTGGGGTAATCACCTATACCTCATGCAAGCCTTAAACCTAGGCTCATTGTGTGAATTGCTTGTGTGTGCCAAACATGACATCATGACATCATCCGCATTGCATATCATTTCTAACTATTTCAAGGACCTAGGGATTTATCTTTGCTCTGTTTTGTAGGAATTATGGCTTCTAGAAAGACTATCCGAATCAACTTCATGGGTATACCTTCTCAGCTCAAAGAATTGGTTTCAGAAATTCCCGACCATGCTCAGTTCATCAAAAGACATGGTTATCTGCTTGATTTGGTTATCTCCGGTTTTGAAGAAGATATGATGCACGTCTTATTCCAGTTCTTTGATCCGAAACACCATTGCTTCACATTTCCAGATTATCAGTTAGTTCCTACCTTGGAAGAATTCTCTAAGCTACTTGGGGTACCTATTCTTGATCAAATACCATTCACCGGTTTAGAAAAGGTTCCTAAGTACGAAGACATTGCATCAGCCTTACACCTTAAGCGTTCAGATATCGAAGCCAATTGGGAAACTAGAAGTGGAGTTAAGGGTTTACTTTCCAAGTTCTTAATTAAGAAAGCCCGCCGAGAATTCCTCAAAGTTATGAGTTTCCATGCATTTGAGAATGTTGTGGCCTTGCTAATTTATGGTTTGGTTCTATTTCCTAACTGTTCGCGTTAAAAGGTGACGCGCCATGAGGATGCGAACGTGAGTTCGGATCTTACGGTTAAATAACGATTTAAATCTTTTGATTTGTTTATAAAGATGCATGAGCATCAAGCTTTATTATTTTCAACACAAGAAAGATGATTTAATGATTATGAAAAGGGGAAAATGAAATACCCTCAATTGATATTGGTATGCGTAACGACTAAGCGCAAACTAGACATAACGCATTGGGGAGATTCGAGTAAGGGGATTGTTATATAAAGGAGCAGATGGAGCATCCTAAATATATATGGTTATCCATAGCTTTTATATATGAATATGTTTGATACATTGTGTGTTTTAATTTGCTATTTCTATGATTGGGAAAGTTTCTCCTTTGGATTTTAAAGCGATGATTATGTAGGATTCTAGGTTTTGTTTTATTGTGCTCGCAAAGATCTATGGATCTTACGCATACATATCTAATGGGAATCGAGCATTTGTAGCTCGGATCTCAGGGGTTCTATGGTTTGTTTGGTGAGAGAGATAGAAATTTGCTCGGCAAGGATGAGACCTTGTGCCTCGTATTCTCAAAGGATGTTGAGAAAGTCGAGCAATCGTAGTTCCCACTTATGCTAGTGGAAAGCAGCGGATGTTAGTAAGAGACAGACAAATGTCATCTTAATGAAAATGTATCTAATCTATTTCATCACATACATTTTGAAAAGTTTGATTGATTAAAATCTTTCGTCGTAAGTATTAGGTGTTTTGCTTGAGTGTACAAGCGTTACCACTTATGTTTAAGAAAGATGTTTGAAAAGATGATTGAATCTTTTAGCTGTAAGCATTAGGTGTTTTGCTTGAGTGTACAAGCGTTACCACTTCTTGTTAATAGATGTTTTGTTTGAAAATAGTTTGAAAAGTTTGAAAAGTTTTTGTTGTATGTGATGTGATAGATGAGATACTTCTTCCATAGAGATGATAAATGTCTAAATCTCAAGGAGAAATTGATTGGATTAAAGGGATGCTTTTAAGAAGCCCATGGGTCCTTGTATTGTTAGCCCAAGAGGAGGCATTCGAGGGTCATCGAGGGTCCTTGTATGAAGCTCAAGAGGAAGCTATAGGGTATGGTGTCTTTGGCTTGAAAGGTTTCAGAAATCATCCTTTCTTTGAGTAAGAGTAATTTCACGGAAATTTTACTCTATGGGAATTTTGAAAGTGATTTCACGAAACCATCCTTCGGGGTTCTATCTTAGCGGGTGGTTCTTTGTATTGGAAGCCCAAGAGGCTGTTAAGAGATTTCTGGTCTCTTTCATTGTATGATGCCCAAGAAGGCTAAACTCAATGAGGAGTTCTTTTGAGCGAAGCCCAAGAGGAGGCTGACTCAGGGAGTGTTGTCTTATCTGAAGCCTAAGCGGAGGCTAACTCTGTGGGGAGAGTTTCTTTGTACAAAGCCTAGAAGGCTGAACTCTGCTGGAGATAAAAATATCTTGTATGAAGCCCAGTGGAGGCTAAACTCATGATGGGGATGAGTTGTCTTGTATGAAGCCAGCGGAGGCTATCTTGTGGGAACCTATTTGGTTAGTCTAATTGTTATGTTATTATTAGGCAGTTTGTATAAGCAGTGTGTGTGTGTGATATGTATTCACGAGGTTTATGAAGGAAATATAAACAATGCATGATGTTTATTTCATGAAATATAAACAAGTGTCGTGAGCGAGCGTTTAAAAGCAGCGTAACTTGATTATTCACAAATTGAGCGTGTACAAGAAATGAATATGTACACGAATGAGTTTTTATGTACGACAAAGATGGATGTACATAGGAGGGTTGGGACTTACAACATAAGAGGCCCATTGATTTGAAAGATTTCACGAGGATAATGCTCCTTTCAATACCAATGGTATTTAGTGTAAAATGTACAGATGGAACAAAAATGATTGATTGAAGTTTATACGTAAAAGTATTTTCAAAAGAAAAGTATCATATTATACGGATAAAAGTTTTGAAAAAAAAATATCATGTTATGTACGAGATAAAAAGTTTGATATGTACAAAGAAATATTATGTACATAAAAGAATGTTATGGGACTTACACGTGATGGAGGCCCATTGGTTTAAAAACTTGCTCGAGAAACCTTCCTTTAGAACCAATGGTTTCGTATAGACAAGCGAATGAAAACAAATGAAAGAGATTTGTTTATGTTTGAATATTGACAAAGATGTTTTGAATATGTACAAATAAAGCTAAGTATGTACATAAAGGGTTGGGACTTACACCATAAGGGAGGCCCATTAGTTTGAAAGATTTCACGAGAATAATGCTCCTTTCAATACCAATGGTGTTTAGTGTAAAGAACAAGCGGAAGAAAGTTTATGTATTATGTAGATGAAAAATTGTACATAAAGAAATGAATATGTATAAAGAAATATATACATAAAAAGAATGTTTTGGGACTTACACAGGAGGCCCATGATCGATCGAGAAATTAGAAGAAACGAATTGATTTTATCGTTTTGAATTGGATCGATTATGGTAAAAGATACAAGTTTTGATGAAAAAAGTTTTGAAGAATGATTTGAAAATGTTTTGAAATGTTAAGTTGATTTGTGAAAGGTTTTGAAAAAAATCGGAAGTCGAAAACGTGAAAAATTCACCTTTTAAGGAGGTTTGAAAACAGTTTCAGAACATCGTTTTCGGCTCGATTAAATTTTAATCGGATGAAAATATTTTTGGATTTTTTTGACATAATCATAAAATATATATATTAAATGACAAGTGTGCAAAAAATCATCTCAAAATGAGAAGTTTTGATTGGTTAAAAAAAAAAATTGTTGAAGTTTGAAGAAAAAAATATAAAAATATGAAGAGTTTTGTAAAAAGAATGGAAAATGGTCTTGGGTTTTGAACCCATGACCATGAGGTAATCTGGTGGCGAAAGTACTAAGACCAAGCCATTTGGGATGTTTAGTGGACAAAGACACGCGTAGACATAAGATTGGAAATTTGAATATTTGAAAATCAAGAACACATGAAGAAGCGCACTGGGCTTATGATTTTGATTTTCGGTTTCATGAATCCGAGCTCAAATCTTCGTTTCTCAACCAATTTGAATGAAATAAACATCAAACTTGATCGGTTTGCACCACGAACATGAATATGCTTGTTAATTTCATTTATTTTAAGCCTATCATGTTTTCGATTCGAAGAACACGTATGAACCCTAAAGCGAATTTTCAAATTAAATGATTCATGGTTCATGATTGTTTGATTTTTGAGGGCTATTGATCGTTAGAGTGCGAGAAAAGATCGGAGTTTTCTCAAATGGTGCAAGGAATCAAGAGAACGTTTTGTGTTCTAACACGGAAAAGTTGAGATCGAAACTGTTCTAGAGCACTTCGATCGCGATTTCTTGATCCTTAGAGTACCAGTGCATGTGAGGATGCTTTAGAGATGGCACCTTGCTTTGAACTTGCTTGAATCGATCTGCACAAGTCAACACATATAGCTCAAAACAGAACTCGAAATCGAAGTTAATGGTGTTCTGATTGCTATTCTTGTTTTAGATCAACTCCATGATGCATATGGGTGTGTTAGGATCTCACAACTCAAAGGAAACAAGTCTAAGTCAAGTTCGATTGCTTATGGCGGTTTGGAAGAACTTGAAAAGTGAAAATGGAAATCTGGTTTCTGTTTAATTCATGTTGATTTTAAGATTTGAATAAGTTTGTTAATGATTATGGAACATGTTGGACACCAATTTGCATCATGTTTCCATGATTTTCAAAAATGCTATGTTGCTTAACTTTGCACTAATTGCTTGATTTTCAAGAAAGAAAAGCATGGATTTGTGTATTGATTTTGGTGTCAATTGGACTTGAAATGAAAGCTATTTATAGGCAAACAAGCTCTGCAAAATTAGGCAAGTACAAGCCATTTGGATATTCATGGATTGCTTAGAGGCAAGAATGGTTTTACCATAAAACTTCCTTTTTCACCATGTGCCATATTTGCACAATTTGATCCAATCTTCAATTATTACCTCTTGGCTGATATTTATCAGTTTGATGACTCACTTGGCAAGTGTTAGAAGTGGTTTGAATGAGAAAACACAAAAAGACCTATAATTTGAAGTTGTGAATTTTGAAATTTAAGTTTCATGGAACCTTTGGTTTCAATTTCAAAAACATAGCTAGCCTCCATGGATTTTGAAGTTCTTGGACATTTTGGAAAGATTTTTCCATGATCTACAACTTTCATGTTTTGAGTTTTTTCAAATTCTAATTGGAACTAGGTGAAAAAATGGCTTGAAGTTTGGAAAAAATGTGAAATTTCAACACTTAGAAATTTTTCTAAGTTATAGAAATTTTGACTTTTTGTTGACTTTTCCAAATTCTTTGATTTTTGATGATCATGATGGATCATTTGAAGTATTTTGATGATTGAAAAAGTTTTGTTTTGAAAAATTTGACCAAAAGTCAAAGTTTGACTTTTCTGTGCAGATGAAATTTCATCAGACGTTTCTGAAATTGACTGATGAAGTCTGTGAACTTCTGTGATGATTTGAATCCAAAAATTAGGTCAAGAGGTTATATCTAAGATATGATGACCAATCTCTATCCAAAAAAGTCATCCTTGCTCAAAAGTCGGAGAATTCTCTTGCGATCAAAACCCTAATTGGTCGATCCTCGATTGATCGTGAGAAATTTTGTTATCGATGATCGGGGTTGATATTTTGATCAAGATAGATCAAATGAGATGAAAAAATCTCAAACCCTAATTGGTTAGCTCTTGAATCAGATGAAAATCTGATGAAACCCTAATTTTGACCTGTGAATGCTATACCCGATTAATGCTGTCTGAGCTGTTAGCTATGAAATGATGCACATATATGGTGGTATATTAGGTAAAAAATTGGGGTATGTGAGATGCCCTATTTAAGTTTCTTTAACACGAGAGATGAAGATGAATATCTTCGTTTTGATAGGTATAAAGATATAAATATCGAAATCTGTAAATTTTGGACCTAAGATACCAAAAGATGCGGATGATGCAAAATGATTGTAAAAAGTTTCACCTAGATGACATCAGAAAATGGCATGGTAGGGAAAAATTTGTGAATGTTTGTTTCGCTTTGGAAGCAGAGATTACTACATCGACCTTGTGACAATGTTTAAGGTAAGTGAAAATGATATTACCAATTATCGACCTTGTGATAGTTTATGGTAATGAATGTTGAAGATGTTACCAATTATCGGAAGTGATAACTATAACAAGGTAACTTTTTGAGAAAATTTCTTGAATATTCAGCTTTGTGAATAAGACGGTGGTGAAAGATCTGAAAAGATATTACGATTATCGACAAAGTGATAACTATAACAAGGTAAATCCTCTTTTTTTAAGACAATTTCTGTGTATTGACTTTGTGAATAACAGACGATGAAAAGAACTCGAAAATGAGCTTCTATTTTCTTGGATACAATTTTGCCGAGGATCTCTCTTTTTGAGGAGATGCGGGCATTTTTGATCAGAAAACACAAGTTTTCCTTTCGACAGAAAGACAAACTGCTGAGGAATTTCTCGTACGGTCATGATTTGACCTTGTTGAGAAGGACAAACTTTTTATGACAAGTTTAGGAATGAAAATAAGCGGCTCAGACAATGAGACTATTGCTTATTGCTTTGTTGATTAGAGACGAGGTTCTATTCAGGAATGAACTGAAAAGAAACAGTCAATCAAGACATTGTTCCAAATGAGGAATGATCTCAGCTGGGGAATGTGGTGAAGAGAAAAAATGCATTTCTGTTTGGGGATACTCTAGGGATAAAAAAAATGTATCTTTTCTATTTGGCGAGATTCTCAGGGATAAACTTGTACTTACATGAGTAAGTGTGATTTACATGATATGAAAGCAAACATTTCGAGGAATGCAAAAATGCAATGAATGATGCTATTATGTATGAATGTCATGAATGTTATATGTATGCTAACACTACTTTGACAAAGACACTAAAGAGATATTTGGGGAAGAGGACGCGTCACGAGTTCGAACAAATACTTGGTGAAGATTGACCTTGTAAACATTCAGATGAAGATTTTGAGTTGCATGTTTTACACTTTTAGAGAAAGCATTTCATTGGCAACTTGATTGGGGATTCTTTTGGATGAGAATACCGTCCTTTGAAGATTTCCGTTGAGGAGAAAATTGCTGTATTTGGCAACTCCAGGGGGATCGAAACACTATTGGAGAAAGCAGTTGAAGTTATTTCCGTGTTCATAGTTTCAAAGGAGAATTTTGCTTTTGTTTCAAAATTTTGAAGTAAAAATTCATTTAAAAATTTCTGTTTCAAAAAAGTGATTTTCACAATAAAAGCGTTATTTTGCAAAATGGAATAAACAAGAATTGCAAACAAAGGCACAAGGCTCAAATTTATTGATAGAATGGTGATCGGGCGTGATTCCATGAACTATTTACAAAAGTTGGAAATGATAATTTATTGGGAAAAGGCTACATTGAAAGCAAATAACCGCTATTATCCTAACAACTTTGAATTCCCCTGCGCTTGTGGCTTTAGAAGAGTTGATTGAAGATCCGTTGGTGGAAGTTTCTTCAAATTGACAAAGTACGGATGAGTCTGATTACTTTGTCATTTTTTGTATCCTTGTTTTGCCTAGATCGCCTTTTCGGGTTTCAATCTATCGGGATATTTTCATTTATTGTCTCTAATTTTTGCACGGATCGCCTTTTCGGTTTTCAATCCACCGAGCGCTCATTTTGCCTAAGCCGCTTTTCGGGTTTTCGACTCACCGAGCTGTTCTTTTGTTTTTTTAGACAAAGTATTTCTTGGTGCATCGGCATTCACGGGATCGGGAGTTCATCGCCGTCCATGGTTGTGAGTCATAGCACCGCGAGAAAAGCTTCTTTGACGATGTATGGGCCTTCGTAGTTAGGAGTCCATTTGCCCTAGAATCATTTGAAAAAGCGAGAATCTTTTTAAGCACGAGTCGCCTTCTCGAATTCACGGTCGGACCTTTTTGTCAACTTTCTTCATTCTTCTTTGATAGAGTTGTCCGTGACACAGAGCGGTCAGGCGCTTTTCTTCAATTAAGTTCAGTTGGTCGTATCTGCTTTGACACCATTCAGCCTCAGATAGCTTTGTTTCCATGAGAACTCTCATTGATGGAATCTCAACTTCTACGGGGAGCACTGCTTCCATGCCGTATACTAGAGAAAAAGGTTGCCCCTGTTGAAGTGCGTCTTGAATCGATACCCATGCGAGCAAATGGCGGCATTCGTGCCGGTCTTTGTAAGTGATGACCATTTTACGGCGATCTTCTTGATGTTCTTGTTGGCTGCTTCAACGGCGCCGTTCATCTTTGGCCGGTAAGGAGACGAGTTATGATGCTCGATCTTGAATTCCTCACACAGTTCTTTCATCATTTTGTTGTTCAAGTTGGATCCATTGTCAGTAATGATCTTACTTGGAATTCCATATCGGCAAATGAGGTTGTTCTTGATGAACCTCACAACCACTTGTCTTGTGACGTTGGCGTAAGGCGCCGACCCATTTGGTGAAGTAGTCAATGGCTACTAGAATGAAGCGATGTCCGTTGGACGCTTTTGGTTCAATCATTCCAATCATGTCAATGCCCCACATGGAGAAAGGCCACGGAGAGGAGAGAACGTTGAGTAGAGTCGGAGGCACATGGATCTTATCTGCGTAGATCTGGCACTTGTGACATCTTTTAACGTGTTTGCAGCAATCAGATTCCATCGTTATCCAATAGTATCCTGCTCTTAAGATCTTTCTGGACATTGCATGCCCATTTGAATGGGTTCCAAAGGACCCTTCATGCACTTCATGGATGATCGTATGCTTCTTGTGTCGGCGCATCGAGCGAGAACCATGTCGAAGTTTCTTTTGTATAGCACATCCTCGTTCAGGAAGAAATTCCTAGAAAGCCTCCTCAGAGTTTTCTTATCCTTGTACGATGCCCCAAGTGGGTACTCTCGTGTTTGAAGGAAACGTTTGATGTCGTGAAACCACGGTTTATCGTCAAAGACTGCTTCTGTTGCGAACACATATGCAGGTCTTTCAAGGCGTCTGATGCGAATTCTAGGCATATCATTCCAATCGTTGACTTTGAACATGGAAGATAGAGTAGCCAAGGCGTCTGCCATCCGATTTTGATCTCGAGGGATATGATGCAGTTCAACTTTGTTGAAGAAAGTCAACAATCGTCTTGCATAATCTCTGTAAGGAATTAGACCAAGATGATGAGTTTCATACTTGTCTTTGATTTGATTGATCACAAGGGCTGAGTCTCCATATATATCAAGGATCTTGATCCTCAAGTCGATGGCTTCTTCAATACCCATGATGCATGCTTCATATTCTGCTATGTTGTTGGTGCAATCAAATAGCAACCTGGCAGAGAATGGTATATGAGAACCTTCGGGAGTAATGATGACTGCCCCAATTCCATTGCCAAAAACATTTACAGCTCCATCGAAGACTAGGCCCCATCTGGATTCTGGATCTGGTCCTTCTCCGTGTAGCGGTTCGTCACAATCTTTCATCTTCAAGTACATAACATCCTCGTCTGGGAAATCAAACTTGAGAGTATTCGTTGGTGATAAGCCAAGTGATCGGCGAGAATGCTTCCTTTAACCGCTTTCTGAGTGCGGTATTGGATGTCATACTCAGATAGTAGCATCTGCCATCGAGCGATTCTCCCGGTTAAGGCAGGCTTTTCAAAGACGTACTTGATCGGATCCATTTTGGAGATTAACCAAGTCGTGTGATTGATCATGTACTGGCGAAGACGTTTTGAAGTCCATACCAAAGCGCAACATGTTTTCTCGAGCATGGAGTAACGTGTTTCACAGTCCGTGAACTTCTTACTCAGGTAGTAGATGGCATGCTCCTTCTTACCGGTTTCGTCTTGTTGTCCAATCGCGACCCATGGACTCTTCTAATACGGTAAGGTATAAGATTAATGGTCTTCCTTCGACTGGAGGGATCAGTATTGGTGGTTCTGACAGGTATTCTTTGATACTGTCAAATGCTTTTTGGCAATCTTCTGTCCACACAACCTTTTGATCTTTGCGGAGAAGCTTGAATATCGGCCCACAGGTAGCAGTCATCTGAGAGATAAATCTGGAGATGTAATTCAACCGTCCAAGAAATCCTCTTACTTGCTTTTCCGTATGTGGTGTAGGCATTTCTTGAATAGCCTTGACTTTGTCAGGGTCAACTTCAATTCCCTTTTGACTGACAATGAAACCTAGGAGTTTTCGGACCTTACCCCAAAGGTACATTTGTTAGGATTGAGTGAAATTTCCTTAGTCGTTGAAGCGACTTTAAGAGATAGTCTATATGCTCTTCTTACGTATCGGACTTTGCTATCATATCATCCACGTGACTTGATCTCTTTATGCATCATGTCATGGAAGAGTAGTCATCGCCCTCTGTAAGTTCTTTGCATTCTTTAATCAAATGGCATTACCTTGTAGCAAAAAGTGCCCGTGGCGTGATAAAGATGTCTTCTCCATGTCTTGAGGAGCCATTCGATCGATTATAACGGAGAAACCATCCATGAAGGAAAAGGCGTTGAAATTGGCGATACTATCCACTAGCATGTCGATATGCGGAAGTGGGAAATCGTCTTTTGGACTAGCTTTGTTCAGATCTCGGTAGTCAACACACATTCTGACCTTTCCATCTTTCTTGGATACAGGTACTATGTTGGCTAGCCATTGGGGATATTCAGAAGTGATAAGGAAACCAGCATCGAGCTGCTTTTGAACTTCTTTTCTGATTTTCTCAGCCATCTTAGGATGCACTCTCCTCGATTTTTAAGCTGGCGGACATTCTGGTTTTAACGGCAAGTGATGCTCTACTATGCTGGTATCCAAACCCGGCATGTCCTGGTAGGACCAAGCAAACACATCAACGTATTCTTTGAGAAGACTTATCAGTTTGCTTTTGACACTGCTGTTGAGTGAAGCTCCGATATTTACTTCTTTTGCGTCTTCCTCAGAACCCAAGTTGATTGCTTCTAGAGGTTCTTTATGAGGCTGAATGATCCTTTCCTCGTGCCTTAGCAACCTAGAAATTTCATCCGGGATCTCTTCTTCAATTTCTTCCTTAGTGACTTCGCAGGGTATTTCGAAGTTGGGAGAGAACGTAGAGTTACTGCTTTCAATGGATTTGTCCATTTGTTTAATCTGCATGTTTTGATTTTATTTTTGATTAAAGAAAGTTTTTATCATCATTTTTTTTGAAAGTGTTGCAGATTAATTTTTCATTATGATTTTTTTGTGTTTTTAGGATTATCATTTCGAGAAAAGGGTAAAATGAAAATAAACACAAAGTGTGGAAACAAAACAACGCATTTATTTATGTTTCACAGTATGAGCAGGGCCTAAAATACAAACTCATTTGTCTTGGGCAAGACAAAGAGAAATTATTTAAAAGCTAAACCCTATAAAACATCTCTTCGCTTTGGGTGAGCGAGAGTTCAAAACAAAAAGCAAAGATAAACTACTTAGAGCTATGAACATTAGTCTTAACTTCAACAGGTTTCCAATAGTGACGAACTCCTTGGAAGTCGAGGTACTCGGGTAATTTTCCGCTTGGTTTAACCCTTGAGTAAACTTTGATTCTTTGGTGGCGGGCTTTGAAGACTACGGACGATGGCCTTTGCCTTTGGTCTTGCTAAGCGATCTTCTTGATTAACGGATCGGGAAGTATGAGAGCTAGCCTTTGTACTTCTGTTGATCTACGTGTTGAATCTGGGGATGTTCCTTCCGGTCTTACGGTGAAGAGACTCATTGTCGGCGACACTTTCCGCATCGTATCACGAATCATACTCTTGATCTTGATGATCATGTTGATGTAGTGGTAACGAGGATCGGCTTGGTGAAATCCACAGACGTGTTGAAGCAGAGATCTTCATTTGGGACCTCGATCATTGATTAGTTTGAGAAGGCAGTATTCCTCTTACGATTGACTAGGGTAGTCAAAGTCATCACCCCATCACATGGGTTGGATATCTTCAATCCGGATTTTTGAGCTTTACGGTGAGTATTTCACCATGTAGTCGTATTTGCCACTTGGTTCTCCCAAGGTATCCCAAACTTAGGATGGCGGATTTTCATGTTCTTTGCAAGGACATGTCTTTGAATTGATCGATCGGTGCATATGATTCCTCTTGAGACACATACTCGGGGCTATTCAAATAAGTGCCCCACTCTTGATTCGGATGGATCATCTTCATCCTCTTCAATGGTTACAACATTAACCTCTTGCGGGGTTTAAGAAACCTCCATTGTGAAATACTTCCTTAATCGAAGTGCTTCATCTTTCTCTTGTTTTTGTAGAATACGGTGTAAACCGAGTCGGTTTCATTTCATTCTTGACAGGTTTGATAACTTGTCCCCACCCTGAGTATTGCCATCTTTCACCATTTGTGCCGCTTCTTTATATGAAGATGGATGATCTTTTTAGTAGATTCATCTTCTAGCGGTTTTACGGGAATCTGGCGTTTCAATGTCATTAGCCGTGATGAAAGAGAAACTAGGCAGATGATTTATAAGCAAAGCTTGTTAGCGATGGTTACCAACTTTCCATTCTGTGAATTTTAATTTTGATGGAGAGTAGAAGTTACCGCTCTGCATCGTGGATCAGGTCTTCCTAGCAAGCAATCATGTCGTCCATAACTTGGAAGGTAATTTGGAGATGTGAGGCCAATTGTCATCGGAGATCAACTTCACCAATAATTGACTTTCTCGATCCATCAAAAGCTCTTACTATGATGTCGTTGAACTTCATTGGCGTTCCTTGTAAGCTAAGCGAGCGGCGTCGTTTTGGCATTACGTTTAGGGATGAACACGTGTCTACTAATACATTTGACAAAGAATCGATTGACAAACCATCGAAATGTGCAAGGCCAAGTTGTGATTTTTCCTTCCTGGAAGTTCTTCGTCACTAAAACTCAGTTGTTGCAGGTGTTATGTTGGAGCGATCCCCAAATTGATGTAGTCACATCGTGATCCACATAAGCACTGGTCTAGTACTCTCATCAAAGCTTCTCGGTGAGCTTGAGTTGAGGAGTAAAGACATATTGAAATTTTTGAAGGAGTCTGCATCAATAGGTCTACGACTCGATATTCGCTCTTCTTGATTAGTTTCAAGATCTCGTCAAAGTCTGAATTGATGTTGGTTCTATCAGTAGAACCAATGTTTGTACCTGGGTTAACAATGGGAATCGTTGCGATTCTCAGCGGATATATAAGCGGGTTATGTTTAACAACAGGAATTGCAGGCGGTTTTGGTGGTAGTGGAGTATGAACTCGTCCACTTCTCGTCACTCGTCCGATTTCCGTTATATTGTCATTAGCTAGAAGCGTAGGCAGAGGTTTCTCTTTCCCATCCTCTATCAAGGTTGCATTGTACTGGTAAGGAATTGCTCTGGTAGGCTATGCGGACAGGACCGGTGGGCAAATCACCAAGGAGGCGTTGGAATCTTGGAACCGTTGTCGTGATCTCTACATGCTCGGGCATGTTGAAACAAGGGATCTAACGTTTACTTGGTTTTCGAGTTGATATCGAGACTAAAAGCTCATGCGGAAAATGCCCTATTGTATTTACGTCATGGTCATCTCGGTTTCTGTAGATTTGCAAATCACCAATGTCTAACAAATGCTGAATATCTGCTCTTATGGTGGGACATCCATGGATATTCTTGGAACAGATATAGCAAGATGCATAATCATGCTTAGTGAAGGTGCTCATGGTGCTTGTATGCTTCATGAAGATGCACGGTTTCCTTTGACTAAGTTTACATCTGTGACAAGGTACCTGTCTGTATTCCTTAGCATTAGATTCACTGAGTGTCCACTATGGCTGGGAAGTGGATTGGCTTGCACATTCGGACTCATATTTCTGAAGGAAAGAAGATTAGCCTTCACTAATCTCTGTACTTACGCCTTGATGCTATGCAATGCTCAAGGTCATGGCTGGTGCCCTTGGTGAAAAGGGCAAGACATGTCGACTTTGTACCACCATGGTAGTTTTCGGGGACGGGAGGTGGTAACCTTATCGTATTAGATTCCTTTCTATCGTGCAGGGTAAAGTTACGTATGCGTCATGGGGATTGGGTCGGTGAGTGACCCGAGGCGTCGGTTTTGGTTGTGAAGCTGCTGAGCACATTGGCTGTTGAGTTTGTTGATTTTGTTGAAATGCGGAGCAATTCCTGGAGTTGTGTTGACAGAGGGTGCTATGGCAGCTACCTGTCGTTGTTGAATGACATTCTTGCGTGGTTTCCCTCGGGATACCATTCCTACGTCATGTTCTTTTTTCCTTGGGAAACTGGTTCCAACTTTCTTGGTATTACTAGAAGATCCTACTTCCTTGGTTAGACGTCTGTCCGAACCCTTCTTCTAGTCGCATTCCCATGCTTACCATTTCATTGAAGTCTCCGGGAGCGCTAGCGATCATTCGCTCATAGTAGAATGAGTTTAGAGTATTCAAGAATACCTTAGTCATCTCTTTCTCTTCCAAGGGCGGGTTGACTTGGGCAGCAATTTCCCTCCATCGTTGCGCATATTCCTTGAATCTCTCTTTCCTTTTGAGACATGGGCGGAGTTGATCCCTATCGAGCCATATCAAGTTGAATTTGTATTCTTTGGACAAAGGCTTTACCTAAGTCGTTGAAATGTTTGGATATTCGTCTTTGTCTAAACCCATGTACCACTTGATGCGGCACGGTGAGACTATCACGGAAGTAATGAATTAACGGTGATGATCCTCATTGTGCGTAGACATTTTCCTAGCATACATTATAAGATGACTCGAGGACAAGAATTCCCTTTGTACTTTTCAAAATCCGGGATTTTGAATTTGTGATATTTTACGAGGACTAAGCGAGAGATCTGGCGCTTTTCCCAAACAATTCTTTCCCTTGAATCGTTTTATCTCAAGTGCATTTTGAGAAGTTGTTCACGGAGATTTTCCATTGAACCACGGCGTTCGTGTTATTTCTGGAGTGTGATGAACTTCTTAAATGCGTGGTGTGCACTACGGAGGCGAGTTCAACATAATCGGTTGAGAAACCGACATTGTTACTTGTGGAAAAGTTATTCCAGTGAAGTGAGCGTAGCGTTTTCTTTGCAAAGTAGGTATTTCAAGCGAGGTTGTTTGAGAAGTCGGTTGGCGAACTCCAATGCGAAGTTAAAGGCATTCCCATGGATAGCCCTCGGCATCTTTGAAAGGTGAACTCTTGCTGACATTTGGCTGGAGTAGTAGTATCCTCTGAAGTTGCTATTTGGTTATACGCTCGATGCTTGTTGACTTTCTTGTTGTGTGGCGAGTTGACCAAAGATGTGAGTCTTTCCACTTCTTCTTGTAGCGTAGTTACTGATACTACGGAGTTCAACGTTTTCTTGCTCAAAATTCTCCATTACTTTTCTTCTTTTTGCTCGGTATCGTGCGTTCGGGTTGGTGCGGACGCGATCGAGAAACTCTAAGGCGACGACTTGACAATTTTCTATCTGGAAAATGATTCCAACTAGAAAAGTGAGAATCTAGACAATAGACTTAAATGCAAGATATGATGCATGAATATGATTGTAAAGAAAAGAAATTTCAAAAATTTATGCTAAGCGAGATATTTACGGCAAATATTTGGATGGAAAACACAAATTTTATTGATTAATGAAGGAAGATTACAACAATTGTTTTTGTTGGAGCATTGCTCACACAAATGATACAATAAATGATAAAATACAAACTAAATTAAACTAATTAAACATCTTCGTGGATGGCGATCAAAACTTGATGACTTGACTTGAGTTTCCTTCCATAGTGAGCTTTTAGTTTGGCTTTCTCGGCTTTTAGCTTGCTAATGACTCTTTTCCACTCGTTGGGAGCGGGCTTCTGGTTGTCATTTCCTCGAGCTTTCTTTTCCTTTCCTTGGCGTATTTACGGATGGCGTTATCCTTGCGAATCTTCTCATCTTTCTCCATGAGCCATTCATCACGGAAGTAGGCGTCTTTTCATGATCTTTGACTTGCTTCTTGAGTTTCTTATTCTCAAGGTTAGTCTTAAGGAATTTGCTTTCAAAGCTTCCTTCTCAAACCTTATCTTGGTCAAGGCTTCTTGGTATTCTCCCACGCTTCAGGAAAATTTGTTGATTTGGAGCGGAGAACATGGGATCCTCATAAGCGTAAGGCATTGAAATTCCTTCGCTCTTTTCTTTATCCAAGAAGTGTAGGTTTCCATGGCTACACAATTCTTTGCCTTACCTTTTCCTTTCTTTCGGATGTGATGCCAAGCTTTGATCATCCTAGCCTTGATCCTTGGAATCCTCTCCTTCATGATAAGTAGCTTTCTATTGTAAAACGGAGGTTTACGAATTGCGTATCCGAGTGACGTTTTGCTAGGAATGGGTTGTAGTTGATTCCTCCTTTCGTACCAATGAGAGTACGTTGGCAAATTCTCCAGACTCTCAATGATTTCCATCTCATTGTTTGCCAAGGTATACCAATGGATATAAATCGTTTGTAAGAGACATGAGTCTTACGGACCAATGCCACTCGTCTTTGTTTTCGCGGAAGATAGGAGATTTAGGCGGGTGTGAGACAATCCATTTGAAAAGCAGGTACACAACACACGATGGTTCCGTCTCCTTGGCGATTCCTATGATGAATAGAGGCGTCGTGTCACCAAGCAAAGTGGGAGCAGGTTTCCAATCGGAAAGATCCTTATGGCGTTGATATCAGCGAAATTTGGGACGTTGGGAAACAACACCAATCCATAGAGGAGTAAAGCTAAAATAGCTTCAAGGCTACCATACTACGGCGAGGAACTTGAGAGCCTTCTCCATTAGGAACTTTGAAGTTAGTCCTAAGAGTTTTCCTCGGTAGTTAGGTTTTGTCTATCTCGGGTTTCTTTAAATTAGTCATTGTTGCAATGACTTGTGACTTAGGAATGGCTTCCAAACCATTGAAAGGCACTTTGTCGATCTTGAGATTCCTAGGATATGCATACTCTTCCAAAGTAGGCATCAACGATAATCGGGGAAAGTGAAGCGATAGGTGGATCGTAGGCGAGCGAAAGTTTTGAGAAGTCCTTCATCAACATTAGCGTTCAAAAGAGTTAAAAGAGTTCCATAGCGTTTTCGAAATCAGAGGATCTTCTACCAAGGATGCTAACTCTTTCAACTTTCCTACATCGGGAATCCTAAAGCTGTATCTTTTGGTGAATCTTCCTCGGCGTCCATCACTCTAACCTAAAATATTTTACAAAGAAAACATCTCTAAATTCTTTGGAAATGGAGAGAAAATGAAGTTTTTTGTTTTGAATGAATACATGAATGCATGAATGCAACAAACATGGTTAGTAGTTATCCACAGGCAGCGTTGAAGTCACGAGCATGAAGCCAGCGATAAGAATCAACGGGGTTAAGTTCTAAGGGCTTATTCATACGTGAATCGGGTTCTCACGATATCTGAGCTCAACACTCCCTTCAAAACATTATTGGATTTGGTGAATACTCGATGGTCCAATAATATTTTCAAGAAAACTACTTTGATCGTAGTATCGCATGACAATTACTCTAGGCTTACACGAATAATCTACACTACATCCGAATGGCGGGATGGTTTATGTGTTCTCTGATCCACTCGACTTCTTAAGTTCCCAAAATACAGCGTCTTAGCAATTACTTGCTTAAACACAATACCCTCAAGACAACCTCCACTGCGCGGGAAATATTAACTTGAAAGCATTGACTGCTCACGTATTAATACCTCCACCTAGATCTTAAAAATGTTTCTTAAATCCGGGTTAGGATTTCTTTCCATCAAGTGAAATCGTGAAACACACAATAAAGAAAAACAGACATATGCAAAATATGAAAAGCTTATCCCCTTTCTTTTCTTTTTGAAAACAAAAAAAGCTTGGTGCTCTCGGACGAGTAGCGTTTTCTTTTTGAAAAATCAAAGTTTCATTTTCCCAATGAGTCGCCATTTTCTGTTCGCGTTAAAGGTGGCGCCATGAGGATCTGACGTGAGTTCGGATCTTACAGTTCGTAACGATTTAAATCTTTTGATTTGTTTATAAAGATGCATGAGCATCAAGCTTTATTATTTTCAACACAAGAAAGATGATTTAATGATTATGAAAAGGGAAAAGTGAAATACCCTCAATTGATATTGGTATGCGTAACGACTAGCGCAAACTAGACATAACGCATTGGGGAGATTCGAGTAAGGGGATTGTTATATAAAGGAATAGATGGAGCATCCTAAATATATATGGTTATCCATAGCTTTTATATATGAATATGTTTGATATGTTGTGTGTTTTTAATTTGCTATTTCTATGATTGGGAAAGTTTCTCCTTTGGATTTTAAGAAGATAGATTATGTGGGATTCTAGGTTTTGTTATTATTGTGCTCGCAAAGATCTATGGATCTTACGCATACATATCTAATGGGAATCGAGCATTTGTAGCTCGGATCTACAGGGTTCTATGGTTTGTTTGGTGCGAGAGAGATAGAAATTTGCTCGGCAAGGATGAGACCTTGTGCCTACGTATTCTCAAAGGATGTTGAGAAAGTCGGAGCAATCGTAGTTCCCACTTATGCTAGTGGAAAGCAGCGGGATGTTAGTAAGAGCAGACAAATGTCATCTTAATGAAAATGTATCTAATCTATTTCATCACATACATTTTGAAAAGTTTGATTGATTAAAATCTTTAAATCGTAAGTATTAGGTGTTTTGCTTGAGTGTACAAGCGTTACCACTTACATGTTTAAGAAAGATGTTTGAAAAGATGATTGAATCTTTTAGCTGTAAGCATTAGGTGTTTTGCTTGAGTGTACAAGCGTTACCACTTCTTTAATAGATGTTTTTGTTTGAAAATAGTTTGAAAAGTTTGAAAAGTTTTTGTTGTATGTGATGTGATAGATGAGATACTTCTTCCATAGAGATGATAAATGTCTAAATCTCAAGGAGAAATTGATTGGATTAAAGGGATGCTTTTAAGAAGCCCATGGGTCCTTGTATTGTTAGCCCAGAGGAGGCATTCGAGGGTCATCGAGGTCCTTGTATGAAGCTCAAGAGGAAGCTATAGGGTATGGTGTCTTTGGCTTGAAAGGATTTCACAGAAATCATCCTTTCTTGAGTAAGAGTAATTTCAGGAAATTTTACTCTATGGAATTTTGAAAGTGATTTCACGAGAAACCATCCTTTCGGGTTCTATCTTAAGCGGGTGATTCTTTGTATTGGAAGCCCAAGAGGAGGCTGTTAAGAGATTTCTGGTCTCTTTCATTGTATGATGCCAAGAGAAGGCTAAACTCAATGAGGAGTTCTTTTGAGCGAAGCCCAAGAGGAGGCTGACTCAGCAGTGTTGTCTTATCTGAAGCCTAGCGGAGGCTAACTCTGTGGGGAGAGTTTCTTTGTACAAAGCCTAAGAGAAGGTGAACTCTGCTGGAGATAAAAATATCTTGTATGAAGCCCAGTGGAGGCTAAACTCATGATGGGGATGAGTTGTCTTGTATGAAGCCCAGCGGAGGCTATCTTGTGGGAACCTATTTGGTTAGTCTAATTGTTATGTTATTATTAGGCAGTTTGTATAAGCAGTGTGTGTGTGTGATATGTATTCACGGAGTTTATGAAGGAAATATAAACAATGCATGATGTTTATTTCATGAAATATAAACAAGTGTACGTGAGCGAGCGTTTAAAACAGCGTAACTTGATTATTCACAAATTGAGCGTGTACAAGGAAATGAATATGTACACGAATGAGTTTTATGTACAGACAAAGATGGATGTACATAGGAGGGTTGGGACTTACACTGTAAGAGAGGCCCATTGATTTGAAAGCAGTTTCACAGGGGATAATGCTCCTTTCAATACCAATGGTATTTAGTGTAAAATGTACAGATGGAACAAAAATGATTGATTGAAGTTTATACGTAAAAGTATTTTCAAAAGAAAAGTATACGTATTATATAGGATAAAAGTTTTGAAAAAAAATATATGTTATGTCTGAGATAAAAAGTTTGATATGTACAAAGAAATATTATGTACATAAAAGAATGTTATGGGACTTACACCGTGATGGAGGCCCATTGGTTTAAAAGAAAACTTGCTCAGGAGAAACCTTCCTTTAGAACCAATGGTTTCAGCGCATAGACAAACGAATGAAAACAAATGAAAGAGATTTGTTTATGTTTGAATATTGACAAAGATGTTTTGAATATGTACAAATAAAGCTAAGTATGTACATAAAGGGTTGGGACTTACACCATAAGGGAGGCCCATTAGTTTGAAAGCAGTTTCACAGGGAATAATGCTCCTTTCAATACCAATGGTGTTTAGTGTAAAGAACAAACGGAAGAAAGTTTATACATGTTATGTACGGATGAAAAATTGTACATAAAGAAATGAATATGTATAAAGAAATATATACATAAAAGAATGTTTTGGGACTTACACGTGAGGAGGCCCATGATCGATCGAGAAATTCGAGAAGAAACGAATTCAGTTTTATCGTTTTGAATTGGATCGATTATGGTAAAAGATGCAAGTTTTGATGAAAAAAGTTTTGAAGAATGATTTGAAAATGTTTTGAAATGTTAAGTTGATTTGTGAAAGGTTTTGAAAAAAATCGGAAGTCGAAAACGTGAAAAATTCACCTTTTAAGGAGGTTTGAAAACAGTTTCAGAACATCGTTTTCAGCTCGATTAAATTTTAATCAGATGAAAGTATTTTTGGATTTTTTTGACATAATCATAAAATATATATATTAAATGACAAGTGTGCAAAAAATCATCTCAAAATGAGAAGTTTTGATTGGTTAAAAAAAAAAATTGTTGAAGTTTGAAGAAAAAAATATAAAAATATGAAGAGTTTTGTAAAAAAAGAATGGAAAATGGTCTTCTTGGGTTTTGAACCCATGACCATGAGGTGATCTGCGTGGCGAAAGTACTAAGACCAAGCAAGCAACCAGGCCAAGCGTTTGGGATGTTTAGTGGACAAAGACACGCGTAGACATAAGATTGGAAATTTTGAATATTTGAAAATCAAGAACACATGAAGAGCGCGCACTGGGCTTATGATTTTGATTTTCGTTTCATGAATCGAGCTCAAATCTTCGTTTCTCAACCAATTTGAATGAAATAAACATCAAACTTGATCGGTTTTGCACCACGAACATGAATATGCTTGTTAATTTCATTTATTTTAAGCCTATCATGTTTTCGATTCGAAGAACACGTATGAACCCTAAAGCGAATTTTCAAATTAAATGATTCATGGTTCATGATTGTTTGATTTTTGAGGGCTATTGATCGTTAGAGGTGCAGAAAAAGATCGGCCAAGAGTTTTTCTCAAATGGTGCAAGGAATCAAGAGAACCAGTTTTGTGTTCTAACCTGGAAAAGTTGAGATCGAAACCTGTTCTAGAGCACTTCCAGTCGCGATTTCTTGATCCTTAGAGTACCCATGTGAGGATGCTTTAGAGATGGCACCTTGCTTTGAACTTGCTTGAATCGATCGCACAAGTCAACCTGCATATAGCTCAAAGCGAACTCGAAATCGAAGTTAATGGTGTTCTGATTGCTATTCTTGTTTTAGATCAACTCCATGATGCATATGGAGTGTGTTAGGATGCTCACAACTCAAAGGAAACAAGTCTAAGTCCAAGTTCGATTGCTTATGGCAGTTTGGAAGAACTTGAAAAGTGAAAATGGAAATCTGGTTTTCTGTTTAATTCATGTTGATTTTAAGATTTGAATAAGTTTGTTAATGATTATGGAACATGTTGGACACCAATTTGCATCATGTTTCCATCAGATTTTCAAAAATGCTATGTTGCTTAACTTTGCACTAATTGCTTGATTTTCAAGAAAAGAAGAAAAGCATGGATTTGTGTATTGATTTTGGTGTCAATTGGACTTGAAATGAAAGCTATTTATAGGCAAACAAGCTCTGCAAAATTAGGCAAGAGTACAAGCCATTTGGATATTCATGGATTGCTTAGAGGGCAAGAATGGTTTTTTACCATAAAAGGAAACTTCCTTTTTTCACCATGTGCCATATTTGCACAATTTGATCCAATCTTCAATTATTACCTCTTGGCTGATATTTATCAGTTTGATGACTCACTTGGCAAGTGTTAGAAGTGGTTTGAATGAGAAAACACAAAAAGACCTATAATTTGAAGTTGTGAATTTTGAAATTTAAGTTTCATGGAACCTTTGGTTTCAATTTCAAAAACATAGCTAGCCTCCATGGATTTTGAAGTTCTTGGACATTTTGGAAAGATTTTTCCATGATCTACAACTTTCATGTTTTGAGTTTTTTCAAATTCTAATTGGAACTAGGTGAAAAAATGGCTTGAAGTTTGGAAAAATGTGAAATTTCAACACTTAGAAATTTTTCTAAGTTATAGAAATTTTGACTTTTGTTGACTTTTCAAATTCTTTGATTTTTGATGATCATGATGGATCATTTGAAGTATTTTGATGATTGAAAAGTTTTGTTTTGAAAAATTTGACCAAAAGTCAAAGTTTGACTTTTACATGTGAGATGAAATTTCATCGACGTTTACGAAATTGATGATGAAGTCAGTGAACTTGTGATGATTTGAATCCGAAATTAGGTCAAGAGGTTATATCTAAGATATGATGACCAATCTCTATCCAAAAAGTCATCCTTTGCTCAAAAGTCGAGAATTCTCTTGCCCGATCAAAACCCTAATTGGTCGATCCTCGATTGATCTGTGAGAGAATTTTGTTATCTGATGATCAGGGGTTGATATTTTGATCAAGATAGATCAAATGAGATGAAAAAATCTCAAACCCTAATTGGTTAGCTCTTGAATCAGATGAAAATCTGATGAAACCCTAATTTTGACATGAATGCTATACCGATTAATCTTGCAGTATTAGCTATGAAATGATGCACATATATGGTGGTATATTAGGTCAAAAATTGGGGTATGACACTAACTCGGATCAATTCATCGATATCAATGCCATCAAGTTGTTCCTTAGCCGCAATCCTGTGCCTACCTTACTTGGAGATATCCTACATTCTCTCCACACTCGTACCACTAAGAAACAAGGAACTCTCATGTGTTGTATACCGTTACTCTCAAGGTGGTTTATTTCGCACCTTCCTCCATCAGTTTTGAAGAATGAACAAAGGTTGAGATGGTCTCAAAGATTGATGTCACTCTCTCATTCAGATATCCGTTGGAATCTTTTCTCTCAAAAGGACTTCACATTCATTGAGCGTTGTGGAGAATTCCCTAATGTACCACTCCTTGGTATAAGGGGAGGTATTACTTACAACCCTTCCTTAGCTCTACGTCAGTTTGGTTTTGCCCGAAGAGATGGTCCACATGATATGCTTCTCCAAGATGTTGTGTTCGACTACCATCACGATCTCGGAATTAAGCGAAGGTTCATACATGCTTGGGGCATGGTAAAGAAGGCGATACCAAGACTTTGGGGCACCGAACTCCATTCCTTGGGAACCTTACCTCAAATGGGTGAGAGCTCGAGCTCAAAACCTCATGATGCCATTCACGCTGTTTTACCGTAATTATGGAACTGTTGCTATAGGTGGCGTACCTATCTTGTTCTCCATCGACATGCCTCTCGATTTTGAAGACTTGAAGCGATCCGGATTCGACTTAAAGAAGAGGATACCTTTGAAGTTCGATGTTACATGGCGAGAAAGTGCTAGAGTTGACCAAGCTACTTCACGAGGAGAAACATCAACACTTACATCGGCACCAGAGGCGCCCATGGGAGACTTAGAGCTTTAGGATGTTTATGTTTTCTTTTATTGTTTGAACTATCTCTTGTACTTAAAAAGAAAAAGAATAATAAAAAGAGAACTAATAAATGTTTGTTCATTGTTTGTTTAACAAATTTAAATCTCTTAGGTCCTTGAAAACATTGCATTGCATTCGCATAAACATTGCATATCATAGCATAACATTGCATCACAGGTACATTGGAGATTGGTTTTCTCATTTGCTCGCTATTTATTTTAGCAGAAATGGCTCTTGAACAGTGTCAAAGATCTCGAGCTCGGAATGCTCGGTTTAGATGTTCACCAACTTGGTCCAAGGCCAAGAAGATTTGAAGAAGCTCATCAACAAGAAGAAGAAGGTTGTTGGTCTCCTCAACATGGGTAGACGTTTCAAAGGTGGTCCAAAAGTGGTCAGTTAGATCGAGCTCTCTGAAGGAAGTGTCCATACCGAGGGGAGTACCAAGGGTGATGAAGGTGATCAGCGTGAGCCAAAGAAAGGAGGAGAGGATCACTCCGATTATAGCCAACACTCTGATGAAGATGACAAGTACAAACAACTTGAAGACCGTCTGAATGCTGTGGAAAACTTGAAAATGTCCGGGCTGAATTTTGATGATCTGAGTCTCGTTCCTGGTGTTGTGATTCCTCCCAAGTTCAAAGTTCCTACTTTTGCCAAGTATGATGGCATGTCTTGCCCAAAGCTGCATTTGAAGTCCTATGTCGGAAGATCAATCCCACCGATGTGAGAAAGTTGTGGATGCACTATTTTCAAGAGAGTTTGTCGGAACCAGTTGGAATGGTACTATCGGCTAGAGAATGACCGTATCCGTACTTGGGTGATTTGATGCTTTCTGAGACAATACGAGTACAATGTTGAATTGACACCCACTCGCATGCAACTACAAAGCATGTCTATGGGTCGCGATGAGAAGTTCAAGGGTATGCTCGAGTGGAGAGATCTAGCGGTGAGTTCACCACCCTTGTCCAATAGGGAGTTGGTTGATATGTTCATGGGAACAACGGCAGCCCGTTCTTCAATCATCGATTGGAAATTCTTCATCCGGATTCACCGTGATATTGACATGCGGCGTATCGAGGCGGTATCAAGAGTGGGAAGATCCATGTAGAGTCATCTTCAAATCTTGCAAAGAGATCTTTGGGTGGTAAGAAAAGCCAATGTTGTGTATGGTCGAAAAGCCGAGCCAAGACCGACCGTGCTCAATCGTGAGGCGGTTGTGATCTCAAATCCTACATCGGCACAACCTCGGTGAGACAACGCACGTAGCGAGCGCCACGAAGGCGGTTCTGAAGATCGACATGCCATTGTCACAAGCCTTGCAACACATGTTGAATGCGGTGATAACCTTGAGGATCCTCCTCGAATGTCAACACTTCCTCTCCGTACAATCCAAATGCTAAGTGTGCTTACCATTCCAATAGCCGAGACACGACAACGACAATTGTTGGGCTCACGAAGAACAAGATTCAAGATATGATTGAAGCTAAGCAGTTGAATTTGATCCTCTGTTGAGACTCGAATGTGATCAACGCTCCTATGCCTAACCATGACAAGAGTTCCAATCTTTGTTGGGGATGGTACTTATGTTTTCCACATAGATGACTTGACCATTCCTCGATGGTGTTAAGAAGAATCATTGCAAGCGGTGTCAACCAGGATGCCCATAGAATTGTCGTTGGTGCTCGTGATGGTTGTGCTTGGTTGAGAAGGCGTGTTCGATGTATGATGGACAACCGTGAGATACTATTTACGAAACCACATGCGTGTGAAGAAATGTCTAAGTTGAAGATTGACAATGCGGTGAAACAACACCATCTGTGGGATACCTTGGGGCAGCCAAGCGGAAAATATGATTACATGGTGAAGTACAGTCCACGATAGTTACAAGATTCCTATTGAAGATGTTAAGGCGACGGATGGGGTGACGATTTCCCGAAGACTATCTTGATATTAACACAATAAGTTTCCTCTGCTGATCCTGTGCCTAGAGTGGCACCTCTCATTATCACTTCTCCAAGACCAGTGCCATATTCCTCTGACAAGGCTATCCCGTGGAATCATGGAGCTGATGTTTACTATCATGGTGTCAAGCAAGATCCTCGACAATTGAAGATCTTACCATTGGAGCTTCTATTCTTGACATCGACAACATCACCGGATCGATGGGTGACGAACCGGAAGGGTATTCTCTCCGAGATCTCTCCTCCAAAAGACAACTGCGACTCCATTCGCATTCCAGCTACTCAATAAATATCCCTAGAGGAAAGAACGTGACTCATCACCTTTCAACCGAAGTACCAAAGGAAGTTCTTGAAGACACCTCAAACAAGAAATGGAGAAATTCGAAGATCATCAAGAAGAGTGATTACAATGTTGTGGAGCAGTTAGGGCGAGACTCAGTCCAAGATTTCCATGCTCGCTTTGCTCTTATGCTCGAGGCTCATGCTAATGCCTTGGTGAAGTTTCGAAAAATGCTCATGTGCCGCAAGACACTACCACCCAGTTCGAAGTTTGTATTGCTAGCCTGCCAACAACGGCCTAGGCTTCTCGATCTTGATTTGGCTTAGGAAAGAAACATAACAAAGCCTTGCACATCTCTTGAATGCAAGGGCGTTACATTGTCTCATGTTTTGGTTGACACCGGTTCTGCTCTGAATATCTTACCGAAGACTGCTTTTGATCAACTTGATGTTGAAGGGTTGGTTCTGAGACCCAGTGACATTATCGTGAGAGCTTTTGATGGTTCTAAGCGAATAGTGCTTGGAGAGCTCATTCTGCCTGTTAAAGTCGGTTCCCAGACTTTTGACTCTACTTTCTTTGTCATGGATATTCGTCCTGCTTACTCTTGCCTACTTGGACGCCCTTGGATACATGGGGCCCTCTACCTTACATCGAAGCTGAAATACCCGGTGAAAGGGAAGGTTGTCACAGTATGTGGTGAAGAAGAGTATATGGTCAGTCATCTCCAGTCATTCCGATACCTCGAGATGGAGGGTGAATTCTTTGAAACGCCCTGTCAAGCTTTTGAAACAATCCCCAGAGTCATGCCTGTTGACTCTCCCACCACTCCTAAAGTCACACAAGTTCCGCCTAGGATGGCCTCATTGAAAGATGCTCAAGCTGCTGTTGAAGAAGGAAAGAGTACTATTTGGGGTCAGCTCTCTGATCTTCCTTTCAAATTTGACAAGACTGGTTTAGGCTTCACCATCGAGTCGGAAGATGATACGCCGACGTGCCAACTTCCTTTCCGCATCAGCCAGAGGGGAATCCATGCTATAGAAGACGACGACAACGACTCCGACATCAGCAAATGGATCTTCCCAACTCCAGATCATGGGCTCAGCAATTGGAAGACTGAAGATGTCATACCAATCTCCTTTAGCCAGGAGTAATTGCTCTTGTTTTGTTTTGCTTATTCGTATTTCTTTATGTTTTGAACAATAAACTTTGAAAGCGTAGTGCCTTGCCCGGGGCATCATGGCTCGTTTGCGAGGGTTATTATCTGTTGTTTGCGTATTTTCATTCAATAAATTCGTTGGGCTTTTGCATTCAATTATTTGTTTTCTTTCTTTTACTTTATCACCCCTTCAAAAAGCTATGTGTTCTTACACACACCCGTGATACAACTGCGAATCACTCGAATCTCGTTAATAACAGCTATGCTAGTGCTAAATATGACTTCGATAATCCGATCTACCAAGCGAAGGCGAAAGTGAGGAAGATTGTGAAGTGCCGGAGAACTTGCGGTTGCTACAAAGGGCGAGTTATACAGCCACCGAAGAGCAAGTTGAGGTTGTGAATTTGGGTCTGCGAAGGCAGAAAAGAGATCAAGATAGGAGCGGGTCTTGAGCAGTGTTAAAGAAAGGTTGGTTCGGATGCTACGAGACTATATTGAGGTTTTGCTTGGTCATACGAAGACATGCCGAGGTTGGACATTGATATCGTGGTACACCGATTGCCGACAAAAGAAGGTTTTCTCCCAGTGAAACAGAAGGTTCGTCGTATGCGTCCTGAGATGTCAGAGAAAATCAAAGCCAAAGTTATGAAGCAGTTCAACGCTGGTTTCTTAGTCACTCTTATCCCGATGGGTTGCAAATGTGGTACCCGTACCTAAGAAGGATGGCAAAGCGAATGTGTGTGGATTAGAGATCTAAACAAAGCAAGTCCGAAAGATGATTTCCCACTTCCTCATATTGATGTTCTGGTTGACAATACCGCTCAACATAAGGTTTTCTCCTTCATGGATGGTTTCTCCGGTTACAATCAAATTAAAATGGCTCCCGAAGACATGGAGAAGACTACTTTTGTTACACAGTGGGGCACTTTCTGCTACAAGGTTATGCCGTTCGGACTGAAGAACGCAGGCGCCACTTATCAGCGTGCTATGGTTACATTATTTCATGACATGATTCATCACGAGATAGAGGTCTACGTCGACGACATGATAGCTCGATCACAGACTGAAGAAGAACATCTTGATCATTTGCAGAAACTGTTTGACAGATTAAAGAAGTACAGATTGAGACTGAATCCCAACAAGTGCACCTTTGGAGTCAGATCCGGAAAACTCCTAGGGTTTGTAGTCAGTGGAAGAGGTATTGAAGTTGATCCCGCCAAGGTTAAAGCTATTCAAGAGATGCCAGCTCCCCGCACAGAGAAGGAGGTCAGAGGTTTCTTGGGCCGATTGAACTACATTGCCAGATTCATTGCACACCTAACTGCTACCTGTGAGCCAATCTTCAAGTTGCTAAAGAAAGATCAAGTAGTGGAATGGAACGACGATTGCCATATCGCTTTCGACAAAATCAAGGAGTACCTACAGAATCCTCCTATCCTGATGCCGCCCGCCGAAGGAATACCTCTTATCATGTACTTAACAGTGCTAGAGAATTCAATGGGGTGTGTGTTGGGGCAACATGACGAGTCTGGTCGAAAAGAGCATGCAATATACTACCTTAGCAAAAAGTTTACCGACTGTGAAACAAGATACTCACAGCTCGAGAAAACTTGCAACGCTTTGGCTTGGGCTGCTCGCCGACTAAGACAGTATATGTTGACTCACACTACCTTATTGATTTCCAAGATGGATCCGATAAAATACATATTTGAGAAACCAACTCTTCTCCTTATCGGCCTAAGATGAATGGCGCAGTGGAAGCCGCCAATAAGAACATTAAGAAGATTATACAGAAGATGACAGTGACTTACAAAGATTGGCATGAAATGTTACCATTTGCTCTTCATGGTTATCGCACTACGGCACGAACATCCACAGGGGCAACCCCCTTCTCTCTTGTGTACGGTATGGAAGCAGTCCTACCCATCGAGGTTCAGATTCCCTCAACCAGAGTCCTCCAGGACGCCGAGTTAGGCGAAGACGATTGGATTCAGACTCGCCTTGACCAGATTAACTTGATTGATGAGAAACGACTCGCATCCATCTGCCATGGACAGATTTATAAGAAACGAATGGTCAGAGCATTTAACAAAAAGGTCAAGCACCGAGTCTACCAAGTCGGTGATCTAGTAGTCAAATGCATCATTCTTCCACAAGGTGATCCCAGGGGCAAATGGACTCCCACCTATGAGGGACCGTTTGTAGTCAAGCAGTATTTTCGGGAGCTATGATACTTAGCACCATGGATGGTGAAGACTTCCCACACCGTGAACGCGGACATAGTCAAAAATACTACGCATAAAGAGACCCGCTAGGTCGACGAACCTAGGCAAAAATAAGGGCATCTGGCGAGCCAAAGGTTCGGGCAAAATTAAGGATATATGCAAAACATGTACACCGGAGTCGAAAACACGAAAAGCGGCTTGGGCAAAAAGGTATCGGTGGTGAAAACCGAAAGGCGGTCTAGGCAAAGTTAGGGATTTAAGCGTCGACTATGTCTCTTCGGATCACCCTTCCGGACTACTATCAGCATTCAAGATTCAAATGGCGAAGATCAGTCTACTCACTTTCTACTGACAGCAAGGAGATGAGATAGTCGAAATGTATGAGTACTAGCATAGTTGGAACTTAACGAGATTGTTTCCGCATAACTTTTTACCTTTCTTGTGTACAAAACTACTTGGCCATACGCCACATTTCAAATAAATACAAGTTCTTTCTCTTTACAATTTTCACTGTTGTCGGTTGCAATAAGTCCAACGTTTGCTTTGAATGATTATACGCACTCGACAGTAAAAATCTCTTTGTAAACATACGAAAAGTGAACATGCAAAGGTACTTACTACAGGTTCCAGGAATTGGGATGACGACGAAAGTCACCAAATAGTTCCCCACAGAGCATAATGGTGTCACTCACAACACACCTTCCCCAGCGGAGTATATGTTAATCCACAAGCAGTGATTCCACTCAACCGAGCAACGTTACATCAGTCTCCAAGCAGTAACACTTCATCCCCAGCGGATATTTCTCAATCCTCCCCCTTCTCCCAGCAGCGGTATCCAGACACAAGACTTGGTCAGATAGTGCATCGGAGGAAACATACACCTTTGATTCCCCAGCCAGAGATTACAACAGACTCCAGACTCTTCTAGCCCGGTCTCTCAGCAACCATCAAATGCTCTCCAGCGAGATCTACACTCGGAATCCCCAGTAGAGCGCCTCCTAAATTTCCTCAGCAGGATCTACATCCAAGGTCCCCAGCAGATCGCCTTCCAGATTCTCCTCAGCAGGGTCTATGAGATCTCCAACAACGAGCTTCTCAAATCTCTACCTTCCTCAACAATATCTAGGCCCAAGACTTGGTCAGATAGTGCATCGGAGGAATCCAGGATATCTTTCGTCTCTTCCAAAAGCGGGGTCCTCACCTACTCGATTCCCCAAGCAGGAGTCAGAGATCCTCAAACAGAGCATCCACATTTTCTTCAAGATGGATATGTTTTGAAATATCACAACATCTATCATCCATACATTTCTCATAAAGTCATAATTCATGCATATGTCATTCATATACACTGTCATGCATCATACTTTGCATAAAACTAACGAATATTCTATCAAAGTTTCTCTTGTTTTCTCCAAAGCAGTATGATCACTTCAGCAAACAGGTCGAGATTAAGCCCGAAGACGGAAAACTATCTGAAAGACCGCCCTTGGTTGTCCTCTGACGATTGGTCCAGGATTAAGCCCCGAACCGACGGGAAAACTATCTGAAAGACCGCCCTTGGTTGTCCTCCGACGATTGGTCCAGGATTAAGCCCCGAACCGACGGGAAAACTATCTGAAAGACCGCCCTAGGTTGTCCTTCGATAACAGGCAATGGATCAAACACCCGATGCACAACAGGGAAGCTATCCACATTTTTGCCAACTACAATCTCCCTCAGAGTAATCAACACGAAGATTTATTCTGATTCCTTATGATCAACAGCAACTACAGAGTCTAGCGTACGACTCAGTTGCTTTGGATGGCATCTTAAGCCCATCTCCGACTAACTTGTCAACATTTCTTCACTTTCAGAATGCTGCATATATGGTTAAAAATCAATACAGACCAATAACTTCATTCAAAATGAACACGAAGTCTAACGTAGGACTACCTCCAGATGGCATCTTAAGCCCATCTCCGTGCTCCTTCGAAAGCGACTCTGAGCCTAGCACGGCTCACTCCCCAGCATCGATCTTTCCAGATGGCATCTTAAGCCCATCTCCATCAATTCTCCTATCAACATTCTCGAGTCTAGCGTACGACTCATCCTCCAGCGAAGTATCCAAATTGCATCTGTAAGCCCATTCCCGCATCATTCACCAACAGCGAGTGCAAATTTTCAGGTGTATTCGAGTGTTCAATCATCTTCTACCTCCAGGTCACGAAAGACAAGCGTGTCAATCTAACCATCCAGTACAAGAAGATTGAACAGGGGCAGCTGTCATACCCCAAAATTTTCCCTCCATTTACTCAAGAGATTTCATACATCTATGCTCAAGGATTCCTCAAGAGTTGATCAGACAAACTCTCTCCTAGACAATCAACCCAAACTAGGGTTCGGTATCTCTCAAGTCAAGATGAACTCCCAACATCTCCAATGGCCTTCATGCCTCCTCATATGCTTCAAAGATTCTCCATGTCAAGTTCCAAGCTTCACAAGTCAAGTTTCCTCAGACAATTGCTCAGATGGTTGAAAATCAGTTGTATTGGACAAAAAGTCAACTGTGGTCAACATACAGTCAAACTTCATAATTTTTGGTCAACATCCTCATTTTGAAGTTACATTCATCATTTGATCAAGGGTTGATCATGATTCATCAAGAAAACTCAAGATTTGCTCAAAAGTCAAACATTCTAAATTAGGGTTTCTAGATGAAAAGTCAACTGAACTTTGACTGATCATAACTTCTTCATATTTTCTCAGAAATTTTTCCACCACCTCTTGTTTTAAAGGAAATTCAATTCTCTACAACTTCATGTCTCACAAGAATGTCCTAAAAATGCTTCATTTGAGAGGTATGGCTCAAAACATTACAGGTCATTTTCAAAGTCAACAAAAAGTCATCTTTTTGTTTTGAAGATATATTGAGCATGGTAACTCCAATTGAGATGAAACCAAAGACATTGTTCAGAGGACTCTTAGAGCTTTCCAAAAAGTCCAAGAACACTCAACAATGTGGAAAATTGAGCAAGTTACACCATCCACAAGTTGGGCAATTTTGAAAGAATGCACAAAGAGAGATACTTCAAAAAATCAAATCTTTTGCAAATGGGCCTACTTTTTCTTCATCCAAACTTATTCCTCATGCAATTAGAAATGTCCAAGCCCAATGCCACGATTTTCTATTTTATTTTCCTATTTAATTTGGAATTTATTCATTTAAATACAAATTAATTTGAAAAATAAAGTATAAAATCCAAATTAATTGAAAGATTGATTTTTATTGCTTACTTGTGATCCAATTAACCCATAAATGCCAGCAATTTCGAAATTGAATCAAATATGGGAAGATTTGATTGGAATTGAACAAGTTTTGAAAATTTGATTTTCATGGAAATATCAAAATTGATTTTCATTGATTATTGATCAAATCTTTCCAAAAACAATGCCAAATCCATCCAGCATATATACTTGATGCATATCAATCACAAGGGGACGAAAAAATTGCCTTTAGAAACCCTAACCTAATTCAAAAAAATTGTGTTCTTGAAGCAACTAGCAATCCTAGTTCCAGCCATCCACAGCCGATTTTGAGGATTCCATTGCATTCCTTGAGGTCTTTAGAGTCGATCCAGACTCTTATATCATTCAAAAACATCAAGAATCGAGCAAATCAGAATTCGGTTTGTCAAACTTTTTCAAAATTCGAATTCCTTCATTCATGCATTATTAACTCGATTTGTTGTTGTTTTTGTGTTTAGTGATAAGCTTGCAAACTTTCTGGGTACTTTAATTGGATTTCCATGGCCAGGAACGTATGTTACCATGATTAGGGTTCCTGGTATCGAATTAGGGTTCCTCTGTCTGGGAAAAATTGGCCAACAAGACCTATACCATTAAACTCGGGATGACACGAGGAATCGAACCATGGTTTCAAATGTTATTTATATTATGTGTCTGCGTTTTGATATTTTCCAGGAACCTTGCGTCGAACAAAGACCGGCGCTAACTTCAAATATTTAAAGCGAAGAAGATGAAGTCTCCGCGGAGAAGAAGCAAGTCGGGGCGGCGTGTGAAAATCCACTAAGTCCGTTTTCAAACACGGATGTACACATGGTGTAGTGGTCGTGTGTTGGTTCTCAAGGTCTGAAGTCGGGGTCCGAGTTCGATCCCTATGGGCACCAGTTTGCATTCTTTTTTAAAACTTGCATATTTTCTATATTTTTCTTATTTTCAATATTTTCATATTATTTTAATTCTTTTCATGATTTTTATTCTGCATTAAAAAAATTACCAAAAATATTTTCTTTTCACATTTATATTCTGAAAATCTTTATTTAATTTAATAAATTAAAAAATATAATTTTTGCATGCATATTTATTTTATTTTTTAATTTTGCATTTAATTCACTTTTAATTGCATTTTAATTATTAAATCTTTTCCAAAAAATCCCAAAAAATTATTTTAATTTATTTATCTTATGTCCAGCCTATATTAATTCTCTCATATTAAAAATTGCATTTTTTTCTAACATTTTATCTTATTTCGATTTCATCATATTTTCCGATCTCTTATTCTTTCACAGGTTGCTCCGATTCGGACGTTTTCTTTTTATCATTCTATTTTTTCCAATAATGTAATTGCTCATGGGATGTAATAGTTTAATTTAGGACTTTATTTTCCGCATTTTAAATTATGTATCTGCCCCAAAGCCTTGTAATAGCGTAGGTTTATCTTTCCGCACCTTTACATTCCCGCTTTACATTCCACATTTTACTTTCCGCACCCTTATCAATTGCTAGTAATTAGGCGTGTATGGCAAGATAATAATTGGACATAGCTCACACTAATCTTCAAAATAATATATTCGAATTCAACACACTTTATCACACACCCTTAGGGTAATTCTCTCGATGCCTTCGATTTCAAAATGGTCATGTCCCTCGAGCGTAGAGGTATTCTAGCACCGTTGCCTTCAAACAAATCATCATAGTCCCTTCGATACAAAGATCATAAGACCCACGATGTCGCCTCCGAATACATGATCTTGACCCTCGATTGTCGCCTCGAAAAATGATGATAGTCCCTTCGAATGTGCTAGGATACTTCCTACAAGTTGCTTTCTATGACCATCCGATGTCCCGAATGTCCACATCCAACGAATGGAGCTACCTACTAACTAATGGTATGGCTAGCACTATTCTAAAGGAGCGTAGAAGTCAAAACGACCAATTAAGTGGGTAATAAGTCTTTTAGTTGCTTGCTCTAAACCAAATGCTTTTCACACCACACACTCTTTTTTCAAAGTTCAAACTCTTTTCAAAACAAAACATTTCCGAACACTTTGTATACACTCCTACATGAGTCATTACAAAGTCAAAGCGAAATGCCCTTTTTCAAAACATTTTTGTCAAATACACAGAAAGCAATATTAAAAGGTGATCTAGAGCAACTAAGAGCCCGTAGATAACTACAGATGGAAAGGGGTGCTAATACCTTCCCTTTTCATAACCATTCTCCGTACTCGAGAATCTAACGAAGGTCTTTTTCTGTTACTTTTACCTTTCCTTAATTGGATAAAAATAAAAGTCGGTGGCGACTCTTGCTATCCGCACATTTGGATACAAAAATCCTACAAAGTCAGTTCACCGTATTACACTTACCCATACTCATCAAATTGCTTTTGATTCCAGGAACATACCAAACATACTTGATCAGAACATTCTTCCCATTCGTCACCTTGACTTTGACATTTCCCATACCTTCTGCATTAAGGTACTTATCATTGTCGATCTTTGTCCTCCTTATGGAGTCAAAATCTATAAACCATTATTTATTTCCAATCAAGTGATTTGAACAGCCAGTGCATATACCACCAATCTGCCAAACATCTTCCACCAGACTCAAAAGCTATCAATAACACAGGTTCATCATCTGAATCTCCTTTGGCTATGTTTGCTTCATATGATTTCCTTCCTTTGTTTGACCAACAATCTCTAGCAAAATGGACAAACTGCTTACAACAGTAACATTGAACTTTCTTCTTCTCCTTTCCCTTCTGATGTTTCTTCTCATCAGAAGTTGAGGTTTCTGACTTCTGGAATCTATCACCACGTCTATTCTTGGCCTCTGACCAAGAATGCTTCTAGTCCTTCTTGACAAAAGAAGCTTTCAGAGCCTGCTCAACTTCCCTCTCAGAAGTTCTTTAAGTGAGACGCAACTCATGCGCTCCTAGACTACTTTACAACTCTTCTATTTTCATGGTTTCGAGATTTTTAGAATGTTCAATCGCCACAATAATGTAATCAAATTGAGAAGTAAGTAACCTCAACAACTTCTCTATGATTACTTATTCAGAAAGGGTTTCTCCATGAGCTTTCATCTCATTAGTGATCAGAATCACTCTAGAGATATACTCTGAAACCTTCTCATTGTTCTTCATGTTGAGATTCTCATATTGCTTTCTCAAGGAATGAAGCTTTACCTTCTTCAATGATGCGTTAACACCGTAACATCTGACTAGTGTGTCTCACTCCTCCTTTGACGTCATCGAATCTACAATCTTCTCAAACACGTTCACATCCACACAATGATGGATGAAGAAAAACGCCTTATGATCTTTCTTCCTCTTGATTCTCTATGCCTTTCTCTCTTCATTGCATCTTTTGCCTTTGAATATACCTACCGGTAACAAGATCCGAACATCTTGAGCCCCAAATAATGCGCATCTGAATCATCCCTCTGTTCGATTCATGCCATCAAAAGCGGAAGTTTGGTGCTCATGTTTCGTTTGTTCATCTTCAATCTTGTACAGTACACTCAGATCTTCACTCACACAGTGTTTCCCTACCCACAAAATCAGAAAAAATATGATTCTTGTTCAAGATTCAACATGAATTCAAGAACCAAAATAATCACACAACGCCTCACGTTTCACTCGTGTTTCCCTATTGTTGTACCCCAAAATTTACCCTCTTCTTTCCCGTATTTCTGACTTATAATTCGATTGCATAAACATACATGTAGTCGCATGCATAACATTGATCATGAGGTTACCTGGTTCAAGGTATCCCAGATTGTGAAAAATGACGCGTTTCATTCATCTCAGATAATTTTGGAGGCCGTTCGCCAAACAAAAAGAATTTATTCGCTTATTTCTCAATAAAGCGAATTTTGGATTTTCGGCGTGTTTTGGGCACTCTAGAAGGCGTATCTCTTAGATCGTCAGGTATTATCTGAAGATTTTTGATCAGAAAGTTCCTCTCATTATTATTTATAACTTTTGTGTGAAAGTCGGAAGCAAATTATATGAGGAAGGTCCCCAAAGAAATTGATTTCTCCAGTGGTTTAAATTGAATTTTAGTGTTGAACCGCGCGTTCTGTCCACTAAATAGTTCATATCTCCTAGCTGGAAACTCGGAAGTGAGCGGGACCAGTTTCTAAAATTCTGTATTGAAATGATCTATAACTTTTATTTGCAACTCAAGAGCTGATTCTTCACCAATCAATACCATAATTTTATTCTTTGAAGTTGATTTTGTGTTGAACCGAGTAATTTTTATCTGATACGCGAACTTCAAAAAATCATATCTCGCTCTATTTTTATCGAAAATGGTGGGACCAATGCCAAAAGTTCACAAATTTCGTCAGCTTCGATTGTCTCAGAAATACTCATTTGCAAATTTTGATCAGAAGACCCTCGTTTGAGGCATTTTCACCAAAGAGCGCAAATAAAATTCTGCATGTGTCAGTAGCCTGAAAATGTGCTAAAACTTCAAAAATTCGCATCGCCTTGACTGTTCACCCGATCGAGTCAAAATTTTTATCCTCTCAAGAAAAATTGCATTCCGGACACTTTTCGTTTACATTCCGACTTCAAATTCCGCACGGATTTGGCTGTTTTGGATTAATTACAAAAATTATTCGGATAATCATGATTTGAGCTTGATTATGGATCTAAGGCACTCTTAGGCCTAATCCCCAAAAAATTTAAATAGATTTTTGCCTTCACAAGTCACAATAACATAATCATTTTCTTTATTTTCACCACAAATCAAACTCTAATTCTCTCTCAAACCAAGCAAAAACTCAAGAACAAATTTCAAACTTCAACTTTCCATCCAAGCAACCACCACAGGCCGCCACCGGACCTCTGCCTGACAACTGTCACCATCGCAGACCGTGCTAAGCACACCTCACCGCGCTAAACGCGCCCTGCGATTTCTCATCTTCTCATCTCAGCCTTCTCTCCACAGGATCTTGCTCCTTTTCTCCTTCTTCTGCTTGAATCTGACATAGAAGGAACTGTTTTCTATTGATTTCTCTTCAATTTCAAGATCCAAGAAATTCTCCTTCATCTTCTTCAATTCTCCATTGAATACTTCAAGTTTCTTCAAGAAGTCAAGGTTGATTTCAAGGATTATCATCAATTCGGGGCTGATTTGGTATTTTCTTTGAAGAGCACAAGGAATTCCTCTTCAATTTGATTCAAACTTCAAGTTCAAGTAAGTGTGTAGTTCAATTAAGCATTTATTTTAAGCTATTATTGACTTTTAGCTTTTCTTGAAATTGAACATTGTCATTGCTTGAAAATTCCATGTAGATTCTGATTTTTGAACTTTCATTCTTGAATTCTTTGATTCAAATTGGATTTTGCTACGTTATTTGTGTCGGTGTGAGGATTTTTGTACATAGCACACACTTAAACTTGTGCATTTGTGTTTTCCTTGCATCTAGGCCATAAATTTGTGCATCTTGCATCATCTATCACATGCTCATGCATTAGAGAGCATTTAGATTGATTGAATAGCATTGCTTCATGATGATTTGAGGTATAATTTGCATCCGAAAGTGTGTCGACATGTAGATTCAAAGGCACTGGGATCATTAGGTACATTGTATATTGTACATAATCCGTGCATATGCATTTCAAGTGTTTGTGTTAATGTATAACTTAGACTTGACATAAGCTTTCAATACTTTTTTGTAGCATGACTTGCTTGCATTGATCTTAACACATGAACATTGGAATTGTTGATTCAACTTGCATTCTTAACATGTTCATACATAATTTTGCTTACAATGAGCATTAGAATTATTGATTCAACTTGCATTCTTAGCATGTTCACGCATTGATATCATCATAGGAACATTAGAATTGTTGATACAACTTGCATTCTTAGCATGTTCACGCATTGATCTCATCATATGAACATTAGAATTGTTGATACAACTTGCATTCTTAACATGTTCATGCATAATTTTGCATATATGAGCATTAGAATTGTGGCTTCAACTTGCATTCTTAACGTGTTCATACATTGATCCTTAGCATGAGCATTAGAAATGTTTATTCAACTTGCATTCTTAACATGTGCATACATTGATCCTTAGCATGAGCATTAGAATTGTTTACTCAACTTGCATTCTAAGCATATTCATACAGTGATCCTTAGCATGAACATTAGAATTGTTGATTCAACTTGCATTCTTAGCATGTTCATACTGTGATCCTTAGCATGAGCATTAGAATTGTTGATTCAACTTGCATTCTTAACATGTTCACACATTGATTCTTAGCATGAGCATTAGAATTGTTGATTCAACTTGCATTCTTAGCATGTTCATACATTCATTCTTAATACATGTGTATTAGAATTGTTGCTTTACTTGCATTCCTCACACGTTCATGCATTTGATTTTCATCTATGAACATTGGAATTGTTGACATAACTTGCATTCCTCACATGTTCATGCATTTGATCTTCATTTATGAGCATTGGAACGGTTGCTTGACTGTATGGACTGGTTTTTGGCAGGAGAACATCATGGAGAAGTGATTCAGATCAAAATAGGAAATTCTATAGGTTACAGACCGCGCTTAGCGCCACCTGAAGCGCGCTAAGCGCCAAAGTTACTGACTTTTGTGTTGCAGGTCGCGCTTAGCGCCATATACCAGGCTCAGTGTGACTTGGAACTGAATTTTATTTTCTTTCTTCATTCCAAATGCAAACAACATGTGTTCTAAGATTCCTAACCATCGTTTGAGATGTATTTGATGTAGGAGCTTGTGTTGTAAATACATATGACACAATTCTTCGATGTTTCATGTTTGTATACCCATGTGTACATTCCTTTTTCTTGCTTTTTGGGTCTAACTCCCTTCTCGCAGGTGTATCTTGAATGGAATGTGTGTACTCATATTCCTTTGCTTGTGCGCATACGCGTACATTCTATTGTCTGCTTGCGTGGTTCTCTTGCAGGTGTTATTGCCTCGGATGCGTATGAACGCGTATTCCACTTGTTTTTGATACCTTGAGTTCTTCTCACCGGTTTACTCTTATTGCATGGCTGCAGTACTTGAAGTTTTCTGGATTATTTCATTAGCTCGCAGTGCTCTTCGGGTTCTACATTCGTTTGGTAGTTTCTACACCATTTACTGCATTCTCTTATAGCTTTCCTAGATATCATGAGAAGTAGGGCTTTACAACTTTCTTTTGCCATGAGAAATAGGAATAGAGATGCATGATGAGGCTTCCATAGTTGGAGCATGTTCAGGAACCCCTCTTGTTTATTTAAAGACCCGTTTAGGGCGCTTCTGTCTGCTAATTGTGTTTGGTTTGTTTTAAGTCCTCATCCATGCATAGGAAGACGCTTTTCATTGTATTTACAATTGTGTTTGTATAGGTCAGAAGTGGTTAGGACACCCGATGTGGCACCACCAAGCAAAGTCCCACTTTTTTTATATTTCCTGCTATCGAGTCATTGATATATGGGCAAGCGGAAAGGGGTCGGCAGTCGTCCCCTACAATTCTAGTTCGTGTCTTTTATGGTGCACGCAAATCGTGTTACTATTCTTATCGAGTCGATTACAAAAGTGGCTAGAGTTCCCTATTCTGACTCTTCGCTCATTCATGGGGTTCACATTTGCTGCAGAATTCACATCATTTGCTTCGTGGGCTATACTTGCAATTGTTTGACATTTGGTTGCGCATTGCATTGCTTGTGTGCTTCTGCCTAAGCACTTGATTGCTTCATCCCTTTGCATCCCTTGGTTCTACAACCAAGACGGATATAGGATAGCTTTCTCGTAGGGCTGCTCGGTTATGATAGATTCTCGAGCCTAGACATTAGGATTTACATCTTTTGCATGTTGACATAGGTAGAGATTCCCTTACATCCTCAACCATAGGTCCAATCTTTGCATGACAACATTAGGGCTAGTACTAGTTAGTCTCCCTTTTGTTTTGCTAGTTCTCTTTGCATCCTTGGATGTAATTAAAACTAAAACTTGCTTTCTTTTTCTTTTGAAAACAAAACACTTAATAATGGTTTGAACTCCATTCTCAAGGGAAAAGCAATCAACCGAGACAAACTCTTTTCGCCTATGAGCGCATTTTCTTTTGTGTTTAAAACTTTTTTCACAAGTAAAAAACACAAAACCCACCAAAACAAGTGAGCTGAACTACGACGCGTTGACTTTCCCATTGCACGCGGGAATACGTAGGCATCTTGTCACGGGGCTCGATCGATCACAACTTGTAAATATTTCCTTCTTTTCCCCATGGTTTCTTTATTTTCTCTTTTCTTGTGCATGCATTGTAGCGTTTGAGCATAGATAGATATAACACACCCCTTAGCTAGAAAATAGAAGTGGATCCGTAGAGTACTACGGGCGTGTGGGGTGCTAATCCCTTCCCCTCGCGTAACTAACTCCCTTACCTATATTCTCTCGATCTCTCGGTCGAAGGACCGCGATTTCTCCCTTCAAGTTTACTCGATGTTTTCCTTTCTCCTTTGCGAGATAAAAGACGTTCGATGGCGACTCCATTGATATACCCCTATCGGTCGGAAGTTCAGCCGAGTGATTTCACCTATGAATGGAACCGGAGCTCTAGATACCAATTTGTTGTTGCACAAGAATCAATGATGATTAAAATAATGGGAGAATAATAAGAGAATGACGACTACACAAAGGAGAAAGAAATAAGAATTGTTGTTATAAATGACTTCTACTACTAGTCTATTTATACAAAGAAAAAAATTATCACATAAACCCTAAAGTAAACTTAATAACCAAGATAAAAGATACATAAATAATAAATACTAATTTACCCTTTAATAAAGATCATTCTCTATACAAACGCTTACACAAAACAATGAGAATAATTTTATTTTATGTTAGGATAAAAAAGAGTGATTATATATTTTTTGGATCTAAAATGGAATTGTTAATAACGAAAATATATATAAAAGTGTCACTCATTTGTTAATTCCTTTATATAGTTATGGTATAAGTATACAATTTTTTTTTATCCAAATAAAACCAAAATTTTCAATTAAATTTCCAAAGTAACTTTCCATCTATTTCTCAAATTATCCTACTTAAAAAAATTAAGAAGTGTCGTCAATTGAATTGACGACGGCATGTGGTGAAATTCAATTGGCGGTTGCATGCATTTTATAGGATATTTTATAAGAGATGGTGAAATTGTACAAATAAAGGTGTCAATTCAATTAATCTCACCTCTTATAAAATACATGCAATCACCCATTAGAATGACTACACCATATAGAGTCTCCAATTTAATTGGGTATACATCGTACTCTTATAACGGTATCGCCAATTCATCTAGCAACAGTTCACGTTCTTAATTTTTTTATACGAATTTGTGTTACTTTGGAAAATAGCTCTTACTCAGGGAAATAAATTAAAAATGCTGGTTATTTGAATAAATTTTTTTAGATATAATTGTCTCATTTTATTTGCTTTTATAATAATAAATATTTATCCTATAAAAAGTTTAGGTTTAAATAGTCTTTTGATTCCTGTAAGTCGACGTGTTTTATATTTTCGTTCTTATATATTTTTTTCTTGGATAAAGTTCTTAAATATTGAATTTCATTTGGCTTTAGTCTTTTATACAAAAATTTATAGGAAAATTTTTAAATTTCCTATAGATTTTAATTTTGGAGACTAAAACCAATTTTTTTCATTCAGAGATCATTTCCAAAAAAAAAAATACATAGACAAAAATAAAAAATGCGTCATCTTATATAGACCAAAAAGATATTTAAGCCAAAATTTTAACTATATTGATATTTATTTATTTATAGTAAATAAATTTCTTGTAAGTGTTCGATAAAATATTCATATAGCGTATCAATAATATTCTTTTGAATAAAGGAATAATGTTAAAAAGTAATTAATATTATTTAAAATATTTTAAGTGACAAATCATCTTATAAAGACTAATCTTACAACTCGTGTGAGATATCAGGATGACTTGTTAAAATTATTAGAGTTTTAAACAATATTTTAAAAATCGGATTGTTTACAAATCGGTGAGAGTATTAGTTTAGTGGTTCACTGATCGAAGCACAAGGTCATTGATTAAATAATATGACTAAATCAAATTAAATTAGATAATTCAGTTGAATAAACCGTTCTCTATAACAAAACTATAGAATTATTAAGTTGACCGAACCGAATGACTCGGTCTTAAAAGAATATCACGACACCTATATAATTTTAAAATATCTTAATTTAATAATTCTTTAAATTCCAAATTTAAATATATACAAAATATACATTCAAATAGATTTTGAACCGAGTTTAATTGCTATGTAAACTGAATAATAAATTAACTTGTCTAATAAATTTAATTATAAGGAAATAACATTGCTCCAAATAAGTTTTGAGCAAAAGATAAGCAATTAACCCGTCAATTTTTCAAAACTATCAATTCTATGATTTTTCTCGATTTTGACCATTTCAAGTTAGTTAACACCGATTTAATAAAGTACTTGATCCAACAATCAAATATGATTGGTGATCCTTATGATTTCCATCCGACCGATCAGTTTAGTCCAATTTTTAAAACACTAATTTTAAAAAGTAGAATAATAAAGATTCAAATTTTTTATAAACAATATATTAGTGAAAATAGAGAATATAAGTTTACAATTTTGATATCTAAACAATAAACTCAATTGCAGACATCATGTAGGACTAATTGCAGACATCATGTGGGACTAAACAACGAGGTTCAGAACTTTCAATGTTTTATCTTGCGACTCCAGTTAGCTCTTGTATCCCCATAATTATATTGTTTTTATCATAACATTCTTTGTGAACTTTTCTGTTATTAAAAAATAGTGTTTTTTCTTCGGATTTTTGGAAAATTTTAAGTTTCCACCAGATTTTTGGAGGACTTCATGAATTTTTTGAGGATATAAGTAATATCGGATTTTGATGATCTTGTGTGTTTTTATTGATTTTTTCAAAATTTATCGAATTGAACAATCAGATTTTTCAAAACTCTTAAATTTTATTGGATTTTTTAAATACCCTATCGAGTTTTTCAAAAATCTATGAGATTTTTTGTGGATTTTTCACAAAATCTCTAAGTTTTTATCAGATTTTTCAAAAAGTGTATGAGATTTTACCATATATTTTTAAAAATCTTTGAATTTTTACTAGATTTATTTCAAAAATCCAATATTAAACCAGTTTTTTTTGAAAAATCTGATAGTGCTAACTTTAGTTTTTTTCCTATAAAAAATGAATCATCGAATTAAAAAAAATTACAAAATATAACAGACTTAAAAAAAATTTAAAAGTGTAATTTTTTTTTTAAATCGATAAAATTGCATACTAGATTTTTCAATCACAATACCAAGTTTTTTTTAGCTGGTTTTTTAATTGTACTATCAAATTTTTTGTTCGTTTAATTTTAGTTAAGAATTTAATTGGTATACCTCAACAGTGTAAAGAAGTTTTACATCGTCAGTAAATCATGTCTGTTAAATTATAAATTATGTTTTATTTTTTAATTATTTATTAAATAATATTAGTGGATGATTGTGATGTATTGACTGTAAAAAATTTATATTGACTGTACATAGTAATTAATCTCCTTAGTTAAATTTTGACAAAAATAATTTTGCTTTTATGGAAATATGTGGTGGTGCAAGATAAAACTTAAAGGGTGTGTGGTAGAGTAAAATCTCATAACTTTCTGAATAATGGATCATCTGCGACCCAAATAAATCAAAATGATTGATTATGGGCTTTTAAAAAAAAATTGATTTTATACTTCGTTTTTACTTATACCCGAAATATTAAAACTCCCTTTGTCATATATAAATAAATAAAAAATTCGGATTACATTTTTGTTGACCTTATATATGTAAAGAATAGAAAATATTCATTGACAGAAAATTATAGCGTTAATATAATTTTTGTCCATGCCATGTAGATGATTTATGGCTGTGAACCTGACCTTTAAATGAAATGACCCACTCCAATGTCAGTAGTTTAATACATCTCTAAGCTTTATGGTTTTTCTATTTAGTGAATTTTTTAACCCACCCCTTATGGAGGTGGGCGAATCCTATGAAAAACTAAAAATATCTTTTACGAAATCAGAAATTTATTTCTGGTACGCACTACTTTTTATAATTTTTGAGTAAAATCAAAAATTTACTTACGGTTTGCTATCGGAAATAAATTTCTGGTGTTGTGCATGACAGTATGAAGGAAAACCTATCTATAAGCAATATCTTTTGAATTTACAATTGTTATTCAAATTAAAATCATACAATTTTTAAATCGATTTAAAGCCAAAAAATGTGATCCAAAATAAATTTTATAATAATAGTATTCATAAAACATATCCGATACAATACGAAATAAAAAAAGAAAGTCAAATACAACCAAAATAAACTACTGCGTATGGCGGAGCCGGCCTGTCACCCTCAAGGCGTCCCTCCACTACCTCGTGTAGACCAGGACACCCTGAGTCTCCGCCATGATGGCCTCCAAAACACCTCTAACATCGGACCCGTCAAGAAACAACCCTCTATCGATGCCATCCTTAGCAAACTCCATGATACGGCGGCACCTAGGCAACACGTCCTAGGCATGATCCCTCATCGCCTGCTCCTCCTCTAGGATCTCTTGATGAGCCGGCCTGGGTGGGTCCCTTGGAGCCTTCCGTATCAAGTATGGATGAGAAATCCTGAAGTACCACAACATGTAACCAAACGCGTAACTCCAATCGTCTAGAGCCACGACACTCTTGGCCTCCATAGGAATGAGATGACTCTCAAGATCAGCAAAAATCTCATCCATCTCCCTCCTCTTCACTGTCAGAGGAGCAGATAAAACAGGATGCTAAGGAATCGTCTGAGTATACCCGAACCGACACATCACTCGCTCGGACATGTAGGCAACAGTCTTCTGAGTACCACATGCCAACCAACCTGTAAATAGAGAAACCTCATCAAAAGCGACCATCTCACGGTGGTCGGCGTAGGCACTGAAGTGGATGTCCTCATGCACAATCCGGTCCAGGTAAACACGATACACAAGTGTCTCCTGGTTGCCTCTGAGCAGCTCATATGCACATGCACGAGGCATCTTCTCGGTATAACCATCAACAAATGTCCATCATGAAATCTGTGGAAAGTTTTGTAGGATTCATCCTTGAAATATCAAAATAATATCAGTTAGTTTCAAAATCAAAATAATTAAAAAATGAAGCTAAGAGAAATTTTTTATACCGTCAAAAGAGTCATGCTACCAGTGATCTGCCTCGTCTTCCACCTAGCTGCCTCCGTCAACTTGGTATACACGTAAACCAAGCAAGCATCCCCCTAGTTCCACCCATTGACCTGCTCTAAATCAACAAAGAATCTGAGGTACATGACGTCAGTGTAGGTGGCACTGGTGTCCACAAATATCTGGGTCCCAACAAGATACAAGAGGTATGATCTCATGCCATCCCCCCTGTTAAGTGTAACCTGCTCGGGATCACCATCAGCAGCAGTAGCACGCACAACCTCCTGATCAAAAATAGTCTTCAGCCAGCTATACCTCATGTGGCTGCCACGTGTCTTATCAACCTCCTATAGGGCATCCTCCACGGTAACCCCTAGCCTCTCAACCAACATCTTAATTGCCCCGTCCTTCTCCAATTTCTCACGATCCAAAAACCGCCCTCCGATCGGCAGGTGAAGCAGACAAGCGACATCATTGGGTGTGATCGTCATCTCTCCGTGTGGTAGATGAAACGAAGACGTCTCCTTGTGCCACCTCTCTACAAAAGCGTTGGTCATCCTCTAGTTGACCATGCTATATCCATAGAGGGTCAAGTCTCTCAACCCTGTAGTCAGCAGCAGATCATCATACTATGGCTCGATAGGAGGAGTTAGCTTGCTGATCTTCCTCTCATGGTTGATGACCTTTAGTGTATCCCGATCCTGCAAGAAAAAACACACTGTTAGAATTCATAATATTATTCATAACATAACATAATTAATAAATGAAACATAAATGTAAATTTCGTATCTCTCCATCCCATAAATGTCTAGCGACATAGGTGGGATAATGCGCGAGCTTGGATAAGTCAGAAGGCACCCCTCCAAAGACCCGAGGGATCTCTGGTACCACCGGTGCCGCCTCTGCCGGCTCTGGTACTGGTACCTGGTGTACTGGGGGGTAGGATCATGTCTCACCTCATATGGCCCATCCTATGTAGCAGATGTGGATCCCATCTCATAAATCCTCGGTGGTAAGGATGATGACGATGTCCGTCTACGGTATGACGGAGGCAGAGAGGGATGAACTGGAGACTCCTGTCTGCTACGGGAGAAAGAAGTTGAAGATGGAATCAGAAGGAGCAGGTTGTGTCTCGGAATGATTGAGAGTTGGTTGTTGCTTGAATGATTGAGATTTGGTTGTTGGTTGATGATTTGTATTGATTGCTTGAGAGAAAAAATGATTTTGATGAGAAGGGTTTTGGGAGAGTTTTGAAAATGTTTCTGTTATGGGGAGGGGAAAGGTTCTGGCGCAATATAAGTTCATCAATTTATCAGAAATTTATTTCCGGTAGCATCCCGTAAGTAAATCTCTAGTTTTCACCCAAACTGAATTTCATTGAATTGGGTGCTAACCGGAAGTTTATTTCCGGTATTCCAGGGGCAAAAATGGAATTTCGTAGGGGTGGCTAAGAAGGACATAGGGTGGATTAAGAAATTCACTATATTTATCTACTTATCAATAGCCACCAATAACAATACAATTACATATTTTTCCAATTTTGTCATTTCTCATAAAAAAATCACACTCCTATTTGTACATTTATGTAAATAACAAGTATTCTCAATAATTCCACTTCTCATCCATTTACGGTCTGCCACGTGGCCTCACCAAATCAACTACTACATTCATCTTTTAAATTTTAAGATCAACTTCCTAATTAAGAATGTAACATGTTTAGTCTCTCTCTAATATTCCCTTTCTTTGTTTCATAATTTACTCTAAAAAATGTCTCTATTAACAATTGACTAAATCTCTAAATCTAAATATTTCATAATTTTTCTTTTATACACTTGACATCAACATTTCAAATGCACTCCATTACACCAATATCTCCTTGTCCCCCATTCTCTCTCTTGAAGACAAACAACGTTATTCACGTGCATAATTTTGCTCGACCTATGCATGTTGAGAAAATTGTTGGAGAAAAGCTTAAGGATTATTGAGAGGCCATGTTATTTAGGAATAAAGTGGTGACTTCGGAGAAACAGGTGGAGTATATTCATTGGAATGTTCTTCAGAAGGTTTATTAATCTTAATGTGGATGGAGAGCATGATAAAGATGGCTTGTTTGGGTGTTGTGGTATTATTAGTGATGATAAAGGAAATTAGGTAGTTGGTTTTGCGAAGGCGACTGGATATGGAACAATTTTGAATGCATAATTATGAGGAATATATGAAGGTATCAAGGTGACAATTCAGAAGGATTTTCAGAAGGTGGAGGTGAATTCGGATTCAAAATAGGCGGTGAGGATTATTCAAAGTATTAGTGGGAAGAGGAAAGGGAGTTCCAGATCAGGTATTCAAATTCATGATTTGATAGCTACGAATGCTAATTTTGAAATAAATGACACATATTGAGAAACTAATGGTTGTGCAAACTTATTAGCGAGGTTCAGGAAAGATTTACAAGGAATCGTTAAGATTTTTTTATAGTATTCCTTCCTTTTTGCATAGTTGTTTTGAAGATGATTTTAGAGGAGTCTGTTCCTCTAGAGTCATTGCTCTTTAGTTTTTTTCTTTGGGCTTAGGTCATTCCTTCTACAAAAAAATACAACTTTGTCTTTCTCTCTCCCTGTTCTCTCTTTACCGTAAAATCCTAGATCACCATTATTCTCTTTCTCCACCACTCCCATGTCCATCACCACCTCAGTGTTTTCCTTCCCAAATCTCCCCTCTCGTCTCAGACCAAATACATCTCCATTCTGGTCTCATTCTTCTCCCCTGGTCTTTGCGATGTGTGATTGTGGACGCGAGCAGAGTGGTTCCAATGGAAATATGGAATTTATCTCCGATGGTGGATGCAAATGAACAATGATATTTCGACAGTTACAACGACATCTCCTTTGTTCTCCTTTATTTGAGATTTCTTTTTGTTTTCCAAAGGTTGCTGTTTGGATTTTTTGGTTTCCAATTTGCTTCGATGTGTTGTGTGAGGAGTTATTAGGGGTGGTAGAAGTAATTTGAAGGTCAAATGGTGTTGGTAACTGTTTGAATTTTTTTTACATATTTTGATGTATTTCATGTGTAGTTATTTCCAGATCTGAAAATTAGAGATGAGATTTCTACAGAGAAAAACAACTTAGGTAAAATCAATTTATGTTTATAAATCAGTTTATTTTTCTTACTTTTGTGTCCTCCACATGTTTGATATAATGTTCTATGACATTTGAAAATATGCAGAAAGGTGTTTAAGGGGTTATCAAGATTGAAAATCCTAACTTGGTAAAGCCCAAGAACATTAAAGCTAGATACATTGATGTAAATTTGTTGTTTCATTTTTTTGTCCTTTCTTAGATGTCTTTTTATCTATTAAATCATACGAAAAGAATAATGCTATTTCCTTCTCAATGTAGATTGGGAACACCAACGAGATTTCAAGGAGTTAAATATATGCTTTATTTTCTCGTGCTTATTGTTTGCAAGGATAATTGCGCTACCATTTTATTGCAGAACAAGTTTTATCTAGCTTTTCGCAATGTTTACTGGTTGTAACATGATTTTAGCCATCGTTTAAGCTACCCTCTGTTCATGCATTGCCCCTGCAGCAACTTGTTGTAACCTGATTTTAGCCAGTATCTTTGATTGTGATTTACAATTGGTCATAAAGTGTTTTTTTGTTTCTGATTGACTTAGTTGTTTCTTACTTTCTTTGACTCATATCTATGGGAAAAGATGACAACACTTTTAAATAATGTACTAAAGCATTATAATTGAACCCTACCCATGCCAAAGCTTTGGTAAGAAGAGGAAAGTCCCATGGGAGCATTTTGAAGAGGCCATCACTGGTAATCTTGTGATTGTTGACAATTTTTTGTTGTTCGAATATGGGTAGTCTTTGTATAGACTGTACCTTAATTTTTTATTTGAGTTTCCCCTACTTTGCAAAGGCTGCTTCAAATTTGTTTTGTTGTGTGACTTTTTTAAAGCCACCACTACATAGATTGATTGCAGTTGTATTTGTTTACCATGAAATTTGGTAAACAACCGTTAGTCTTCGAAAACAAATTTTTAATGTTTAGTTACTTACATGATCGACTAAATTAAATCTAGGACATGTGTTTAATGTTAATTACAGTGTTTCTGAATATTTGTTCTATGCTTAAAAGGTTGATATGTCGAAAGATAAAGTAAAGGTAAAAGGTTAGACAAAGGAAAAAAGCTTTATAGTAAATAACTGAAAAGATAAAGTGATTCGGTTGAAACTTAAATGAAAAGTAAAGACTTGATTTAAATATAAAAAAACTTGAACATAAAATGGTGTTCCAATACGTACATCCTCACTGAATCTTTTCTTTAACGCCGATACTTCGAGTATTTTGAATAATTTTGTACAAAAAGTGAACACATGAATCCTAATACAAAAGATCTTATTGATACTAATTCAATCCTAACAGTCTTTCTTTACAAGAATGCCACGTTCGAGACATGCACGACCTTTTGAATTATTAGGCTCCCACGCGTCTTCTAGATAAGATCAAATATTAGAAATTCGAAATCTTCCGCTACGGAGAGCGTCAAATCGAACGGTATTATTCTAAAACATTCAAATTCGAAATTTGAAATGTTTTAAATCTTTTATTTTCACGAAATAAGACTTTTGATAATTATATAATCAAATTCGACCATCCACTAGTCGACTAGTCGACTAGTTGAGACTTCAAAAATTATCTCTTTTAGAAATATCTATCTTTGACTTTTAATCCATATATCATACTGTCGAAAAAATCACACATTTTGATATAATTGTCTAAAAGAAATAACCTCTTCGAATGTGAATAATAATTTGTAGTCCATATGTCATATTCACATTTGACTACATAGATTGATCCATATATCATAATAGTTTTCAATTCAAATGTGAATATTTTTTTATGGGAACGCAATAAAATGATTATTTTGAGGTGTCATAATATTAAATTTTATCAAAAGTGGTGTTATTTGATCTTGATCCCGATCTTTTGTCTTGTGTTTTGATTCTTTGTCTTGTGTTTTGATTTTAGGCTTTTATGTTTTTATTTTATTTTAAATTTTGATATGAAATTAAGGTAATTAAAGATTATAAGTATTTCATCCAAAATAAAGTTAAAAAAATATGTTTAAGCTAATCACAATTTAATAAGGACAAAATAAATAGATGTTCTTTATAATCACGATTTAACCTGCTAAATATTTTATGAAGTCCCGTGTGACCATAAATTAATCTTGAAAATTTTGACCCTGGGCGGTAGACCGCCTTGTACGCTCTTAAAGACAACTTTTGGAACAAGATGAAATAACACTGCAAACATGCCTAATAACTATTTATCCTATATTGTAAATCAAAATCATCACGGTATTGAAATTTACAATAATATGGATTATATTTATAAAATTTAATATCAATCAAAATCATTTATATGTTAATGAAATGCAACAAGATTAACGTCTTACAAAGTTTATCAAAACGATTAATTTTGATGTATCTTATTAACATATCAAATCATACCAAATTAATATTTAATTCTATAGACAAAATTTATATAATCATAACTTTCAATTTAATTGTGAATTTTTTAATACCAATAAAAAATTATTGCAAATGTAACAATATTAAGTTTGATAAAGTGGTGGTGTTATTTGAACATAATCCAAATATTATTAATATTATTAGTAGATTAATACTAAAGCAAAAGAATTACACATAAACAAATACTATTATAATTATTATAACTAAAAAATAACTTGAATATTTTTACTTGAACCTGAGTGGATCATCAAATAGTATAAGGTGATGTCTAATTTATAAAATTACATGCTAGCAAGCTCACTTATCCTTTGACTGTTAGCTAGCTAGAGTTGGTTGACTATAACCGTTAGTAACTACAGCCTGATAGAATTATGATTAGGAGGAGCCTGTAATTAAATCTCAGCTAGATCATTCTGTCAGAGCACAAAAGTAGTGAATATTTCAATGATCAATTATCTTAGAACTAGTGAGTATATACCATATATAGAATAGCCTCTAAAAGTTGAAGACCATTTGTTATTTATCTTATCTTGAATATAACAAATGCTACACCATTGAAGATATAAGATAAATTGCTTCAAACCTCAATAATCTTTGTGTTATTTGTTCCTTATTGAAAGAACTAACTTGATCATAAATCATAATAACCTCAACCTTAGAATAGAATCTGATTCATACATACACATCAATTAATATATATAATATAATACAATAATAATAATTCTAGTGAGCTCTAACAAAAAATATACTAAACTCAGGTCCTTGATTACCATTATTAATATTATTATCAGGATTAATCATATAAAAAGCTTCAGAATCTTTAGAACCAATAACTCTTTCAAACCTTGCTCTCATATAAGTCATTTCACCATCCGAACTATCCTTATGATCAGATGCGGTTGGTAACACGCCAGCTCCCATGGACACGCCTCTCAAATGTTGCATAACTTGAAGCTCTTCATCTCCCATTTGTTTCCGCCTTATAGAATAACCAACTTTTTTCCCGTTACAATACACAGCCCAAACAAACTCTTCCAGAAGCTTCTTCTTATTCGTCTTCGTCTCGCTCTCCAGCGCGATTCGGACTATATCGGATGACATCTCTTTGTTTAACGCGCTGGTTAACATTGGTAATTCGATGAGAAAAATTGGCATTTGTCGCGTATCTTCTTGTATCGCTATGATAACTCTTCCTTTTCTGTAACCAAAGATTGTTCCTGTTGTGGCACTGTCTTTTAACATAGGCTTTCTTGGTCTTCCTAATAGTGCTACCATTTTGCAACCTGATGTTAACATAGGGAAGAGTTTGAACATCTTTAAGAGGCCTCCGGCGGAGAATTTGTTCCGCTTTTCGCCGGATGTGTGCCGGAGAAGTGATGCTAAGGCTGGATTTTCCATTGGGTAGAAAGGACTAGAATGCACTGATGGCATTATGGTGTATGGAAATATTAATAGTTATGAAGTTGTGATGATAGGTTAAGGTAAGTTCTAGGAAAAACAGAGGGATGGATATGTTTGGAGGTGAATGAATATATGGATTATGAAGTTTACAGCTAAGAGGATGGAGCAATACATATAGAGAAAAAGAAGGTGTGGCTAACTAAAGCTAGGGTCTACCAAGTGTAAAAGTGGGTTGGGATTGGGAAGTTAGTTGGTCTTTGGTCACATAGATAGATTAGGCCATGTAGCAATGGAATCTTATTAATGCTAATAAATATATTAATTAACCGTCACCATCTAATTATTGACATTGCTTAGAATCACATTTGTTATTGGAAATAATAGCAGAGATTATTAATAGTGAACTAATTTATTTTTATAAAATTGGTTTTTAAGATGATAATTGTCTTATTTTATAAATATATGTTCAAATTATCTATTATTTTAATGTGTGACTCATAACACATCTCTCATATTTATGATTAAATATATGAGACCTGAAAATAAATGATGGTATTTGGATAGTAAAATATGACCTATCAAATTGATATCGTGTTTGTTTAAGATTAACTAATTTCTACAAAACTCAGATGAAGATTGCTCACTCTTACTCAAGATTTTTTAAAATAGTTATAGTAAAGGAAAACCAATATATATTAAAGGTGATGCGACAAAGTTAGAGAAATATATAGTAAGGTTATTGAAATACAAGTGATAAGATAAGGGTGGGGAGGACCACAGGTTGTGGGGTAAATGAAGAAGAAAAAGTCACAAAAAGGTAAAGAAAGAAGGGAGGGGTTGAGGAAAGGGTTTGTGGTAATGTTGGCCTAGCATGTGCCTCTCTGATCATTACATTGATTAAGAGTATCAACATCAATTGCTTTATACTTTTTTCCAAAACCATTAATAATTATTGAGATCAACCTCATTCTTCCCCTAACATTTATGCTTGTGTACATGAAACTTTGCTTTTACTTGTAAGTGACTCTCTCTTTCGTGTGGTTTCTTTATTTAGTTGCTACTTTTCTTTAATGTGTCAGACCATAGGTCATATTCATCAAAGGTGAGTTAGGCAGTTGAAATTATCAACAGGCCCGGGCCTGGCCCGGTTGTACGAAGCCAACTCTTGCTTTCCCTTGTTTTTTTCTCTCTTTCTATTATTTAGAATTTTTGTTTTTTGCTAAGATACTATGTAACATGTGAATTTTTTTAGATTATATTACATTTGTAAAGAATTCAATACGCATTCATTCCCCAATTAAACACCACAATATTTCATTTTTAGATATATTTGAAATTGCAATTCCAACATACCTCAAGATTTGTGTCTGAAATGAAACTTTGTGTTTTTTGATCTTAATAATATGTTAAAGCCATACTTAAATCAGAGAAAATATGTTTAAAGACTTACTTAAATATTTTTTTTCCTTAACTATATCTCAGGGTACATTTTGGTCGGCGTTAATATTTATATGGGTGGCATCTCATATGACATCTGTTTGTACATGTGACATGTGACTTGGCACGTGTTTCCAAAATTTGCAGTTAACTTGGAATCGAGCACAATCCAACTTAGATGCAAGCGACACTAGTTACCATCAGGCTACCTCGCCATTGATGATTTATTTATTAAGAACCAGTCTCGTAGTTATTGCTAAACCTAATGGAAATTGGAATTTGTGGAAGATATTTGAAAATTGGAATTTGTAGAAGATATTTCTTTACAGTATTTTCTGTTTCATCATCTGCTTCTTGATTTTATTAGCAATGATATGGAACCACTTGAGAAGTCTTAGATTCAAAGTTCAATTCGCTTTTTTAGTTTTAACCATCACCTAATTGTATTCCTTTTTCTCTGATAAAATGATGGTGGTGAGCACTACATTAAGCTCAGGATTCATCTCATCATTCAAAACACTCAACAACACAACCAAACTTCACAATCCCTTCTGATATCCCAAGGTTAACCACCTCCACCTTCCCTATCTCCGACCAACCCTCCGCCGACAACTCACCAATCTCCCTCCGATCAACTCTTCTGTATACTCTTTATCAGAGATGAATCCTGAGTAGTATGTTCTTTTCACTCGCATACTTTTCGCTCTCGCTTGTCATCGATTCGTGTTTAGTTTTCTCAAATTTATGAAATTATGTTACTTTTTCGTGTTTTCGTTGTTCTATATTAAAAGAGTTGTGCTAATTTGGTGCGTACAAGTTGGATTTTGTTAATTGATTTTTTTGTTGATTTGTAACCCTAGATTGATTGGTTTTTGTTATTTTTTCTTGTGTTTATGAATTGTTAACAATAAAATAATTATTATTCGATAACGATAGTTGTTTTTTGAGTTTTCATGATTGATTTTGGAGGTTCAGAACTACCATGATCTTGTCGGTTGTGGATTTCAAAGAGTTGTTTTGTTTGTGTTTATAATTCAATCAATGAGAAGGTGATGAATGTTGTGATGACTGAGAATGATAATGAAGGATGAAATGATGGTTGTGAAAGTGCAGATCCAAAAATTGCAGATAATTGCAGATATTCAAGAATGAATGACAAAGAAGAGAAAACTAATTTGGCAAGCGTCTTCGCTGGCATGGCATGGCATGGTTGAGGGTTTTAGATAAATTGAGAAGAAACTGATCCTTGTAAATATTTGAAGGGAACTAATATGGTACTGTGTTGAGTCCGGGTTGGATTGCTGGTATTAAGAAAAAATACAGCAGATTGCAAATTGATACTAAACTTGAATGAAAATATAAACATCAATTGCAAAGTGATCTAGTGGTAAATTGTTTCTATTGTGTAAGATGACTTGTGTTTGAATCTTAGAAAAACAATATATTTTAGAAGATTTTTTGGGTATTAATTGAACTCACATGCCACGCGTACCACATCAGCGCCACATCAGATGCCACCCAAGCAAAAGCTAACTCTATTTGTGAAAATTGGACGGAAAGGACTAACATGGACCTTTTTGAACAATTAAAGGACCACTTTAGAACTTTTTAGAGGTAAGGGACCAAAATGTACCCTGAGGTATAGTTAAGGGACCAAAAATGGTATTTTTCCTACTATTTATTAATGAGGCATCGCATCTGCAATGAATTTCGGACTTAAGTCATGAGTTGTGTTTTAAATTAGGTCAAGACGCAATTCATTAGAAATTGGGTCATTCAAGTCTAAAGAAGTATGATGGATCACAAGATGGACATGCCTTAGAAACACATAGATTAGGATTGACATGTCTTTAGAGATTGTTAGATGATAAAGCTTACATGATCCTATTAATGTTTGTCTCTATTTATTTAGAGAAGGTTCTAAGGCCTCTAAATGCTAGATCCATACTATAAATCTAACATGCAATCTTAACTAAAGTACACATTATTCAAAATTTTAAATCTGACTCTCTCGGCCCTCAATTACTTGATCTTAAGAGAATTTTTAGGTACACCCTTCATTTATGTAAGTAGTATATTAACATATGTCGTCTCATATTTACCCTCACACATATTCTCTAAATCCAATTAGTTCTTTTGGCTTTGTTAGTGGGAAACAAGCTTAGTGCTTCCACCGTTGTTAGTGAATTGATGGTGAACCAGTGACAAATCCAAATTGTGGTGGCAGTTACTAGAAATTCTCGACCAAAATTCATTTTGCAAAACATTAGGGATCATACATTAACGAGAGGACATCATGATTGTGTTATCCTCTTCTTATGAAGTTCTCGTCCAACCACGACGAGCCACACCTCTAGGAATGAGAATTCTAGAAGTCTTTTCCACCAAACATGAAACCAACAACAAAATAATTCTTTGGTGCACGTTGATTTCGGAAGGCACCCTTTTTCAACGAAATATTCTAGACCTCAAGCCCACACCACAATGCTGCAAAGTAAGTTGGAGAAAATTCTTTCTCGACTCAAGATTTCCAAAGAACACATCCTCGGCGTTTTGAACCCATAACACATAAATCCAACAAATATGGTTAAATAACCCTTGGGGGAACACATCCTCAGCGTTTTGAAACTAGCTCCCTTTTATGGTGAAGAAGTCCACCCATTAGATCCCAAAAGCACTATGACCACCAATGAAGAGTTCCCTTGGGGGAACACATTCACCTTTTGATTAAAAAAATTATACTATTCCCATTCTTGAGAAACTCTTGGTAATGGGATCACTAAATGGAACAAATAATCCTAAAAATCGTGCAAAGAGGTGGTTACCATCATCACATTCTGCAACACAATGAGACCACTCAATTACAATTGGTTTGTTTTGACTTGAAATAAAGAGTTATATGTGGTTTAAAGGCCTGTGAGATGTGCCCCAAATTGTGGGCTAAGCTTTAAAAATGATTTATTACTCAATTCACAACCTCTAAGAGACATCATAAGTCTATAGAAAGCTTGGTAGCCATAAGGTGGGAGAAAGATGAACCTCCTATGAAGCTACATAGATAGATTCATCAAAGATGTTATCCTATTTAAAAATGCATATGAAAAAATGAACAAGAAGGCGAGAAAAATATAAGAAATAAGGGGTTTGAATTATGTTGACATTTAAAAGTTTTCTTATACTTTAAATAGAAACATAAGTTAAACATAAGAGATTTTCATAACTTGGAGTTACATCCACCCGTCTCACCTAAGAGATTTTCATTGTAACCTAAGTCATTAAAACTAAAATAAGACTCGTTTGATGCGCATGATAGTTTTCTAATTAAAATAATGAGAAGAAGATAATATTTTAAAAATAAAATTTAAAGTCATTTTTTAACTATGAAAATATAAGATAAGACATAAAAATTAAAAATGATAAATGTGTAATAAATATATAAAATGTTAAGTTATTTTTATTGTTTTATTTATCAATTGAATACGTTCCACATTCGAACGTTTCACATAGGACGTAACCAATCATCACATATTAAAATTAATAATTATATTTTAGAAAAGCATTTTTTTTCTTTTGTAAAGTTATAAGTTAAATTTGAAAGTATTTTTTAGCCATTTTATTTTAAGCAATGTTAAAATAAATATTAAAAGGTTTGTATTGATAAACTTTGAAGAGTGTCACATTATATTTTAATTATGTGCAATAAATATTATAAACTTAAGTAGTTTTTTTTCTTTCAATTTTCATTTTTTCAACATCTCCAAAAATGTATTTTCATAATTTTATGGATTGAATAAGTTTCATATTCGCATGATTCATATAACACATAATCAATCATCACAGTTGAAATAAGATCAAAGATGAAACTCTCTATTTTACAATGCCTTAGTAGTTTGAGAAGGTAATGCGTATAATGATTCAATATGTTTCAATGATTTATATGATGAATCGTGTATACAAAAAATACAAAAATATAATACTAAAAAAACAAAAATGTTGTGTGTTTATGTTTCATTATACCAATATTTTTAATATATACAATTGGTTTAATTCAATTACATTGTTTTTTTTTATTAATTATTTATAGTTTATTAATATAGTGTTGGACATTTATATGTAATAGACTAAAAAACAATTATTTAACTTTATATTTGAAGTTTAATTTTTAACATGTAACTATAATAATAATTAAGAATTATATCTTAGAATGATATTTGTTTGTCTATTGCAAAGTTATTTAACCATTTTATATTAAACAATGTTAAGATGAATAATTAAAAAATTTCTTGATAAATTTTGAAAAAGTGTCATATCATATTTTAATTAGTGTGGTATGAAAGATGATGAATTATTAATCAATTAGTTTGAGAGATAATGAATTCAATTAAAAAGTTTGTGTCTCAGAATTAATATATTATAATAGATAATAGATAGATATATTTTAAGCAATGTAATATTCATTTTATTTTTTAATTTTTATTTATAATTTTTAGTCAATAAAATATTATGCTATGTGTTTTTTTTTTACGTAAAAAAGATGATAGACAAAAACAAAAATATTGTCGTGTGTTTGTCTTTCATTATACCGATGCTTTTAATATATACAATTTATTTAATTCAATTGAATTATTTTTTTATTAATTAATTATAATTTATTAATATATTGATGAAAATTTAAATGTCATAGGCAAAAAAAAATTTATTTAATTTTGTATCTAAAGTTTAATTTTAACATGTAACTGTAAGTTCCCGGTCAGACCAAGTCAGCTCGGATAGCTATATTCGCAGATTCATATATCCAGGCCCAAATATAGCGACTAATAAGAATCCTCTTAAGATCATTATATAAACCCAATACCTTTGATGGAAAGGTATCACATTCTTACTCTCAAAACCCTAATATTCACTATACTCACCTTAAATACTTGCTTACTTTAGCATCGGAGTGCCTTGCAGGTACACCACCTCTCCTCATCATCAACACTGCTCGAAGGAACTCAGCTTGCTCCGGCCGTCTTCAGTTCTTGATCAACTGGTAAGATCAGTGGCGCCGTCTATGGGAAACTATATTCCCCATTTTCATTCATCACCAAGAAATTTGAAGATCAAATATACCTCAAAATTTCCATCAAGATGGATGAGAACGACGATTAGTTTTCTTCCGGCAAGACCGTCCCCTCACCTGTCCGAAAGACAGACAAGAATGGCAACCTTCCTCACCTCGAGGATTTCGCAGAAGACAAGGACGAAAGGACTGCCTCCCCCGAATAAGACAATGATCGCGACCAAGACTCTATCTTGGATAACCAGAAATTCAGGAACCAACCTGACGACATCGTCACCAATCATCCCTTGGGACCATTGTCGACCAATACAGACCCAGCTTTGGCCGTAATCCTATCCTCCCTCAACCATACCAACAACCTTCTCCTTCAACAAGGTCAACGAATCGAGGCCCTGGAAAAGAATCGTCCCCAGTCGCCACCTCAGAGGCCTAAGACGATCATTTCCCGCAACCCTTCACCGAGAAGACCTACTCGAACTCAAGCTCACCCGACCAACTTTTTCTCAAAAAGAGGGGACATACTCGTCCTCGGAAAAACTGGGGCTCTCCTTCACACAAGAAGACGAAGAAGGAACCACATCGCTCTCGCGATCGTTCCCCGTCGCCTAGACCAAGGCGAGAAAGGGACCTCTCTCCCCACCACAGAAGAAACGACCGCTCTATCTCCCTATACCCCGACCAAAGCGATGGGGATGAACACCATGGTCCCCTATATTAGGCTATCATGGACATCCCTATTCCCCCCGGCTTGGAAAAATCCCCCAGGCTCGGACAATACGACGACACCACCGACCCAGACAAGCATATCGAGAACATCGATGCCTTACTTGACTATCTAGGAGTTCGAAGAGCCATCCAGTGTCGTCGATTACCTATGATTCTGAGGAAAGGGCTCATGGCTTGGTACAAAAGCCTATTCGACGGGTCGGTCACCTCTTGGAAGCACCTGGGGAGACTATTCTCCAGACACTTCACCGCCTCTGGATGCCACCCAAAGTCAGAAACATCCCTGGAAGCTATCATCATGGGGGGAGCATGAATCTCTACGGGCATACATCAAAAGTTTTAATAGAGAAGTCGTTCAAGTTTCAACCACGGACGACATGAAAAAATATCTCCTCGAAAGAGGATTGCGCCCTCACAGTGATTTTGCGAAGGTCATGGGCATCGAAACCCCGTCCGCGTTGGATGCTTTTCTTTTGAAGGCACAAGTATACATACAATATGAAGAGAAAGAGGCAGACAACTGTGCTTGTGATACCTGAGATAGAGATAATGTCAAGGGTTAAAAGAGCGAAGACACCTCGACATCTCGTCGAGGGGGAGAGAGAAGACGGAAGGACAAACCCCGTGATTCTAGAGACCACAAGGGGCCAGTCGGTCGATTCAACGACTATACCCCTATCACCATATCTCAGGAACTTATCCTAACTGATTGTGCAAACTTCAAGTTCAAACAAGGAGGGGTACGTTTCCCCTGGCAGACTCCGACAAAACTAGGGACCGATAAAAGCAAATATTGTAGATTTCATAGAAGTCACGGACACGTGACAGAAGACTGCATCCACCTGAAGGATGTGATTGAGATCCTAATTAGAGATGGGCATCTCAAGCAATACAAGAAGAATGATGTTGCAAAAGAGGAAGCTCCCTCGTCTAGAAAGGTCGACGAAGAAAAACACACTGAAGAGTCTTTCATGCCCATATCTATGAGCATATTCAGGTCAGAAGGCTTCATCTTTCCTGACCTCGATACTACCCCAACATACTTTTCCGCTTACAGCCCCTAGGAGTTGTTTCTGTGGTATTAAGCGGCAAAAAAAAGTAAAATATTATTTTTACCGGGTGATATATACCGGTTAGGTTATATCGTATCGTGTCCACAGAGATTGGTTATTGATTCGTCGTTCGACAATTCTATCATTAATGAGTTTGGGATTAAATTGTTGAACGACGAATCAATAACCAATCTCTATGGACAAGATACGATATAACCTACTCGGTATATATCACCCGGTAAAAATAATACTTTACCTTTTGCTTGCCGCTTAATACCGCAGCAACAAAATGGCGTCGTTGCTGGGGATTGGTTTTATTATTTATGTATTGCGATAATTCTGTTGTTTTTGAGTTTTGTAATTAATGTATATGTTGTATAGACTTTGTATATGAACTTGTATAATGTTACTTGTAGATTTTGTGTGTTTACTTTCCATACTTGTACATATGTGTGTTTTTCCTTGTTTTCAAGTATTGTTGTAAGTTGTCTCGTATTCATAACATTTGTTGTGTGGTTGTCAGGACACTTTCTTTAGGTTTTCACGGTGTGGCAATACCATGGCATGATAAGAGGAGGTTACTAGTGCTTGCACAATAAAAGCGTCGAGCTTACGACGTAAAACAAGCATGTTTTTGTTTGTTTTTGTTTATGTTTGTTTATGTTTGTTTATGTGTGTGGTGGATTGTGTTCTAACAAGTTGAAATAGGATTTGCTCTTAATTTCAAATCTTCACTTTTCAACTTCTTAATTCATTTTCACCAAGTTTTCGTATCGTTATTTGCTTTTGATTTGTTGTGTCAAATTGTTATTTCTGCAAGCTTGTCGTGTTTAGCTTGAGGAGTTTTGTTGGTTGTGAATATTGTAAATTTTTTTTTTCTAATTCTTTTGTTGTTGTTTGGACTCAAATTTTGGTTTGGTAGCTTGAGGTTGCATTTAGTGATTTTCCGAGTTTGATCGTTTTAACTCGTGGATGTATGGTAATGATAGTTTTCAAAGTTGGTACATGCCAGGTACTCGTTATCGATTTCTATAGCATAACATGTTTAGGAAATTTCTCATTTGTATAATTACTATGTCATTCATTCTTTTTGCATTACTTGCTCATGAATTGAATCAATTTAGTTCCCTTTTTACCCATAAATGTGAGGAAGTTTTCCATTGTTTACATATTTTTGAGGCCACAATTCTTGTTTTAACTGGATTTTATTATGCTTAATGTTTTATTTTGTGTTGATTGTATGATTGCAAGAAAATGATCAAGGCATTTTTTTATATTTTGAGCACACTACCTTGGCCAAATATTCAATTCACCTTGTGAGTGTGTGAACCTTTGTTAACCCCTTTGAACTTTTATCAATATCCATGTTTATTTAAACTTGATGCTTGTCTATGAGTGTTGAATTCACCTTTTTTATGGATGTCGACTTCTTTGTTTCTTGAACTCTCAACTATATGTTGTTGTATGAATTTTTACCTTGCCTTAGAAAGTAGGGAGTATTCACATAATGATGTTGATTGAATTCAAGTTAGGGAGGGGAATGTTTATGTACTTATGTTGTAATTGATATGAGGTTAAGAAAAAAGAAAAGAAAAAAAAGTGAAAAAGAAAGATTAGAAAAAGAAAGAAAAAAGAGAAAAGTTTTGGGAAAAGAAAAACAAAAAGAGTATGAATAATGTTGTGTTAATAAGTGAGGTGTTTTGGTTTGACAATTTGTGATGAAGAAGAAATTTGATTGGAATTATATTGTTTGGAACTTTATGAGTTGATCACTCCCTTAGGTTTAGGCAAGTTTTTGTTTCGATTAGCTTTAGGACTTATCACTTGTTTGTTAACCAAGCCACATAACAACCTTGAAAATCCCTTTTGATTCTTGCATTTGTATTTTCAATACGTTTTTGGATGAATGCATAATTTAGTCTTTTGTTTGCAAGATTATGGAGGAGTGTTTTTTATCCCTCACCCTTGTGTGTTCTTCATCTACCGATGAATTTTTACTATGTGTGATTCATGATTGAGTTTGTTTTGTTTTAGAATGTTTTGCATGATTTTTGTACTTAGGATTTGTTTCATTTATATGTTGTTATTGTAGGATGGTGGTAAGTATGTGTTTCTCGTGTACGTTTTTGTTTGAACCATACATTTGTTTTCCGTTTTAAAAACATGTTGATTCATGATTCTTGGTAATTAATTTTGTTTCTTTAGGTTTACTTGACTTTGTTCGAGGACAAACAATTTTTCAAGTTGGGGAGAGTTGATAAGTGCCAAAATGTAGTTATTTTGTATATATGTTTTGTGACACTTATTGGTTCTTTTGTTGATATTCTTCGAATAAATCCCCCACTTTTTGTATAAATGTGTATATTTAGAGTATAATCATGTTTTTGTGTAAATATTATATTGTTTTATAGTTTTTTTATCTGTTTTGTAGGTATTCGTTCATAATTGGATCATTGAGTAATAAAGTGTCGAAGACACGATTTCAAACGCGCGATTTGAGCAACTCGTCAACGAATAAGGATCAAAATCAAAGAATAAAAAATCATGAATTTGATTGATATTTTTTCATGGTTAGATAGTAAATTGAATAAGCTTTCCAACGTTTCAAATCGGGGGCAATTCTGAGTTACAGTTCTCAAGTTTTGGCGAAAACAAGTGCTGATTTTTTTCGGAACAACACAGACCGCGCTGAGCGCCACAGACCGGGCTAAGCGCGCCCTGCAATTTCAGAACTCTTTAAAAGGGGAAAAACACATTTTTAGGTTATGGGTTGGGTATTTTTGAGTCCCAACACCATCAACATCATTTTTTTGACAGATTATCTTAGAAAATAACATTGGAGCTTGCATTTGGATGATCTAGAGTAGAATCCCTCGTCGATTGGTGTTGACAAACCAAGAAATGTTTGGATCCTCTTCTTCTTCTTTTCTCTTCTCTTTGTAATCTATTTTGTTGGGTTTTTTTACGTATATATACTTATAACTCATGTATATTTTTCGCCATTGGCGTTGTATAAAGCTTGCTTTATGAATCTGTGTTGGTGATTGTCTTAGGTATTTACCTTGTGTTAGGGATTTGAGCTTTGCTAGATATAGATTGCTTAGATTCTTACTTAGGATGATTATCTCTTAGTTTCTGAATGCTAGAAATGGGTTTTAAGCTGACATTTACTTAGAGTATCTGATCTTAATGCCTTTGGGTTGGTTGTTTCGAGCTAGAGATAGTCGTTACGAGTGACGCGGTTGATTTCTGTGTTGTTGAGGTATGCTAGAGATGGATATCGAGGTGATGCAGTCAAATTCTCAATTGGGGTTATAAATAGCTTAGGTTGTGAGAGGTATGTGATGACACGGACGAGTATCGTAGGCTAAGTATAATTGGATGGTAAATTTAATTTTGTGACGGGTAGTGTGCATTCATTTCGGACAATCTGTCTATCCTTTATAGTTTTTGTTCATTTACTTTTTGTCTTTTCTTTACAACCAATTTAATCCAAAGCTCATTAACGATATACTTTTCGAACGACGAATCAATAACCAATCTTTATGGACACGATACGATATAACCTAACCGGTATATATCACCCAGTAAAAATAATACTTTACTTTTTGCTTGCTCGCTTTACCGCTTCAATATGAGTCTTTCCCCACGACCATGGTCATCTCTGGTGGAGGTTTTACTAAAAACATCATCGGGTCAATTAAAAGAAGGTTTGACGATCTCGTGAAGACAAGTTTAGATTTGGGCGCTACCCTCGATAAAATTCAAGGAAAGTCTCACCCACTGGCCTTTTACAAGGAGGAGCTACCTGGGAGCGCCCCCAATGCAAATATTCCCCTGCTCGTGCGCGCTCGAATGACTAACTTTCATGGTAGACGAATATTGGTCGATCAAGGGAGTTCGGCCGATATCATGTACACTCAGCTCTTCCGCACATTGCAACTCAACGAGACCCACCTGACGCCTTACATTGGCTCATATCTGCAAGGATTCAACATATCCACGGGGAAACCAAGGGGGTACGTAGAGCTGATCGTGACTTTCGGCGCCGACAAGATGGGCAGGTCGATCAAAACCCAGTTCTTGGTTATTGCCTATTCATCCTTATATCAGTGAATTTTTGGACGGCCCAGTCTCACCGAGATGATTGCAGTACCGTCCACGGTCCACCTAAAGATGAAATACTACACAGCAAACGGGCAAGTGGTAACCTTGTATGAAGATATTCACGCGACCCGAAGATGCTTCGAGGCATCCTCAAAAGACATGGGCTCTATCAATCTCCAACCACAGGTTAGAGGCAGGGTCGATATTCCTGAGAGCTTACATAGGCCTGAACCTCTCCCTCGAGTCGATACCATCGACCTCGACAACCCTCTGGAGCTCGAGGACTTGGCAGAAAGAAAGAGGAAAGGTAAAGTGCCAATGATCGAGGAAGATTCACCTGTTCCCAGCAGCTCGGAGGGACCCGACAAGCAGCACATGTGACCAATTCCAAATGACGAATTTAAGCTTGTTCCGCTTGGTGACGACCCCAACAAAGGAGTCATGATAGGAGCAAAACTTCCAGAATTGGCATGGAATCAACTTAAAGCATGTTTGAAGGAAAATACAGAACTCTTCGCATGGAGCGCGACTGAAATGCCCGGTTTTGATCCAGAGGTGACATGTCACCATCTGACGATCGATCCCGCCCTTAGGATCGTAGCGCAGCGCAGCGCATGCGACATAGTCCCCGAAAAAAACGAAAAAAACTGAGTCTGCCGAGAAATCTGTTAGGGACCTTCTAGAGGCCAACTTTATTTTGGAAGCCCAATATACTACGTGGCTATCCAACCTTGTAATTGTCAAAAAGAATAATGTAAAATGGCGCATATGCCTTCATGACCGAATCAGACAACTATCACTACTATGTTATGCCCTTCGGCCTGAAGAATACCGACGCGACTTATCAACGAATGATGAACAAAGTCCTCAAGGGAGAAATCGGGGACATGCTCGAAGTATATATGGACGATATGATTGTAAAATCCCAAGAGGAAGTTTATCACGCACTACACCTTAGGAAGGTCTTTGATTAATCCAGAAGATTCAAAATGAGCTTCAACCCCGAGAAGTGCACCTTCGGAGTCTGAGCCAGGAAGTTCCTCGGCTTCTATCTCACAGAGCATGGTATAGAGGCTAACCCCGACAAGTGTCGGGCATTCTCGGAATTTCCAACTCCGAAGTCCAAAAACTCTATTCAAGTCCTCAACGGGATGATCACTTTGTTGTCATGATTCGTCGCGAGGTCGGCACAACACGCATTCTCATTCTTGAAACTTCTAAGAAAAGAGGTTGCATTCGACTGGACCGAATAGTGCGAACAAGCCCTACTTGACCTCAAGAAAACCCTATCGCAAACTCCCGTACTGTCTCGACTAAACAAAGGAGAGATATTGTACTTGTACCTGGCCGTAACGCCCAAGTCCATTAGCGTGGCCCTCATTCGAGAAACCTCATAAGGTTAGAAATCGATCTACTTCACAAGTAAAGCCCTAAAAGGGCCCGATATAAGATACCAGCAGATCAAAAAGATTGCCCTCGCACTAATCAATGCAGCAAGACGACTCTGACACTATTTCTTAGCGTACACCATCATAGTTCGGACAGATCAACCCATCAAGAAAATGTTAGGTCGTCCAGACATGGCCGGACGAATGCTTAAATGGTCCATGGAGCTATCAGAGTTCGATATCAGGTACGAAAGCAGAAAGGCCCTCAAAGCCCAGGGCCCTGCCGATTTTGTGGCAGAAGTGACCTTCCCCACTTCCTAGCTCGACTGGCAGAGGGGTAGGCATAATGCTAGAAAATAGAGAAGGAATCATCGTAGAAGTGTCCCTCTCCCTCTCATTCCCCACTTCCAACAACCAAGCATAGTACGGAGCCTTCCTCTCCGGTCACCGCCTTGTCGAGGATATGGGAGCCAAAGAGGTTAAAATCCTCACGGATTCACAACTCGTGGCGTCCCAGGTTCGAGGCGAATACCAGGTAAAGAACGATCAGCTAGAAGAATATTGGACCCTCGTACAAGACAACATGAAAAAGTTCGTCTCAGTCGACGTACAACATATCCCCCGAGAACACAATACTTGAGCGGACATCCTGTCCAAGCTAGCCAACACAAAAGCAAAAGAAGGAAACAAGTCAGTAATCCAAGAAATACTACCTCGACCGAGCATCGAGAAAAAAATGCCTCAGCAGCAACGTGCTCCTTATCGAGGAGGGCATCTCCTGGATGACACCCGTCTACAAATACCTTACAAACAGGACCCTACCCGATGATCCCAAAGAGGCGAGCATCATCAGACAAAGGGCATGATTATATGTCATCCTCGAAGATAAACTCTATAGAAAGGGGTTCTTAATACCTCTCCTCATGTGCGTCAAAAAAGCCAGAGTGCCACACATATTGAAGGAGATACATGAAGGCATCAGCACCCAACACCTAGGAGGAAAATCGCTCGCCAGAAAAGCCCTTCGGGCATGCTACTATTGGCCAACCATGCGGTTTGACACCAAGGAACACGTGAAGAAATGAGACAAATGCTAATGGCACAGACACATGCACCTGGCCCCTTCAAATGAACTTAGATGCCTCTCGTTCCCCTGGCCTTTCTCGTGGTGGAGGCTAGATATCCTCGACCCATTCGTCATAGGGGCCTATCAAAACAAATATCTGATAGTAGCTGTTGACTGCTTCACTAAATGTATAGAGGTTGAAGCATTAGCCAAGATCACCGCTCAAAATATCCTACGTTTCTATAAGAGAAACATCCTTGCTAGATTCGGCATACCGCAAGCTATAGTCACCGACAACGGGACACAATTCACCGACAAAAACTTACAAGACTTTGTTGCTCATCTGGGAACCGTGCAACACTTTGCCTCGGTCAAAAACCCACAAATGAATGGGCAAGCCGAATTTGCGAACAGAGTCATACTACACGGACTCAGAAGAAGGTTAGACGAATCAAAGAAGAAGTGGGTCGAAGATCTACACATGTACTATGGGCCTATCGAACTACTCCTCACTCGTCCACCGGGGAAACCCCATTCCAATTAGTCTATGGAACCGAGGCCGTCATCCCAATTGAGATCTCCGAGCCATCAAGAACAAACTGAATCTCCCCTCAACGAGGTGATGAATGTTCAGTCCTTAAGATAGGAACTCGTCCTGGTCGAGGATATAAGAACAGGGGATTCCCTGAGATAAGCAACACTCAAACAGATAATATCCCTCCATTATGACGCCAAAGTCATCCATCGCGAATTCGACATCGTGAGCCTATTATTCAAGCGGAACCTTAAAAGCTCCACTGAGGGAAAACTCGCAGCAAACTAGGAAGGCTCCATCGGTTTACGCCAAGACAGGAATATGGGCCTACTACTTAGAAAATCTTCAAGGGGAACAACTTGCTCGATCATGGAACGCCAAAAAACCTAAACAATACTATAGTTGAGGAACATACAATCGACACACCTTTGGAAACTACCCAGGTGCTTACAGCTCGACATCAAGCATACGCTCCGGTACCAGCGATGCGTAATATTCTGGAAATTAAAGAGGTACTCGCTCTACTTATATAACGAGCTAGATCTCCACCCCAATACGGGGGACTCAAACAAGCCCCGTTGTCTAAGTACTTCGCCCGAAAACACCCAGCTCACAATGAGACGCTCACACCAGTGATCTCAGGCCTTTAATCAAAGCTCGAGTTCCGGACGAAGCCCAACAAACAAACTGGCCCCCTTCAGTTAGTCTCCCTACACAAGAGAATTTCATACCTAAAAAACGAGCATTCCCCCAAACACCAAACATCACAAGCATACAACAAACAATAAATAGAAAATATTTAAATTACATTAACGACTACGAGGGTCGAATTTGTCCTGGAGTTAAAACGGGGACTCCACCCCAACAAAATAAATCATCAAAACGGTCACACAAACTGAAATTTTCATTATAAAAGATGGGCTACGCCAAGCGAATGCAAAACAAAACCAACATGTTAACATAAGAACGAGGAATCACTCAGCATGCTGATTCGGGTCTTCTCTTGGGGTCACTCGTGGGGAGTATCATCCACGATCATATCTTCGAAAAACGTGGGCTTCTTTATCTCTCCCCCTCGACATGGGAATGAACCCCCATTTCATCGGTCACCAGCTTCATGCCCGGGTTTAGAACACGCATCTGGGCCACGACATTGTCAAAACTTGCCGTCGAGGCAAACACCGTGTCATCATAAGCTTGGTTTACCCAAATGATGAACTCTGCCCAAGTCTTCACCCCTGAGAATTCTTCAAGTTCTCCTTCGATCGGGGCTACCTTCTTCTTCAAATGGTCATTCTCCTCAGCAAGCACTTGCTTATCCTTCAAAGAAATGTCACGTTCCTCGATGGCCGCTTTGAAATCCTCCGACAACTTTCTCCGAGCTTCTTCCCCCCCTCTTTTCAACCTCTTTCAACGTGGTCTTAAGGTGACAAAACTCAGCGTCCAGAGGTTGGTTCTGCTCGGCAAAATCAGCGGCCATCTCGAAGATCTACATTAATTCCCCTGCATCATCAGCCAATGCCGCCTTATTGGTCGGATGATCCAGCCCGTCCAACATAAGTTTCTCAGCATAAGGGAGGACCAGACTCGCGCTCTCGAAATACTTCTTGTCATACCATAAAGGAGGGATGGTGAAATTCCGATTATCTTTCTTGTTCGTCAAATCTATATCAGCTCGCGTCCTCTTTAGAGTCGATAACACCTGTTGAGGGGACATCGCCCCAGCTGCCGTCCCAGTGGATGATTTCCCCGAAGTAGTCGCTAGAACCGCCCCCGGATCTGTTGGGGAAGATCCAACCTGTTTCCCCTTCTTCCTTATAGCCTGCCGAGCCACATGTTCCATAGCTGGATTCATCCTATCTGCAACAAAAAGAACGAATACAAATTAGCAAAAACAAAATACTCACTAATACATACTGCGAAGAAAAGACACAAGGCATCTACCCAAATAAGTCATAGGGTCCCCACAAGTAAGGAGCTCTTTTACGTTTATTAAGCCAAGCTCGGAGATCCCCTCTCCATCCTTGTCCAGAAGTGACTTCCCATATTTTCCCATACGCTGAATACGGGGGAAGCCCGCGACGAATGCTGACAGTTTCTCAAAACTGGCCAGGTCCTCGTCATCCAATTCCTCTCTGGCCCAAACATAGAAGTTAGGACCCTTGTCGAAATGCTTCCTCGACCACTAGAATCCGAACTTTCTGATGACCGAATACTTCTGCTCCCCGTCTTTGTTCAACCATGGAGTCTTGTTCTTTTCCAAACCAGGTACTTCCCGAAATACATTATGCAATGTCTGCTCAAACACCGACTGAAGGAGCATGTACCTATCCTTAAAGGAGCAGACAAACTCTTGATATGCCTTGAAGAATTTTCCATTTTGTGGTTTCGGAGACACCAATCCCCACCAAAATTTCCCTTCTATCCTCTTCAAACCCCTCTGAAGACAAAAAAATAGAAGAACGGATCGAGAATGAAGCCCACCTCTAGATACTTGCAGAAGATCTCAAACGCCTGCAAGAAAGCTATGGCATTAGGGTGGAATTTGGACAAGTCCAGATGAAGGTGACGAAAAACGCCCACCTTGAACTCGGTGAAGGGAACCCGAAAATCCAACTCCCAAAACCAGATGTCGTAAACCGGGATATAACGGGCTTCGTACCTCGAGAAAATTCTATCGTCCTTATCCAGAATATACACTGCCCAGTCTTCTATGGCTGCGTCGGCTTCTCCGACAACTTCATCCGTCGCATAATCCACTTGGCGAAATACCTCGCTTGGATTGTCCACGAACTGTGATGGTCGGTTCCACACATTGGGGGATGCCCAAACCAGAGGATCATTGTTATACCCCAAAATTTGCCCTCCTATTTTTCAAGTCAACACACACCTCCATACTCAAGAGTTTCTCAAGGGTTGACCAGATGAACCCTCTCCTAAGCAATAAACCCACAACTAGGGTTTTTATTATCTCAATCCAAATTTAAGTTCTAATGTCTAAAGTGATCATCATGTCTCCTCATATGTCTCAAGGTGTCACCATATCAAACTTCAAGCCTCACAGCTCAAGTTTTCTCAGATGGTTGAAAATCAGTTGTATTGGACAAAAAGTCAATTGTGGTCAACATACAGTCAAACTTCATCATTTTTTGTCAACATCAAGATTTTAAAGTCACATTCATCATTTGATCAAGGGTTGATCATGATTCATCAAGAATACTCAAGATTTGATTAAAATCAAAGTTTCTAAATCAAAAAGAACTTTGACCAGGCATAACTTTCACATACTTTATCAGAAAGTTTTCCACCAAAGCTCATTATGAATGGAATTCAATTCTCTACAACTTTGTGTCTCACAAGCTTTGGCCAAAAATGCTTCATCTGAGAGTTATGGATCAAGACATTATAGATCCTTCTAAAAGTCAGCAAAAAGTCATCTTTTTCCAAAGAAGTGTATATGAGCATGGAAGCTTCAATGAAGATGAAACCAAAGAGAGAATTTAGAGGACATCTTGAGTTTTTTAAAAAGTCCAATAACAGTTCAAAATGATAAAAATTGAGCAAGTTATGGTTTGGGCAAAAGTGGAAATTTTGAAGAAATGCATGAAAAAAATATTGGTCAAACTTGAAAATTTTCCAAATGGGCCTATATTTTTTATATTCAAACTTGTTTCTAACCTTGTCAAGAGTCTCTAAGCCCATCCATACACCATGATTTAATTTATTTAATTTATTTTGGAATTAATTCATTTAAATCCAATTTTAATTAAAATAAAATACCAAAAATCAAATTGATGAATGCAAGATGTAAATTCAAGTTCCTTGAGGTCCAAGATACTCAATATAAGCTGGAAATTTCGAAATATCCTTGATTGGCAAGAGATTGAACATGATTGAATCCAAAAAAGACAATATTTGGTGCAAATTCTCAATCAAATATCTTTGCATTCAAATCTTTATTCTTGATCAAAATTATTGACCTAAATCCATCTCCTATATATACACAAGCCATTCAGATCACAAGAGGACGAATTCTTGCCTCCAGGAACCCTAAACAAACTCAAAAAATTTGTGACTTGCAAGAAACTAGAAGACCAAGAATTGCTTCAATTCAAGCCATTCCAAGGTGTCCATTAGCTTCCTCGTTGTCCTCTAATTCATTCGAGATGTTTACAAGCAATCAAAACTTCCTGAAACATAAAATCACGATCACGGTTGTACTTACATATTTTCAAATTCAATTTCATATATACATTCATTTTTAACATGCATTAATCATATATTTGTGTTCCTGATGTGATTTCGATGTTTTCTGTATGGTTTAATTCGAGTTTGAGTGTAGGTATACGAATTTTCCATTGCTAGGGTTTGAAGCTTTGAATTAGGGCTTTACGAAATAGGCAAAATTAGACGAAACCGAGGGCATGGTCGTGTTCAGAAGATCGAATCCAATCGATCTATGGTCTTACAACTAATTTATATTTCGTATTTTGAGCTTTGTGATTTGCATGAGTTTTAGTTACGGATGAAGGTGGTAGGTAAAGCCTATAGCAACAGACTGTGTCCGTAGGTAAAACCCTTGCCAGATCAGCAAAGAAGACGACCCCCCTGCGCGCGTTATTTCAAGTTCAAATATTTTGAAATTTTGTTTTATTATTTAATAATTCTGTTTCGTTTACTAACACCAAATGCAGTCAGCTCAGATGGCAAGCACGTGGATCCTTTCACCTTGAGGTTATGGGTTCAAACCCAGCCTCTTCCAACCTATTTTTTTGCCAATTTTTCACTAACCCTTCTTTTTCTTATTTTTTTATATTTTTCTTTCTATTTTATTTTTCTAATTTAATTGTTTTCAAATATTTTTCTAAAATACAACAAAAATCACAAAAAAATATTTTCTTCTTAGATTTAGGTCATAAAAATCTTTATTTTATTTTTGACACAAAAAATATTTATTTTTTCTTTAAATTAAATTAATTGTTTAATTAACCATAAAATTAACTTTTAATTTGTTTTCTTAATTAAAATCAATCCAAAAAATCACAAGAACATTTTTTTCTTTCTAGTAATTAAGTTTAATAACCTTAAATATTTTTACTAACTTCAAAACATTTTTCTTTTATTTATATATTGTAACATCCCTATTTTATAGTATGTCAATGTAGCACCACATGTTTGTCTAACCATAAGTATGAAATATTTGGAGTTAAGAAAAGAATGGTTGGATTATCTAAGGAGTTAGTTAAAAACTAACTAAGTGGCACATGAGTAAATACCACCACTACGCCAAAAACGAGTTTTGGAAGCACTACATAGACAACGCTTATGCCAAAGCACTGCTATAGGTATCCAAAAAAAAAAACTTTAGACAGCGCTTATTAAAAGCGCTGCTATAGGCCTTATCAAAGGCAGCGCTTTTTCTCCCTAAGCGCTGCTATAGGGTTTTAGAAAAATTAAAAATTAAAAAATTAATAAAAGCGCTGCTAAAGGGTATGCTTTACACAGCGCTTTCAAAAAGCGCTGCTAAAGGGGTAAGTCTAAAAGCGCTGCTAAAGGGGGGTAAGCCTAAAGCGCTGCTAAAGGGGGGTACCTTTAGCAGCGCTTTTTGAAAGCGCTGCCTTTGTGTAACTCTAAAAGCGCTGCTAAAGGGGGGGTACCTTTAGCAGCGCTTCTTGAAAGCGCTGCCTTTGGTTTGTCAATTAATTTCTAAACCCCTAACCCCTAAATTTACAATCAGATTTCCAGAAACACAAACCGAAACCCAGCAGCGCTCTGTTCATCTTCTTCTTCATTCGTCTCCTCCCATTCAAGCTCTCTTCATCCTCTCAACACTCACAAACCTGTCTTCACTCCTTCATCGTACGAAACCCCAGCCGTTCTTTTTGAAATCTCTGTTGTTCGTCTTCTCCAGCCGTTCTTCTCCCAACTCGTCTCCTCCCATTGAAGCGCGATTCTCTATTCGTCTTCTCCAGTCGTTCTTCTCCTGTTCGTCTTCTCCAACCGTGGTTCTTCCATTGAAGCTCGCACAACACCTCCATTGTCAGTTCAAGAATCTCCACGCTCGGGCTCCTAGGCATGTATTTACTTATGAACTCATCATTATTTTTATTACCGACTTTTGGCTTCTCAATGTTACTAAACTAGTGAAGAACACCGGACACCAAAATAAGAGTCGATAAGATATGAGTAGATAGCATAAATCTCAAGCATACACCGGTCTTGGCCATCGCAAAGATACCAAAACCCTAGACATTGAAAAGATAGCAACCTTAGCGACATAATGTAGCGATAATATAATCTTTGTAAAATTGAGATCTAGAAAACTTTATGGAGTGATATATCTTTCCATTTATCTAAGGTTTGATTGCTGCGCTAGGAATCAAAAAGTTGGGAGCCCTCTTCTCTCAATTTCTTCACTCATGCAGTACAACGATTTGTTTTAATAATAATTTTGCATGAATTGAGATATGTGGAGACCATATATCATTAGTTTTTCGATATAGGATATCTCTTCATTATTTCGATTTGCTAGGTCTAGGTGTTACTTCTTGGGATTGGTTAAATTATATATCCAATTGTTTATTCTTACTCTTCATCTTAGTTACCTGATATTGATTACTGACTTGATAACAATGCTGTTAATTGTGGATCGCGAAAAATAGCGGTTTGATCAAATTGTGCAATGTTACAAAGCTATGGATTTGCAGTAGCAATAGCGGCTATTTAACATTAGCTCCCTCCCTCCTTCAACAATAGGATTGCCTAGAGTGTCAACTTCAACAAGTATAAGTTCTCCATCAAACATGTCCCAGACATCTAACATATGTGTATAACCCCTGATCTTTTTTCACCTAAACCAAAGTAGTAAAATTGATGTTATGCATATTGAAAAAAAATGTAAGATAAGGTGTTTTGTTTTTGCGTCTCTGTGTATGTAAACAAGAATTAGTTGCTGAATTAGTTGCTGAAAATGTAGAATTAGTTGCTGAATTAGTTGCTAAAAGATTTGATTCAATACCCGGGCACCAGTAGCAATAATAAGAAATTTGTAACTTATGGTCTCCCAATTGTCGTTAACAGTGTTTTACGTTTCACATGAGACTTAACTCAGTTCAAGAACTAGTTCAACTCCTAAAAAAGGAAATAGCAACTTCAAGAATTAGAGATTCCGCGTATGAACCTCCTTTGAATTACAATATAGTAAAAACATTGAACGAAGATGAACAATAGCTGTTTTTAATAGAGTTGATTATCATTAAGCGATACAAACACGGTATCTTATAAGAAAGAATAGGAAAATCTCCTAGAATACAGACAATCCTTGCCATAAGGCCCCAAGTCTTATTAAATTTCTAGGAGCTTAACTCAGTTCAACTTAAAATTCGGTAAAAAATTCTAAATATTTAGAAATATTAGTTTAGGGAACCACCGAGTCTAAATAGCATCAAGTCATCAACTCGACAAGATCAAAGGACAAAATAAATAAATAACAAATGCATTCAATACATCACATCCAAAAGGGAAAAATAGAAGTAGCCTAGCTAAATTACTTCGTGGATAAATCAACTCATGATGTAAAATAGTCTAATTACCATGTTCTTTATACCATTTGGGAGTTAGTCTTTCCTCATTTGCTCCAACACATGTATGAAAGGATGGAAGCCGGGCAGATAAGTTACAAATTTATTTCGAACGATATTCCAAAATTTTGGCAACCAAGAAAAGAGAAAATATGGAGGAAAGAAGGAAATATAGAAATGCAATATTTGAACGCATGGAATGAAGCGATAAATCCTCATAATGCAAGTACCATCATAACCTCACGATTAAATCCTTCAAATTCACAGATCATAATCACATTCACCCGGTTTACTTCAACTTTTCATTATTTTAAAAATTCAAAGATAACACGAGCCTTTGAAGTTTATAGATTAGTCTCACTAAGTAATATAACGTGGCCATATTCAAATTTCATTCGTAAATAAAGTTAAGATGGCCATTTGATAACCACATAGAGAAATTCAATTTGACTGAAGACCTGATTAAAGAACAAGATTATTGTAAATTAAGCTATGTGACAAAAATATATGATGTGTTCGAAGTTTGTTTTAATAAGTAACACTTTGATTTTATTAGTTCATAATTGATTTTCCTAATTAGTGTTTTTGTTTAACATACGTAATAGTTAAAACCATGGATAAAAAATGGATGTGTGTCGATCGATTGTCAAAAGAGTACGAGAATGGGGTATTAGAGTTCGTTAAGTTTGCTGTTGAACACGCTGAAGACCCGAATAGAATGAAATGTCCTTGCTTGGGTTGTTGTTATGTGGGTCGGGTTGACGCAGATGGATCGAAATCGCATTTACTGATGCGTGGAATTGATCGAAGTTATACGTGTTGTATATTTCATGGTGAGAAAAGCATCGAGAATGTTGAACTGGGGGTTAAAAGTAATGCGACCTATGTTTCAGACGACAATGCCACGGATACATATGATTATGATCGAGTCGAAGAGATTGCAGAAGCACTTGAAGAAGATCTTCAGGATTGTCCCAAAATGTTTGAGAGGTTGGTAGGCGATGCGGAGAAACCGTTGTATAAAGATTGCCCCAAATTCACAAGATTGTCTGCGGTATTAAAATTGTACAACTTAAAGGCGCGCAACGGATGGTTGGATAAAAGTTTCACAGAGTTATTAGCCCTTTTGAGAGATATGCTTCCTGAAGATAATGTTTTTCCTAATCGAACCTCTGAGGCCAAAAAATGTTGTGCTCTATTGGCATGAGCTATGAAAAGATACATGCATGTCTAAATGATTGCATTTTGTTTCGAAACGAATATGCATCGTTGAATGAATGCCCTAAGTGCAGTTTATCTCAATATAAGAAAAAATTATCTCCAGCAAAAGTCTTATGGTATTTTCCTATTATTAGAGATTTAGGCATGTTTCATAGTGAAACCGATGCTAGACACTTGACTTGGCATGCAGATGAAAGAATTATCGATGGAAAGTTTCGACATCCGGAGATGCACCCGGTGGAAGAAAATTGATAATGATTATCCTGATTTTGGAGGAGAAACAAGAAACCTTCGCTTGGCATTATCTACGGATGGAATGAACCGCATGGTCTTCAAAGTATCTCACATTCCACATGGCCCGTGATTCTTATGATTTATAACCTACCTTCATGGCTATGTATGAAGCGCAAGTATATGATGTTGTCTATGTTAATTTCTGGGCCTAAACAACCAGGGAATGACATAGATGTATACTTGAAACCTTTAATCAAAGATTTGAAGATTTTGTGGGAGAACAGAGAGTGGAGGTTTATGATGGATATAGGAAAGAAAATTTCAATTTGAGGGCGATGTTGTTTGGCACAATTAACGATTTTCCAGCATATGGAAATTTATCCGGGTATAGCATTAAAGGTGAAAAAGCGTGTCCTGTCTGTGAAGATGGAACCGATACCCTGCGATTGAAACTTTGTCAGAAGAATGTCTTTCTCGGTCATCGTAGATTCTTAACTTCTAAACATCAGTATCGTGGATGGAGAAAAGCGTTCAATGGAGATACCGAACAATGTAGAGCTCCTCCTGGATTGACAGGTGATCAAATTTTTAAAAAGGTGAAAGATGTGAGTATTCAGTTTGGCAAACCTTTTGAACATAAAGTTGTCACAGGTGGGTGGAAGAAAAGGTCAATTTTTTTTGAATTGTCATATTGGAAATCTTTGTGCGTAACAAATTTTCTTGATGTTATGCATATTGAAAAAAATGTATTTGAAAGTGTTATTGGTACGTTACTCAATATAAAAGGAAAGTCTAAAGATGGCCTTAAAGCAAGGGAGGACATGGTAGAGATGAGAATAAGAACTGAATTAGGACCCGTGAAGAAAGGAAGACGCACATATCTACCACCTGCTGCTTATACTCTATCTAGGAAGGAAAAGAAAATATTGTGTAAGTTTTTGAGTGAAGTTAAAGTTCCAGAAGGTTACTCCTCAGACATTAGAAGACTCGTGTCCATGAAAGACCTCAAGTTAAAGAGTTTGAAAAGACACATGATTGCCATGTCATAATGGAACATTTTCTACCAATAGGTATACGTTCTATTTTGCCAAAAAAAGTAAGAAGCGCTATAACTAAATTGTGTTTTTTCTTCAGGTCAATTTGTAGTAAGGTGATCGATCCTGAGATCTTACCAGTATTACAAAAAGAAATAGTTATTACTTTGTGTGACCTTGAAATGTATTTTCCTCCATCATTTTTTGACATATGGTACATCTTGTTGTGCATCTTGTGAAAGAGACACAATTGTGTGGACCAGCTTATATGAGATGGATGTACCCTGTTGAACGTTACATGAAAATATTAAAAGGGTACGTGAAAGACCGAAGTCGTCCAGAGGGTTGTATCGTTGAGCGATATGTTGTTGAAGAAGCGGTTGAGTTTTGTACTGAATTTTTGTCCAATGTGCAATCCATAGGACTCCCCAAATCTCATTTTTTCGAAAAAAAAAAGAAGGTAAAAAATTAATTGGAAATGAAATTGTGACAGTATCAAGGGATGAATGGGATCAAGTGCATTTGTATGTTCTGCATAATGACAATGAGGTTGAGCCGTTTGTTGAAATGCACAAGGCTATACTCCGATGTGAGAATCAAAGTAGAAATGAAAATTGGGTAGTACGAGAGCACAATCAAAGTTTTATACAGTGGTTTAAGGATCATATATATTCAAAGTTTCATTCAAATCCCGCTTCAATATCAGACAGGTTGAGATGTTTGGCATATGGTCCATGTTCGATTGTGTTCTCTTATAGAGGATACGCAATTAATGGATACACATTTTATACCAAAGAGCAAGATGAGAAAAGTACTATGCAAAATAGTGGTGTTACGGTTGTAGTTGAAGCAATGCACATTTCTAGTATGAAGGACTTAAACCGCAAATATGAAAATTTGTCATATTTTGGGGTTATCAATCACATTTGGGTGTTTGATTACGAGAAGTTTTAGATTCCTATCTTTGATTGCAAGTGGGTACATAGTAGTGGCATACGAATGGATAAGTCAGGGTTTTTGCAAGTGGATCTTAATAGGGTGGGGTATAAAGATGAGCCTTTTATTCAAGCCTCTCAAGCTAAACAAGTGTTCTATGTCACAGACCCGAAGAGTACGAAATGGTCTATAGTGCTTTTATCTAACAAAGTGATTGATGATAAAAGTGTAGATCAAGGTGATGTTGATGTTGAGAATGAGTCGTATATTAGAAACGATCGAGATGAAAATACTATAGCGGATGAAACATATATTAGAAAAGATCATGATGAGGGAATTTGGATCAATCCCTCCGTCCACGTTCTTAAGAGACAAGTAATTCAAAATCCAACCAAGAAAAGAAAGAGATGTTAGTGAAAGAGGTAATATATATTCCTCCATTCTTGTTAACACTTAGCAAACTTCTAATAAATGATATATTTTTCATATTTGTCATTTTATATACTCAATTGATATTTGTCATTTTATATACTCAATAGATATTTGGAATTATATATTTGGAATTAAATATTTGTCATTAGATACTAATGTTTTTCTTTATCACAGGTTAGATGACTAGTAACGAGGAGCACCCACACGATGATTCAATTAATGATGGAGACAATGATGGAGGAAATTCCAGTAAGGGAGTGGAAAAAGAAATTAAACGAGGAAAAACTATTATGAAGAATATCATTCGATATAGAGATAGAGGTATTAAATACGATGTGCATTGGAGTCCAACTGGGCAATTAATTGAGCCTAACGTTTCTAAATTGACAAGTTACATTGGTACAATTGTAAGGAGAGAAATACCAATAACTTGTGATGAGTGGAGAGATGGTACGCTGGATGATGCTAAAAACAAAATCTGGAGTGAGATACAGGTAATTTTAATTATGTCTTTAAATTACGATTATGTACTTTTAATTATGTCTTTAAATTACGATTATGTACTTTAAATTATGTCTTTAAATTACTTATACTAACACACTTTGTGTATGTTTTTTGTAGAGGCCTTTCAACATTGATGACACAAAAAAAGATTATTGTCTTGGATTGGCCGGTAAAAGACTAAGAGGGTTTAAAACATTTTTAAACAGAAAATATCTTAGAGATGCCGAAAATTTTTTTGTTGATGCAGAGTGTCCAACAGAATATGCAGATGTGATTTCACTTAAAGAATGAGATGTTTTTAAAGACAAACGGAAAACCCCATAATTTAAGAGTGTAAGTGACGTAAATCGTCAAAGAGCATCATCTCCGGCATATCCATACAAAAGGGACGTTTGGGATATGCACGATTAGAACAAAAAATAGTAAGTATTTACAAATTGCAATGATATACTTGTTCATCAAGAGTTATAACTGAGCTTGTTTTTTGTGTTAATGTGTAGTTAAAAGAGGAGAATAGTTCTGAAACATCTCTTCCGGAGCATGTTTTGTGGAAGGCTGCCCGTGTGGGTAAGGATGGAGTTCTTAAAGAAGAAGTACAAGAAATTTTTGCAAAATGCGTAAGTATAACATTAATTCTAATTAAATCAAAATTTTATTAACATATAATATTCATGTTTTTTCCAATATTCATATGCATTTCAGGAGATTCTGTCACAAGTCTACATCTCCACTGGATGATTGTAGGAGCATACTTAGTCGAGCATTAGATGTTCGTGAGTATTCTGGTCGGGTGAGGGGTAAAGGATATGGGGTTACTCCAAGCTCCTTGAAAAAGAACAACACAAAGTCAAAATCTGCTAGCAATAAAGAACTGCAGGCAAGGTTGGATGCATTAGAAGCTGAAGTTCTTGAATTGAGGAAGGAAAAAGCAAGACAATACCAATCAGAAATGGAATCTTCAGGTGTTACAGAAACTAGTGACATAGCTAGTGTCAATTGTGCTCTTAAAGAAACTATTCCCGAGGTAAATTCATATATTATTTAATTAGTGTAATTTATTTAACTGACATATATACACATTAACAATGTCATATTTATTATTGATTTTAGGGCATTTCACCTTGTCAACTCTTTTTAGAGACACCAACTTATCGCATGGTTGGCAAGGGAAAATTCCATAACACTCAGGGAGAAGTACTTCATCATAAACCGCTCCCTTCTGGATATTTGAAAGTGTCAATTGATATTGCTTTAGAGGAGGGTGCGTTATTACCAATCCCAGATGAAGTTTCAGATGCAACATTGGTGGGAGAGGCAATAGGAGCGTTTGTTGCATGGCCGTCAAGACTCGTTCGCATAGATGATGAGGTATAATTATAACCGTTATGAACCTTTTAGTACTCAAATTTTTTACGTTCGTTTTACTTACATTTTTTTGCATGGTAATGTTAGATTCCTACAAAATCCAAACCAAAAGATAAAGGGATTACACGGCCAATGGAGTCAGTGGCATCACAAAAAAGTACAACACAATTATATGATATTTATGCTTAGATAATGTTAATTTGTCATCCTATACTTGACCACTCTAATTTTATGATATTTAGATTATTCCTGCTAAAGAGATTGAAGCTGTAAGTAGGGTTAAATAGCCTGTAATTAGCAACATTCCCACAGAAATAAAGAGTGTTGCTAAGAGGACCGGTGCTAGAAAGAAAACTACTTCACAGTATAGGTCGTGCCTTCGGACATTTATAAGCTTCACAACTATTCCAAGGTGGTACTTCTCTTGTACCCACGGATGAAGGGATTTATGGTTCTCATGGCATGACAACAATTGGTATGGAGGATTTGGATCAAGTTTTTGGACACTTGACATTAGGCATGGTCATTATCGATACATACATCGTATACTCCAACCAACTTTGTTTAATTAATTGCGAATTTATTTACTCATTTCAATGAATAATTAATGTTAATGATGTTTTTATTTAAGGTTTACGTGTGACAAGTTGATTCGCTGGGTTGGAGTCAGAGCTTTCATAAATCCCAACGTTGTCCACGCAGGTCAATCATCTCAAAACCGATGAAGTAATAGCATATGTACTCGGTTTATTTATGGCCATAAAAGATTAAAATAGTTCTTTTACCATATAATACCGCAACAAGTAAGATTTTCATTCTAAATTTCCTCTATTATAATTTTTGTTTTTAACGTTGTGTAGAAAATTTCCATCTAACCTTTGTTTAACATTCCGGACCTTTGGTTATTGGTTACAATTAATCCTTTGAGCGAAATTGTATATTATCCGATTCATTGGGCAATGATTGGACAACATACCCGATATGAAGAAGACGATTGACACGTAAGTGAGATTGTTCTAAAATACACCTGTGTATATTTAATTATTTATGTGCGATAGTTCTAAATATTCGTTATTATTTTATTATAGCGTTCTACAAAGTTTGCGAGCACAAAGAGGTATTCAAGTACCAAGGAGTAAAGTCAACAATATTTCTTGGATCAAAGTGGAGGTATAGATTTTCCCAATTTTGATAATATAGCGATGATACTTGATAAAATAAGTTAAGTTGTATATACTGATGTATATCCGTATTTTCTTTCCATGTGTAGTGTCCTCGTCAACGCAATTGTGTAGATTGCGGTTATTTTATGTTGAGGTTTATGAAAGAAACTATTCTTTTGGACCGATTAGAGATTCCATCCACGGTATGAATTTCTAACTTAGGAATTATTTTAATATTTCTCATAAAATGACTTAGTATTTTAATTAAATCATACTATTTTATATTATTATGTAGTACTTTGATGAATTCAAGTGTGCTTGTTACTCAAAAGATCAATTGGATGAACTTATGGAGGATTGGTGCCAATTTGTTATGGAGTTGAGAGTTTTATTATAAGCAGGTATAACTTTGAGTTTTGAGTATAATACATGTCGTTATAGTTGTGTTGTTTTTGTTGTTATTTGGTAACTTGTATGAATTTCGATTTTTTGATTTTGTTCCAGGTAATATAGGTGCAGATCGATGTAGAAGATAAAGTTATTTTGTAAAGAAATTTTGATTTTGTTTCTTTGTTGTATAAATTAATGTTGTTGTTGTGTATATTGTGCAAAAAGGATTGAGATGTATATTGACGTATATTGATCGATGTTGTTATAATATTGTTTCATTGTTGTATATTGATGCATATTGTAGTTTAAAATGTTATGTTGAAGCTATAAATTAAGTTGCAAAAAATGGCGAGATATTATATTAAATGAAAAAAAAAAATTTGTTAAAAAAAAATAAGAAAAAGCGCTGCTAAAGGGGGGGGGGGGGATAGACATCGCTTTTAATGATAAGCGCTGTCTAAAGTGATTGAAAAAAAATATATTAAAAAAAAAAAGGAAAAGCGCTGCTAAAGGGGGGGGGGAATAGACAGCGCTTTTTAAAAGTGCTGTCTAAAGTTCAACATTAAAAGCGTTGTCTAAAGTGTAAGCGCTGCTAAAGGGGGGGGTACCTTTAGCAGCGCTTTTTAATGAAAAGCGCTGCTAAAGGGGGTACCTATAGCAGCGCTTTTGAAATTACAAAAGCGCTGTCTATACCTTTAGCAGCGCTTTTAAGCGCTGCTAAAGCCCTAAAAAAGCGCTGTCTATGCCCTTATTTGGCATAATGCACTTAGTTAAAGGGCATTTTTGGACATTTAGCATTTTTGCATGGTCCTTAAGGCCTTGTTTGGTGTTATGTTTTAAAAAAATCAAATTTGTGGAAAAGCAAAGAGAGAGAGAGGAAAGAAGAAGAACATAAAGTCCATCACCATTCTTCCATTTTCGCACTCCTTGAGCAACCTATACTAATCAAGCCATAACTTTCTGCTCGTAACTCCGATTAAGGTAATTTCGGACTGTTTGGAAAGCTTACGAAATTCTCTTCAATTTGATATATTAATTCGTCTTCATAGATTATTGGAATTTCTTGTTGGAAAATGGAAAGAGGCATTTCGAGATTGTTGATGATGAAGGTGAAATCTTGACCAAGATGGAAGTTGTATGGTAGTAAGCATGACATTGTTAGCTAGCAATTTCGACTGGGTAAATTGGCAGAAATAAATCATATTTCATATACGCCTGGAAAAGAAGTCAATATTAATTATTGGTGGATAAATATAAGACCTTTTTTGTTCTGAAAAAGGGTTCTTCGATTGCCAGTGATAGATAATATTTCGATTAGAAATCCTTAGTGTTTAAAATATGAGAAAATTCCTTTGGTGAATATGCCAGCATTGGAACGGTCTAAACAGAGGATTAAATCGAAATTCAAGTGGATATAGAATTCAAATTTCAAATAAGACTAAGGGTTTGAAATTTAAAAAAGAAGCGCCATTTTGGAGGATGCGTGGAAGTCAGTGAATGAAGGAGGTTTGCATGCTTCAAACGTGGCGCAAGGTTAAAGTAAGACCGTTAGGGTCAATACACTATAAATAGATTTTTTATGTTCAGATTTGGTGTGTTCGTTTTATGTACTAAAAATTCTCAAACACTCAAACTACCGTAACTGAAGGGAAACGAGTCAAGGAGACAAAATGTACGTTATGAACATCATGATCTTTTACAATTTAAATACAAGTTCTTTTATTTTAGTTTCAGTTTTATTGCACTTACATTCATAAACTCTTTCGATTTTCTTTCCTGTTCTTGTTTTATTTGCCTTTAAACACATATATTTCCTCAGAAACTGCACTTTTAATTTATCTTTTCGTTCAAAGCACTTTACGTGTCCAGAAACTTTTATCTTTTAAAGAATCTTTATCCTTACATTCAATTATCAAAATTTAAGTTTAAATTCGAAGTCTTTCTTTACACAGTCAATATATTTCCATAGATAATCTTAGAGAAGTCTCTTGAGAGTTAATTGAGATAATGGGTTTGAACATAGAAATCTATTATGGCACATGTGTCCTAGGATCAATCTAGTCGATCCTGCAAGTAACCAATAGTAATTAATAAAAATTAGAAGACTAGCGGTTGTTTACTAGAAATCACTGTAAACAAATTGGCACACCCAGTGGGACTGTGTCATATTAGAAACTATTTATCAAAACTGTGTGAAAATTGTAGATTTCGAATACTTATTGGTATATGAACCTTCGAAGTGGTAAAATAAAAGACAATAATCTATATATACCTAGAAGACAACGTACCAAAACAATGACTAACACAACTAGTCAAGACAGGGGACAAAATCCCCCACAAGGGGCTTCAACAATCGTTTCAAGTTCGATTGATGCCTCCAGTACCATCCTTGTTGGCAGTTCGAATACGGCCCCAATTGGTATGACAGAAATGCCATCTAACATGTCATCAATCCCAAACTATGCCACACATAGGAAATCAGCCGTATTCGACCCCCACTAGGCCCCCAGGTTTCGAACCTTCGAGGCCCAGAAATCCCCCATATGGGATGCCAACTTCATTCATGGCAGGATTGCACAATGCATCCACTTCGTCCCCAGTCCAAGGGTCTGGTTCAGGAATGAACCATTTGGGTACAAACTCCCAAAACTTAGGAAATTACACCCAGTTGCCTACCCTTACAACTAACAATCAAGCAGCTCTTAGGCAACAGATTGATGATAGTAACCATGATATGGTAGGAGTCTTAGCCCGTGAAATGAATGTTATTTTTGGTCCCTTAATTCAGAACATAAATAGGAAAAACCAAGAAAATACAGTCCAGATGTCTAGAATAGCAGATTTCTTTGGTGCCCCTGATGTGCCTATGAGACGTAGGCAGAACCCAGTGGTGATTCGAAATGAAGAACCCACAATTGAACAGGTTCGACCCCTTATACGAGTGGTCGAAGAGAGAAACGTAGGGGCAAGATTGAGGCAACAAGACGTTCAGGAAGATCAGAACGAACAGCCTAGACCAATAGTGGTTGTTAACAGAGACCAAAATGCAGACGAAATTGTCCACAGGGTTAGAAATGACAATTTGGTGGCAGAAAATAATCTAACCACTATGATAGAGAGAATAATGGCCCAGAATGGTTTAAATTCAGGATTTAGAAGGCCAAATTACACATCTCCCATTGTAGGTTACATTCTCCAAACAGAGTTACCTAGGGGCTTCAAAGTCCCTAAGTTCACGAAATTTGCTGGTGACATGAGTGAATCAACAGTAGAGCACATAGCAAGATATTTAACCGAAGCAGGAGATATATCCAATAATGAAAATCTTAGGATAAAATATTTTCCAAGTTCTCTAACAAAGAACGCTTTTACTTGGTTCACTACCCTACCCCCCGGATCTGTGGACACTTGGCCCTATTTGGAAAGACTCTTTCATGAGCAATTTTACATGGGTCAATCTAAAATTAGCCTGAAGGAATTAGCAAGTATTAAAAGAAAATTCATAGAACCAATAGATGACTATTTGAATAGGTTCCGATTGTTAAAATCTAGATGTTTTACAGTAGTGCCCGAACACGAATTGGTCGAAATGGCTGCAGGAGGTTTGGATTATTCAATTCGAAAGAAACTGGATACACAGTACCTCAGGGACATGGCCCAATTAGCAGATAAAGTTCGACAAGTCGAAAGGCTAAAAGCTGAAAAGGCTAGGGCTAGTAAAAATCATAAGAAAGAAAGAATAGCTTATATAGAGGCAGAAGGGGAAAACATAGACAACTCTCAAGATCCATATGATTTCGATCAGTTCGAAATAGATCTTGCAGAATTAAAAGAAGCACCCCCTTACGCTTGCAAAGTTTTGCTTCCTTCTAATGGAAAAGACACTGTCGAAAATGAGAGGAATGATAAATTCCCTAAGAAAATATATACTTTCGATATAACTAAATGTGATGAAATCTTTGATCTGCTTGTTAAGGATGGCCAGTTAATAGTTTCTCCCAACCTTAAAATTCCTCCATTGGAACAAAGGAAGAAGAGGGGATTATGTAAATATCACAACTTTTTAGGCCATAAAACCTCACAATGTTTTCTTTTCAGGGGTCTGATATAGAATGCAATCAAAGATGGCAGGCTAAAGTTTTCAGACAAAGGGAAGAACCCCATGAAAGTGGATACGGATCCGTTGCTGATGGCGGAGACCAATTATGCTGAGCCTTTGGACATCAACATGGTGGAAGTTGCTGAGAACAAGGTTCAATCGAAGGTGGAATTCGAAGAAGATGGGGACTTCGTGCTAGTTAAGAGCAAGAAAGAGGTTACTGATGGTCTCCCAAAAGTACTCAAAGCGAAGTTATTAAAGGAAGCAATGCAGGCTGCTGAAGGCCAAAGTGTTGCTGACAAGAGTTTGACTGAGGCTACTGAAGGTCTCAGAGTGAAATTCGAAAGAGTCAGAATTGCTGATGACCAAATGCTGGGAGTGAACATGGTGGATTTCGAACAGACCCACGCTGAGATGGAAGAAGTGGAGCGGTGCTTAGAGAATGAAAGAGAACAAAGAAGAGAAAGCTTGCCAAAGAAAGATGCGAGCCTGCGCGAATACCTGTTCCACTATCACAAGAAGAACCAGGACAAGTTGTTGTGCCCAAGGTGCAGCATCATCTATAATCCCAAGATTGCTGCTGAATTCGAGAGGGCCCAGCGTGAGCGAACAGGGGTCAGTTGGAGGCAAGATAATCAATTGTATAGAGTCTATCCAAAAGCTGATGAGAGTCTGTTAGAGTTCCTAGTTCGATGTCACAAGATTGGCACAAAATGTTTGATTTGTCCCAGATGCGCAACAGTTTATGATAAAGAGATGTCTGAAGCATTTGAAAGAGTCCCATTCTCTTCAGGTTGGGGGCGCCAAGGTGGAATGCCTTCAAATCACGCTGATACTGGCAGAACCATGCTGAGGAGACCAGATAGCCCCTATCCCAGGGGAGCAAAGAAAGTGTCTTTCAAATTACCTGCAGAGATTCCTACTGATAGGTGGCTGCAAGTAAAAGCTGACAAGGGAAAGGGTAAATGGCGAAGCTACGATCAAGGCGGAAGAATTGCAATGGCGTACAGGAGACAATTTAATTCGAACAGAAGAGAGGAAATCAGGTTGGAAAACTACAAAGGTAAAAACCCTATGTCTCGCTCCCAATGGCGCAAACACCAACGAAATAAGAAGGCTGAAAAGGAATCGAAGCCTATGGAAATTGGAGAGTCTAGCACTAACAACCCAAAATTAGTGACCCAACCTGGGGGCAAACCCACGGTGTCCAGGAAGTTATTCTCACCAAAGAAGGAAACTGAAGAAAATAAAGCACAAAAGGAGATTGCAAACGAAGAAGATTTAATGACTGACGATTTCGAATCAGAAGGGGAGTCTTTCTTTAATGCTAACTGTAATGTAGTGTCAGTGTTGCCATGTGAATATAACCAGGATACAGAGGTTTGTGTTGGAGAAGAGACTGACGAAGAAGAAATGGCCAAACACCGGCCAGTGTGTTACTACGTGATGAATAACGGAGCAGTCGAAGAACAAAATGCCTTCTTCGAAAGACCAGACGAAGGAATGAAAAATCACCTTAAACCCTTATTTATTAGGGCTAAAGTGGAGCAGCATGGGGTGAACAAAGTACTAGTTGACGGTGGAGCTGCTGTTAACCTGATGCCCAGTTTCATGCTGAAAAGGATAGGGATGCAGGATTCAGACGTTCGACCTCATAACATGGTGCTCTCAAATTATGAAGGTAAAGTTGGTAAGACATTGGGGGTGATACAGGTGAATCTAACAGTTGGTTCCCTTACCAGACCAACCATGTTCATGGTTATAGCTGCAAAGGCCAACTATAATTTGCTACTTGGCAGAGAATGGATCCACGGAATTGGGGCAGTGCCTTCTTCAATGCATCAAAGATTGGTATTATGGAGAGATGATGGAATAGTTGAAAATATAGAAGCTGACCAGAGTTATTATATGACAGAGGTTAATCATGTTGATAAGAGAAATTTCGACCGCAACATGGCCAACATTGGGCCATGCAATCCACCTGAGGAATACTTCGAACCAAATGAAAATGCCTATTATTCTCTAACACTTCGTCCTAATGGGTTTCAATGGGATAGGGAACTAATGTGGGATGGACAGGAAGTTGAGGAAGAGGGCGAGACTTCGACGACGCAGCCAACTGGCTGGGGGAGCGAAAGTTACTATGACTGAGTTAAATTACTATCAGAAGATTTCGGCCTATCTGGCTGAGAATAAAAGAAAGACGGCTCTCGAAGCCGAAATACAAAACATGGTTGTTAAAGCCATAGGTACAAAAGCAAAAAACAAAGCAGAAATGGCAAGTCTTGAGGGGAACAATTTACCCCCACCCAATGATGGACAAACTTCCGCACCAACGGATCAACGGCTAGACGCTATCTATGATCAAGAGCCCTTAGGGTTCGAAAAGGATCCAAAATCAACAAATGCTCAACTGTTGGCTCAAGACCCTTTGGAGAAAGTTAATATTGGGGATGGAGTCGAAAAGAGAGTGACGTACATTAGTGCGAAACTCAGTCCCAGTTTGAAACACAAGGTGATCGAAATGCTTAAATTAAGTAAAGATTGTTTCGCCTGGGACTACGACGAAATGCCTGGTTTAAAAAGGGAACTAGTGGAACATAGGCTTCCAATTAAGGATGGCAAGAAGCCCATCAAGCAGACGCCTAGAAGATTCGCACCAACAATCCTTTCGAAAATAAAGGCAGAGATAGAAAGATTGGTCCGTTGCAAGTTTATCAGGACCACAAGGTACGTTGAATGGCTTGCTAATATCGTACCTGTTATTAAGAAAAATGGTTCTTTACGTATTTGCATAGACTTTAGGGATTTAAATACTGCCACCCCAAAAGATGAATACTCTATGCCTATAGCTGAAATGTTAATTGATTCTGCTGCGGGCTATGAATACCTGAGTATGCTAGATGGGTATTCTAGATATAATCAGATTTTCATTGCTGAGGATGATGTCCCCAAAACGGCGTTTCGATGCCCAGGCGCTTTAGGCACTTATGAGTGGGTAGTAATGCCCTTTGGTTTAAAAAATGCTGGGGCAACATATCAAAGAGCAATGAACACTATTTTTCATGATTTCATTGACTCATTTATGCAGATTTATATAGATGACATAGTGGTCAAATCTATTTCTAATGAGGATCATTTAAATCACCTGAGCCAATCATTCGAGAGAATGAGGAAACATGACTTGAAAATGAATCCTCTTAAGTGTGCTTTCTTTGTGCAGGTTGGGGATTTCCTTGGCTTCGTGGTCCACAAGAAGGGAATCGAAATCAACTTGAATAAAACGAAGGCCATTATGGAGACGAAGCCTCCTTCTACAAAAAAAGAATTGCAATCACTCTTGGGCAAAATCAACTTTTTAAGGAGATTCGTATCCAATTTGAGTGGGCGAACTCAAGCTTTTTCTCCATTGCTGCGTATAAATCAAGGGCATTTCGAATGGACGGAACAACATCAAGAGGCATTCGAGAAGATCAAGACTTACCTGATGCACCCTCCTATCCTGGCACCCCCTTCTAAAGATAGGCCAATGCGACTGTATATCTCTGCCTCTAATGTAACTATAGGTAGTATGTTGGCCCAGGAAAACGAAGATGGCGTCGAAAGAGCCATCTATTATATTAGTAGGGTATTAAATAAAGCAGAGACTAGGTACAATAGTATAGAAAAACTATGTCTCTGCCTATATTTCTCTTGTACAAAACTCAAGTATTATATTAAACCTGTTGATGTCTATGTTTCATCTCACTTTGATGTTATTAAACATATGTTGTCAAAACCAATCATGCACATCAGGATTGGTAAATGGGCTTTAGCACTCACTGAATATAATTTGGCCTTCAAGCCGTTACAGGCTATGAAAGGACAGGTTGTTTCAGATTTCATTGTTGACCACTCCGTGAGTGAAAACTTCGCATTAGGTTATGTTGAGATCCAGCCATGGAAATTATATTTCGATGGGCCAACACATAAAAATGGAAGTGGTGTTGGAGTATGTATTATTTCGCCTGAAGGAATTCCAACAAAGTTCAAGTACAAGTTGGAAGGCCCTCATTGTTCGATTAATGAAGCTGAGTATGAAGCATTGATTGCTGGACTTGAAGCTTTGTTGGAATTGGGGGCAACTAGAGTCGAAATTAGAGGAGACTCAGAGTTAGTCATTAAACAGATAACCAAAGAATACAAGTGTATCAAAGAAAATTTGATCATGTATTTTGTTATTGCTAATAGATTAATCAAGAAATTTGAATATGTGGATTTAAAACATATTCCTAGAGTTGATAATCAAGAAGAAAATGACTTGGCTCAAATAGCTTCAGGATATAGGATATCAAAAGAAAAACTCCAATACCTCGTAGAAACAAGAGGTAGAATAATGGCTACTAAGTTATCACCATTAGACTTAGAGAATTCGAAATTGGGTTATGCAGGCCAGGAAGAATTCGAAGTATTAAGCATAGATGCTTTAGCAGACACGGATTGGCAGAATCCCATAGTAAATTATTTGAGAGATCCTTCAGTGAGTACAGAGAGAAAGGTCAAATACAGAGCATTATCTTATGTGTTAATAGGAAATGAATTGTTTAAGAAAACCCCAGAGGGACTATTACTCAAGTGTTTAGGGGAAAATGAAGCGTATCTAGCCTTGTCCAGTGTGCACAGTGGGGCATGTGGGGCACATCAAGTAGGTCACAAAATGAAGTGGCTTTTGTTCAGATACGGAATGTATTGGCCCACTATGCTCAAAGACTGTATAGAATTTGCCAAAGGTTGCGAAGAATGCCAAATTCATGCAGGTATTCAACATGCTCCAGCAAGCGAATTACATTCGATTGTTAAACCTTGGCCTTTTAGAGGATGGGCATTAGATTTAATTGGTGAAATTCGACCAACATCATCTAAAGGACAGAAATATATTCTTGTGGGTATAGACTATTTCACAAAATGGGTCGAAGCAATTCCTTTGGTGAATGCGGACCAAGAAGCTATTATAGAATTTATCCAGAAGCAAATAATTTACAGGTTTGGGATACCAGAAAGTATCACAACAGATCAAGGTTCAGTTTTCACAGGACGAAAAATGCAAGATTTCGCACAAGAAATGGGATTCAAATTGCTTACGTCAACACCTTATTATGCCCAAGCAAATGGTCAAGTAGAAGCAGCCAATAAAGTCATAATAGGTTTGATAAAGAAACATGTAGGTAGAAAACCAAAAAATTGGCATAAAACCCTAGACCAAGCTCTATGGGCGTGTCGAACATCTCCTAAAGAGGCAACGAATACTACTCCGTTTCGACTTACATTTGGACACGACGCAGTGTTACCAGTCGAAATACATCTACAATCAGTCAGAATCCAAAGACAAAACGAAATACCAGTTGACCAATATTGGGAAATGATGATGAATGAGTTAGTAGATGTAGATGAAGATAGGTTACATGCTTTGGAAGTTATGAGAAGACAGAAAGAGAGAGTAGCTAGAGCATATAATAAAAGAGTTAAAAACAAGGCATTCTCAACTAATGATCTGGTATGGAAAGTCATTTTACCTATGGATAAAAAGAACAGATTCTTGGGTAAATGGTCACCCCATTGGGAGGGACCTTTTCGTGTTTTGAAAATATTTTCGAATAATGCTTATGAAATAGAGGAGTTAGCAGAAGATAGGAGAATCTTAAAAGTAAATGGGAAATACTTAAAAAGGTATAAACCATACTTGCAAGAGATTCGAATTACTTCAGAATAATTAGATGCTGGGATAAATAGAGCCAAGAGAGTATTACATAAATACCAAAATAAGTTATGTTCGAATTACAGGAATACATAGAAAGAATCTTTAACATTTCCAGGAAGTGAAAGGAGCATCTCGTACTAGCCTAGCGAGTTTGCTTTTGCATAAATTGATTTTACATTGAGAAGAATTTCTCATACTTTCGAGCTCTTTAATTTCTTGGTTTATCCCTTCAGCTACCTCCATTTGTTGGAGACTTTGTGTGACCAGATTTTCAAGCCCTTGGTCATCAACAGACTTCAGAGTTGTTTTCAAAGTTGTTTGTTCATTTTTTGCATCCTCAATCTTCTGTCTGAGCTCTTCAATCTGAGATTCCCAAAACAAGATAGATTGATCCAAAATGTCATGCCTATTTTTGGCTTGGTTTTTTGCAAACTCTAAAGCTTCTGCTTGTTCAGTAAGCTTTGAAGTCTGGTCATACGCTTTAGATAAAGCTTCTTGCTTGGTTCGAATTTTAGCCTCGATACCATGTGTCCTGATATATGCAGTGTTGACTTCATCAAGCAAGATTTGCAGATCATATATAGTCTCAGCCACGTCAGATGGACAAATACTGAGGTCTATTTGAGACAACAAATTCTTCATCGAAAAATAGGCTCCAGGATTATCTTTTAAGATAGTGAAGAGATCAGCCTGAAGGATAGTTTTGTTAACCTCCTGAAGAAGTTGGTCAAGAGAAGTGAGAGGGACATCCTCTTTCGATTGGTTGGAATCTTCAGATTGAGTTTTGCTCGAAGAGGAACCCCGTTGGGCTAACATCAACTTGAGGTACTTTAGGGGATTAGTTTTCTTCATCTCCTCTTTTTGTTCTTCAGATAAGGTTGAAGGGATTGGTTTGGAAAAAACAGTTCCAACAGGAACAAGAACTTCCACCTCTACTTGCATCCCATCATCCTCAGCTTCTACTTGCACCTCCTCATTGTCATCTTCTTGCATCCCCTCATCTTCAGCACCATCTGCAAAGTAATGGCTCACAGTATTTGTGTCGCTCTCTTCTTCAGATTGATCAGCGAAGTGTACCTTTTTTGGAGAAGAGTCACTGGGAATGTTGATGACAGGAATTTCGATCCCTGCGTTTGGTTCATCAGCCTCGAGGTCCTTTGCCAATGGGGGAGAGGTTGCCTGTTGATCTAAGACTTCAGCCAATGGAGGCGAAGTTTCTTGCTGATCCAGGGCTTCGACAGTTCCCACTGGGGTAGCTGCAGTAGATGAGCCTTTGTTCAAAACGTTTTCATTAGAGCCTTCTGGTTGAGGAGAAGCCGTAGTTTTTTGGCTTTGGATGTTGGAGGGATCAATAGAAGCAGAAGGGACACTCTGCGTTAAGATAAGGAGTCAGCATAGAAGAATGTTATATAACTTATCAAGAAAAAGCATCAAAGTGAAAAATTTGCCTTCTGCCCATCAGAAGTTGCGTTACTGCCAATATGCTCTGAGACTATATTCTTCGAAGATGGAGATTTCGAAGGGCCTTTGGATTTTGACTTGGGAGCAGTGGCAGGAATTTCGCTGCCAGTGGGTTTGTTGGATTTTGACTTGGGAGCAGTGGCAGGAATTTCATTGAAGGATTTGTTGGGTTTGTTCCCTATGCTCGTATTGGAATAGAACCAGGCTACAAGGTAGTAAAGCCTAACTCATCATGTACGTTGTGATAATTGTGCAATATCGAATATGCAATAAGAATGATCTGGTGTATACTCATCACATATGTCAGTAGCGTTGTGTATCTGTACATGTTGTGATCTTCATGACGTTGCATTATCCGTCCCCACGTGGGAATGATCTAGTGTATACTCCATGGATAGGATGAGACTAATGTGGTACCTTTATGTAATTGCATTAAACCTCCCCAATGAGAATGATCTGGTGTATACTCATTGGTGGGAGGGGACAGTTGAGCATAGTCACCGCTCTCAATGGGAATGATGTGGTGCATACTCATTGATCGGTGAAAGATATGCAGGTACTCGTCGTGTTACCAAAAGATATGCGGATGCCGATGAGAATGATCTGGTATATACTCATTGTGTATCAAAGAAATGCAGATGCCCGATGGGAATGATCTGGTGTATACTCATCGCGTATCAAAAAATGCGGATGCCAATGGGAATGATCTGGTGTATACTCATCGTGTATCGAGGAGATTCTAGTGCTCGATGAGAATGATTTGGTGAATACTCATCGTGACACGGCAAAAAGAATTCTCCAACAGGATGCCAGTGGACGTTGGCTTAGTGAGGTTGTGATGTCATATAGGTAAGGTCACTTGATTACTCACCCTAATGATGCCATGTAGGCAATGTCATTGGGCCTTCGCCAGTGTGGTGGTACATTCGTGGTGATTGGGTGTATTAAGAAGTGCATATTTGTTGTTTATGGTTGTGTGCCTGAATTCTTTGTTACCTCATTGGTTAGTTGTGGAACTACCAATGGTGGTGTACCCTTATTGTGTATCTGCACCTAGCCATGAGATACAACCCCGGATTCTAGGTGAATCCGTTTTTTTTGCATGTACCATGTAGAACCGAGTGAACCCCTAAGATAGGGAGGCTCACTGAGATTTAGTAATCTCTCCCCAATCCTCTTATTATTTTTCAGGAACAGGTTAATAGTAGATTTTCTAGATGGTCAGTTTCAAGGACTGCAGATGAGCAGAAGGCAGGAGGACCTCTGTAGATGTATCTTTCCGCCGTGCAATGTTGAAGACAAGCTTATTGTATACATTATAATTGAGATTTATATTGTATTCAATTTCAATTTCTTGTCTTTTTCATCTAATTGTATGTTTCTTGTACCATAAATAACATCAGACATATATGTATGAAGTGTTACATTTATTACTTTTTTGCATTTTAAATTCTAGAAATCGTTGTATAGGTCGCAAGGTTTTCTTTTGTAATAGCGTAGATTTAAATTCTTGCATTTTACTTTCTATACCTCTATTATGTAACTGCCCCAAAGTCCTATAATAGCTTAGGACTTTACTTTTCCGCACCTTTATTTCTTGTACATATACACTTCTTAGATGTATGGCTAATAGGATTGTATGACAAGACTAAAATCAACCGTTAGATAACCTTAACATCAAGATAAATATTTGAATCAATACACTATTTGCACCCACTCACACCCTTAGGGTATCCTCTCTTGTTTCCTTTTGAATAACAATGGTCATGTCCCTCGAACGTAGGGATACCATTAGCAAAGACGCTTACGAATATATGATCTCGTTCCTCGGTTGTTGCCTACGAATAAGTGATGATCGTCCCTACGAAAATGCTAAGGTATCCTTAAAATGTTTCCTTCAATGACCATACGATGATCCTATGCATGTCCCTTCACATCTAACGGATAAAGTTACCTACCAACTAATGGTATGGATAGCCTTATTCTAAAGGAGAAGGAAAATAACAAGAACGACCCTTTCTGAGTAGGTAATAAAGACTTTTAATTGCTTTCTCCACTCTAACAAAAAATACTTTTCACACCTCACAATTCTTTCAAACACACACTTTGTATACATTCCAACGAGAATTAAAAATACTTTTCACACCTCACAATTCTTTCATCCTTGTTGGTCTCATCGACCTCAGGAACAAGCGGCCTCTCATCGATTACCTCCACCGAATCATTCTGCTTCGTGGAAGTAAATCGGAAGGACTTTGCCCGGAACCCTCTCGAATATCTTCGGCGACACTTTCCATAATACCTAAAAAGTAGAGGAGATAGGTGAGCTTGACATATACGTCAAATCCACCCTTCCACCACTATTCAAGTGAAAGGGCTTGGATGAGAAAAGATCATATCCCCGATTAAAAGCCCTCACTCGATAGGAAACACTCAGATCTAGATTGTCCGAATTCGAACCACTATTATAAACAGATCCTTCCTGAGAGGATGTCACACCGTTGAAACAAAGGGCAACATCGAAGAAGAAGCACGCAGGTAACCCAAGCGGCATAGGTCGCCGGAGAGAGGCAGAGCCACCACTCACCGCCGAGGAAATTCCCAAAAAGAAAAACCCTAACCACATTCACTTCTACAAACATCCTAAACTTTCAAAGCTAATTGGCCAAATTCTAGTAAGGAATACAAAAAACGTACCATTTGAGAGTAGATGGGGACTGTATAACAGGCAATCAAAACACTGATATGGCGGAAAAATGAAGAAATGACTCTAAACCACCTTAAATTAGCTCCCCAGATTTATAGATGTTGAAGTTGAGCACGGGATGGATGAGATCAAACGTAAAAAAGTCACTAAATGAAGAACCTCTCTCTCTTTTATAGTATCTCACCCCGCACGTGGGCCTAAGCCTACCTAGTGAACCTAGGGGAATCAACATTACACCCTAGCTCCCTAGGTTTGCTAGCAGTCAATGCACACGAATTAAGGCCACGTGGGCAAAACTCTCAAAATTCCTCAACCTGTCGGTTCCTCAGCAACATTTCTTCTCCTCAAAGCAAACAACCTCGATCATACTCCTCGAAATCAAATCATCACCTCTATGGCCAGACGCGACGATTTGGAGGGCTACTGTTCTGGATTGCCCAAACGCATGTCGGGCAGGCACTCCTCCACGACCTATAACGATCCACCAAGGCTCAATAATGCGCAGAGGGCTTCTATCTGCCCGGTCCATGCGTCATTCAGACCCTCTGCTCGACATCCTCCGAGCAGACCCATCCAACTTATCTCACTGACGACTATGCCCGTCATGTCCCCTTTGCTCAACATAACGGCTAGTTTTGAGCATTAAGTGTCCGGTCTAACCAAGTCAGCTCAGATAGCTATATTTGTGGATCCGTATATCCAGGCCCAAATATAGCGATCAATGAGAATTCTCCTAAGATCATCATATAAACTCTCATACCTTTGAGGGAAAGATATCACATTATTACTCTCAAAACATTAATATTCACTATACTCACCTTGAACACTTGCTTACTATATCATCAGAGTGCCTTGCAGTTACACAACCATCTCCTCATCATCAACACTACTCGAAGGAACTCAGCTTGCTCCGACCGTGTTCAGTTCTGATCAACCGACAAGATCAAATGTTAAATTTTTTTTATTGATAAACTTTAAAGAGTGTCACGTCATATTTTAACTAGTGTGGCATGAGACATGATGAATTGTCAATCAAATGGTTTGAGAGATAATAAATTCAATCAAATAATTTGTGTATAAGAATTAATATATTATAATAAATAATAGATGGATATATTTTAAGCAACGTACTACTCCTTTTATTTTTAACTTTTATTTATAATTTTTTTATAAAAAAATTTTTGTATTATGTATTTTGTACGAAAAAAGATGATAGACACACACAAAAATATTGTTGCGTATTTGTCTTTCATTATACCAATAATTTTTATGCATATAATTGATTAAATTCAATGGAATTGTACTTTTTTATTTTAAATATTTATAGTTTACTAATATATTGTTGGACATTAATATGTAATAATTATTTAATTTTATATTTAAAATTTAATTTTTAACAATTAACAATAATTACAATTAAGAATTATATTTTAGAAAGACATTTGTTTGTCTATTGCAAAGTTATAAGTTAAATTCGTTAGTATTATTTAAACATTTTATTTTAAGCAACGTTAAAATGAATATTAAAAGTTTTCTATCAATAAACTTTGAAGAGTGTCACATCATATTTTAATTAGTATAGGATGAGAGATGTTGAATTGTCAATCAATTTATTTGAGAGATGAAGAATTCAATCAAATGGGTTGTGCCTCCGAATTAATATATTTTAATAAATAGATATGTTTTAAGTAGTGTATACTTATTTTAATTTATTTTTGAATATTTATTTACAATTTTCATGAAATAAAATATTATATTATGTATTTTGTACGAAAATAGATGATAGATTAATAGATAAAAAAATAGTAATGATTAATATATGAAAAATAAAATGGAGAATTAACTTGTTGAATATATAAATAAGAGTGTTTTATTTTTGTAATTATGAGTTGAACGTTGCACATTATATTAAAATGAATATTAAAAGTTTTCTATTGAATTTTTTTAAAGAGTGTCACATCATATTTTAATTGACGTGGCAAGAGAGATTATGAATTGTCAATCAAATGATTTGAAAGATGATGAATTGTCAATCAATTAGTTTGTGTCTCTTAATATATATATATATATATATATATATATATATATATATATATATATATATATATATATATATATATATATATATATATATATATATATATATATAATAATTTCACTAAGATATCTCCTGGCCCATGAGACCTATATCTCATATTTATTAGATCAAAATAAAATACCCCAACCAGTTCTATTTGTCTTCTCAAAGAATCTAGTTGAGGAAATACAATCAAATAAATTAATAATTGATATAGTATTTACAATATAAATCAACAGTGGATGAAAACAAACTTAAGCACAAATAGAAATGTTTAATATTCTTAAATAAATTGTACAATGAAATCAATTGTTGATTGCTTCTTTCTTTAAATATAGTTTGAAATTCTGGTATCAGATATGAGATGTCGAAGGTGATGTCACAACACTAATATCTGTTGTATGAACAAATAACAGAACAAAATTTTAAATGTAAAAAACTAAATAACATAGTGAATTGTTTACTCAGTTCGGTGCTACACACCTACGTTTGGAGGCTACTAAGCCAGAGATGAAGTCCATTATTAGCAATATTAATTTAGAGTTAAACTTCCCTGTTAACACCCCTCACATAATCACTACCCAATGACCCTTATACCGAAGATCCCTTCTTAGATATGAGAAACCCCTCTCACTCCCCACAGTCACACGCGGTGACAATAAACAAAGACAGAAAACATGAAGACGCCCTTCAAAGGCACATAATCATCGTTACTTCAAAGCTTATAGATGATTAACAATTTACAACTCAACTAACGTCCTCCTCAAGTATTAAACAATAATAGAGTGGCTCACAATTAACAACCAACAAAGACTAACAATCAACAATTAAAATAGTACGCTAAAAGTTCTTATGGAATGGCCAACTCTGTAAATAGGGTTAACAACCTTTATATATGATGACAACAACTAGGGTTGTTTCACAGTTAGTCTTCACCGAGTCCTAAGCTTTCTCCATAAAATTAGGAAAAACGTTCTCCAAGAATGTTGCTGAAGAACGTTACATAGCTTGCTTAATCGAAGCACACAATTTAAAATAAACTGACTCCTAATGTTTCTGAAATTAAAAACTAGTTCATAAAACCTACTAATATATTAAACTTCTGTTGTGACATCTTTATAAAACCTGCTAATACATTAAACTTCATGGAATTTTTTGAGTAGAATGTTTTACCAAAATTGCTGTCAATCTACAGAACTAACAAACTCCCCCTTTGGAAAATTTTGGCTAAAACATTACTTGAGGGTACAAGCCATACAATTAACATCAGCATCACAATCAACATCAACATCATAATCAACAGTTAAGTACATACATAATAAGTATGATAGACATATCAGAGCAGCATAGCATAATTAGCATCACTGTTCACCAGAGATACAACGAAAAAAATAGATGTTCAAACATCAGTTAGAACATTCACAGATACACAGTCACTGTAACACCCGTTTTATTTAATATTATATTATATTAATATTTTTGAATTATCGTTTGACGATTGTTTTAGCGACAAAAATAATTATATTAATCGGTATATCTATTAATATATTTAGCGACGTTCCGTTCGGTTCGGTAAAATATTATTCGGACCGATATTTAATTTCCCAGAATTAAATTAACAAATTAAGTTAATAATATAATTAGATGTTATATTTAGTGTATTAAGAATAGATGAGGGGCATGTGAGCAATTTACCAAAGTTGGATAGTAAGGCATATGTGATATAAAAACATTTCCTCCACCATTTCCAAACATAACACCAAAAACACAAAAGTTGAGAAGTTGGAGAAAAGCTAGGATTTTGGTTGAGAAAGAAGAAGAGAGCAAGAAGAAGAGAAAAGCTTGGCTTGAAGAATCATCAAGAATACTCAAAGCTTGCTAGGTAAGGGGTTTGATTTCCATTTCATTTAGTTAGGGTTTGATGGATTTAGTTTGAATTGGGAGAAAAATTGATAGATAGTTTATAGGGTTTTGTTGAGTGATTGTTGAAGTGTTTAGGAGATTTGAATTTGGTGTAGAAATTATGAGTATTGTTGTTAGTATGGTGGTATAGTATGTAGGGAAAATAGAAATGAAATAGGAATAGAAATGGAATGAAGAACTAGCAGTAAAATAAGAAAAACAGAAAAATTAAGAAAACTATAAAACATTTCAAAACGCAGGGCAATGAAAAAATGATGGAAGAATGGATTAAGGGGGGGAGGCGCCCACCTCCACTTGGTGGGGCGACCACCCCCAAGGTTGAGGCAACCGCCTCCCTTGCTTGTGTTTTAGTGGGACGTGCGTCCCCATTTTAGAAGAAGGAAACGGAAATTGTCACTTGTCTGTTTTGCTGTAACTTGCGTTTTTCTGTTTTCTGTGAAATGAACTTTTCCTGCATAATTCCTTTGGTTTAGCTTCTGTTTTATTTAGTAATCCCAATTCCACCTGGTAGCTTTTGGTAACCATAAAATATAATTAGGGGATAAGATAGCCTATTAAATTTAGAACCCGATTATGTTCCGATTTTCTGATTTTGGTAAATTCGACGACGGAGCAAGTTGCTCCGAATTCAACGAAAATTGACGTGCTAGCTAAGTTTGATGTGTAGAACGTAGTGGTGAAGTTAGTTTTTCGAAATTATGAGTTTTTACGGAACGACCCGAAATAGGCTAATTTGCGGTAAATTGACCCGGATTGTGTTTTAGTCAATTTAAGGCATATATGAACTATCCGATTTTGAAGTTGATGTTTATAAATTATGCTGGTAATTAAGAATGGCTTTCGCGACGGTTATTGGTGTTTTTATCTATTTTTCCGTTTTTGGAATTAGTGGATTAATTGATAATGATGTTTTGCGACGGTGTATTTAATTATGAATACTTGTTGTTGTTTATGCGATGCGATGACATGTTTATTTGGTATGAATAAATATGGCGATGTGGACTTTATGTCAATTGTGATGAGCGATGATGATATGTTGTTGTGTGGTCTTTATTTATTGAGTCACATACATTTCATAAGCGAAGAGGGCTTTCATGCCAAGCGATGATGGATTTTATGCCGAGCGAAGATGGGCTTTATGCCAAGTGTCCCTAATTACGGACAAAGCGATGGGTACCACATGCATAACATAGTCGTGTCTCATGGAGTCCATTATGTTTATTTTGGAGTCGGTTATGTTTATGTTCGAGTTGTTTATCATTGAGTCCTTAATTGATGAATGATAATTGAATTACGACGGTACATGATGTTTTGTGTTGATGCGAGTACAATGATTATGTGATGAAGATAATGTGTTAATTTATACACTAAATGCTAATTTAAAGTATGCAAGTTTAAATACATGTTGACATACTTTATTTAACTTATATCAAATTATAATTTCAAACTATCTATATATTCCATCATTGCTTTTAATTATATGTTTTGGAATTATCTCACCCCTTTACTTGTTTCGCCGTTACCTATATATTGGTAACGTGCAGGTGATCCCCGAGGATGAGGTGGATTAGCTCGAGTCACTTTATTTTGCGTCGTTCTGCTCTGGTCGTAGTAACACTCGGGATTTGGGCGACGTCATTATTTTGATAGGATAGTTTGTATATACTATCTTATTATGTTATAACCTTATGTATTGATGACAACATGATGTTATGTATATTTTGTTAACATATCCGTTGTGCTGTTAATATTCATATGTACGTATGATGAATTATGTATGATTCGGTATATCCGATTTTTGATGTGCATTATAATGCTAATTGTTGGAAATGCGAAGATGTGATGTCTCAATTTTGTTAGATGGAATTTTGAAACTCTGATTTTATTATTAATTACGCGGGGTAGAATTGGGGTGTTACAGTCACAGTCATATAGTTAGTTGCTCCCCCTGCATACAACATCAACAATATTTTAGAGCACACAATTAACACACAAAGAGCTGTTCCCCCTCAATATCAACACTTCATTGGTCAACTTCACACATCACACAGCTTCACACATTCAGGATCCCAATCATTATCATTCTCCCCCTTTTTAGCCATAATATGCCAAAGCCACAATTAACTCACAAATGATAACAATATGAAATTCTAGATTAATCTATCATTCGGTGTTACCTAGAGTTAATAGTTATAGATATTACACACCAAAATATTTGTTTTGCACTTAAGTGCCAAAAATACATAACAAATAATTAAACATTCAAAATAAGAGCCCTTTGAAGCACAAGTGACATTTCTTCAAGCACAATCAATTTTCTATAGAACCTGCAGACCCACTACTTCCATCACTTCTTGATCCATCTTCAGAAGAGCTTTGACTCTCACTTGCAGAGCTGCTTGCATGTTCCTGCACCTCCAGATCAGCACTTTTAGCAGCATTCCTCTTTAGAGATCGGATGGTTTCTTCAAATTTTATCTTTCTTGCTGAGCTTATGCGTATAACCTCATCTAGTTCTTTGCAGTCTTCTGTCAATTCAGCAATCAAATCACCCTTGCTTGTGGTCTTAGTTGCAGCACATGCAGATGTTGAAACAATATCTGAGACATGTTCCCCTGCAAACAATTTTTGGTGAATTGATAAGGAAGCTCCTCTTTTTCTACCAGTGTCAAGGGTGGACATGACTCCAGGATGTTGAAGAATTATGCCACATATCCGAGAGGGAAATGCAATTGGCATCTTTACAGCACATGTGTCAGCATGATTGATTGTTTGATAAAAAATGTATGAACCATAGTCAAATGGTTTCTTCATCCCAACATCATAGATAAATTTCCCAATCTCACTGAAATGGTTGAGGTGTTGTTTGTGGGCACCCAGTTTGCAGCTCCAATCCTATGCAAAATTGCATACTTCACACTAAGCTTTCCAGCAGATAGTTTCTCTTTGACCGGCCATACACTCACTTGGTTTGCAGTGATGGTCTTGCACACTTGATTGTCAGTAATTTCGAGCTCACTTTCCACATTCTCACTTCTTCCTATGTATTTGTTTATAACAGCAGGTGAAAACTCAACACACTTTCCTCTCACAAATACTTTCTAAAAGTCCTTGCTCATTTTATCAGCACAATCCTCATGGATGTTTACAATGAATTCCTTGACCAAAATCTCATAACATTTAGGAAGCTTGGTTACAGTTTTCATCAATCCAGCATCAAAGATTAACTCTATGATTTCCTTTTACTCTAAGGCATCTCTTCCCAATTCTCTTTCTATGGAAATTATCCTCTGATAAATATACTTCCATCTTGAGACAAAGTTGGTGGAGTGGAAGGATATGTTGTCTGTTGGGGCATTTGGTATATCATCAGAATACTTTTTAATGATAAACTTATTTACATGTGTGATGTCCTAGACATCATCCTCAACATCATAGTCTGAGTCTGATTAAGAACTGATCTTCCTCTTGCTTGATGATGGAACAACTTTGCTCCAGGATTTTGGAGGTCCATACATAACCTTCTTCTTGACAGTCTTTGATGAAGTACTTGAAGCTGCTGCCTTATCCCTTTTTGTCTTCAACCTTTTTGCAATCCCAGGGTTCACATTGATAATCAACTCATTTCCAGATAGTTCATCTACATCTACAACTTCTTCAGCCTTCTTGTTGTTAGTTCTTTTTGGGCTTGGAATCAACTTTCTTGTTTGGATATGTTCTTTTCACAGGTGATGTTGCATCATCAGTAGTGAATTTTTCAAGATCAGTCTTAGTTTCTTTTTCAAGACTTTTGTTGGGGATCTGTTTTTCCCTTACTGATGATCCAGCTGGCCTTTTCGGGGCAATCTCAGCAGGTATGTGGTCAAGAGGAATGGTAATCCCTTCGATAGGTAGTCCCACGTTCAAAACCTTAGTGACTAATTTCCTTATAGTCCTATCAACATCTATAGCCTTTTTATCTGGTTCACTACTTGTAGGGTTAGAAGTGTTACCTACTCCATGGGATGAAGTTCCTCTTCGATGTCTTGCATGGCGAGTGCGAACCTTTTTAGGTCTTGCATCCAGGCATGGAATCATGGATAGAAGATCTACGTCTAGGGCTTCATCAGTTGAGATGTTCTCATTGATGTTTTTCGGTGCAGATTCTTTATGTTGAGACATTTTGAAGTTTATGAAGTTGTTTCTGGAGGTAGAATATGGGAGCACAGTAGATGACAGATTTTGAGTAGCGTGTGAGAGAAATTTGAAATAATGTCACTTGGAATGGGCTCTTTATATGTTGAATGTCATGTTTTAACAGTGTTAAATGATATTTTGAAGTTTCAATCCCTTTAATGACATTCCCTCACGCTTTTAATTACTATAATTTATCTAGCATACAGACCCCTTGTTCACTTATTGAGATTCCATCCTCTTGAATAACAGTTGACTGATTCCATCTCAGTAAATCTCTGGTTCAGGTCCACATTAACATTTTTAACAAACTGCTCATTTATGATCTTTTCAGATATATATGATGTTATGACATCCTGTTGAACATTGAGATCATTTTCCATATGCTTGGTCTTCCTTTCCTATGGACAATTGCCTTCAGCCTTGTAGCTTGTGTCTTGGGGGACCCATAGGTAGCAGTTGTCCTTGGTCCTCATACCTTGCATAACAACTTCACCTTTCTTATTAGAAATAATACAATCAGACTTTGTGAAGTTTATTTTAAATCCTTGATCATATAGTTTACTTATGCTAATCAGATTGGAGGTTAATCCTTTGACAAGCAACACATCTTCAATGTTAGGAATTCCAGAGTGTTCGCGTTAAAAGGTGACGCGCCTGAGGATGCGAACGTGAGTTCGGATCTTCTGGTACGCAACGATTTAAATCTTTTGATTTGTTTATAAAGATGCCGCGAGCATCAAGCTTTATTATTTTCAACACAAGAAAGATGATTTAATGATTATGAAAAGGGAAAAAATACCCTCAATTGATATTGATATGCGTAACGACTAGCGCAAACTAGACATAACGCATTGGGGAGATTCGAGTAAGGGGATTGGTATATAAAGGGAATAGATGGAGCACCTAAATATATGTAGTTATCTACTTTATATATGAATACATTTGATATGTTGTGTGTTTTTTAATTGCTATTTCTATGATTGGGAAAGTTTCTCCTTTGGATTTTAAGAAACAGTAGATTATGTGGGATTCTAGGTTTTGTTATTATTGTGCTCGCAAAGATCGTGGATCTTACGCATACATATCCCCTAGTGGGAATCGAGCATTTGTAGCTCGGATCTACGGGTTCTATGGTTTGTTTGGTCCGAGGAGATAGAAATTTGCTCGGCAAGGATAAGACCTTGTGCCTACGTATTCTCAAAAGGATGTTGAGAAAGTCAGAGCAATCGTAGTTCCCACTTATGCTAGTGGAAAGCAACGGGATGTTAGTAAGAGACAGACAAATGTCATCTTAATGAAAAATGTATCTAATCTATTTCATCACATACATTTTTTGAAAAGTTTGATTGATAAAAGTCTTTCGTCGTAAGTATTAGGTGTTTTGCTTGAGTGTACAAGCGTTACCACTTACATGTTTAAGAAAGATGTTTGAAAAAAGATGATTGAATCTTTTAACTATAAGTATTGGGTGTTTTGCTTGAGTGTACAAGCGTTACCACTTACTGTTAATAGATGTTTTTTGTTTGAAAATAGTTTGAAAAGTTTGAAAAGTTTTTGACTGTATGTGATGTAATGGATGAGATACTTCTTCCATAGAGATGATAGATGTCTAAATCTCAAGGAGAAATTGATTGGATTAAAGGGATGCTTTTAAGATGCCCATGGGTCCTTGTATTGTTAGCCCAAGAGGAGGCATTCCGAGGTCATCGAGGTCATCGAGGTCATCGAGGGTCCTTGTATGAAGCTCAAGAGGAAGCTATAGGGTATGGTGTTTTGGCTTGAAAGGATTTCACCAAGAAATCATCCTTTTCGAATAAGAGCAATTTCACCGGAAATTTTACTCATTGGGAATTTGAAAGTGATTTCACCGGAAACCATCCTTCGTGGTTCTATCTTAGCGGGTGATTCTTTGTATTGGAAGCCCAATAGGAGGTGTTAAGAGATTTCCTGTCTCTTTCATTGTATGATGCCCAAGAGAAGGCTAAACTCAATGAGGAGTTCTTTTGAACGAAGCCCAAGAGGAGGCTGACTCAACAGGGGAGTGTTGTCTTATATGAAGCCTAAGCGGAGGCTAACTCTGTGGGAGAGTTTCATTGTACAAGGCCCAAGAGAAGGCTGACCCATGCTGGGGATAAATTATCTTGTATGAAGCCCAAGCGGAGGCTAAACTCAACTGGTGATGAGTTGTCTTGTATGAAGCCCAAGCGGAGGCTATACTGTGGGGAACCTATTGATTAGTCTAATTGTTATGTTAGTATTAGACGGTTGTATAAACAGGTGTTTATGTGTGATATGTATTCACAGGAGTTTATGAAGGAAATATAAACAATGCATGATGTTTATTTACAGGAGTTTATGAAATATAAACAAGTGTCTGTGAACGAACATTTAAAACGAGCGTAACTTGATTATTTACAAGTTTGAATTGTGTACAAGGAAATGAATATGTACACGAACGAGTTTTTTATGTACGGACAAAGATGGATGTACATAGGAGGGTTGGGACTTACACCGTAAGGGAGGCCCATTGATTTGAAAGCAGTTTCACAGGGAATAATGCTCCTTTCAATACCAATGGTATTCAGTGTAAAATGTACAGATGAAACAGAAATGATTGATTGAAGTTTATCTGTAAAAAGTATTTTCAAAAGAAAGAGTATCTGTATTATGTACAGATAAAAGATTTTGAAAAAGAAGTATCTGTGTTATGTACAGATAAAAAGTTTGTTTAAAATTTTTTTGGCAAAAGCTTGATATGTACAAGGAAATATTATGTACATAAAAGAATGTTATGGGACTTACACCGTGATGGAGGCCCATTGGTTTAAAAGAAATCTTGCTCAGGAGAAATCTTCCTTTAGAACCAATGGATTCGGCGTATAGACAAACGAATGAAAAACAAATGAAAGAAATTTGTTTATGTTTGAATATTGACAAAGATGTTTTGAATATGTAAAAATAAAGCTAAGTATGTACATAAAGGGTTGGGACTTACACCATAAGGGTGGCCCATTATCGATCGAGAAATTCGAGAAGAAACGAGTTCAGTTTTTATCGTTTTGAATTGGATCGATTATGGTAAAAGATGCAAGTTTGATGAAAAAAGTTTTGAAGAATGATTTGAAAATGTTTTGAATATGTTTTGAAATGTTAAGTTCATTTATGAGAAGTTTTGAAAAAGATCGGAAGTCGAAAACTTGAAAAATTCACCTTTTAAGGAGGTTTGAAAAAGTGTTGAACATCGTTTTCTCGATTAAAATTTAATCGATGAAAGTTTTTTGGATTTTTTTGACATAATCATAAAATATATATATTAAATGACAAGTGTACAAAAAATCATCTCAAAATGAGAAGTTTTGATTGGTTAAAAAAATTGTTGAAGTTTGATAAAGAAACATGAAAATATTGAAGTTTTTGTGAAAAAAAAAAAATGGTCTTGCTGGGTTTTGAACCCATGACCATGAGGTGGGACGCGTGGCAAGAAGACTTAAGACCAAGCCAAGAACCACTGAGCCAAACGCGCATCTGTGTTAGTGGACCAGGAACACGTGTTAACATAAGAGAGGCTTATTTGAATTTTTAAAAATGAAGAACACCAAGAACACGCGCGCAGTTCTGGGTTCGAATTTTGATTTTCAGTTTGATGAATCCTTGCTCAAATCTTCGTTTCTCAACCAAATTGAGTGAAATAAACATCAATCTTGATCGGTTTTTCATCACGAACATGAAGATGCATGTTAATTTCATTTATATTCATTCTATCATGTTTTGATTTCTGGAAAGATGAAGAACCCTAGAATCTAAGAATCCGAATTAAATGATGTTTGTTCAATGATTCTTGGATTTTTTTTTGAGGGTTAATGTTCGTTAGGTGCGAAAACAATTGGCCGTGAGTTTTTTCAAATGGTGTAAGGAATCATGATATCTCGGTTCGTATGCATACCGGAAAAGTTGAGATCGATTTACGGTTTAAGTGTTTCCGCTATTGTTTCTCAATCATTTGAGCACCAGCATGTGGAAGCTTTGTGAGTGATTAGCTTGCTTGAATCCTTCCCAATCAATCCAGCCAAGTCCACCTGCACAAAAATGGCAGCTCGATTTCGATGTAAATCGTTTCAGATCGATGTTAATGGCTGGATCACTCATATGATGTATGGTGATGCTGTTTGAATGATTAGGTCACAGTTTGATTAAGCTCAACTCCAAATTCGATTGCTTGGGCAGTTTTGCAAGTTTATGGACAAGGAAAGTGCAAACTGATTTTGACTTGATTTTATGTTGATTTTAAGTTTCAACTCAACTACATGTTAGTATTAGAACATGTTAGACACCAAAGAACTTCATGATTTTCACTGATTTTATAAATTGCAAGTTTTTCAAAAGTTCATCATGTTTCTTGATTTTGAAGAAAGAAAAGAGAAAGCATGATTCTTGCAATGCTTTGGTGTCCATTTCTCTTGAATTGGTCATCCTTTTATAGGCAAGAGGTATGAAATGTTAGGCACAAGGACATGGCAATTGGATAAATCATGGATTGCTTAAGGGGTAAGAAAGGCATTTGGCTTTTGAAAAGGAAGCTTCCTCTTTTTACCATGAGAGAAATTACCCAACTTGATCCAATCTTCAATTATTACTTCTCATTGATATTTATCAGTTTGATGACTCATTTGGCAAGGTGGCAAGTGGTCTAAATGAGAAAAACACAAAATGACCTATAATTTGATGTTTTGAACTTTGAAAATCAAGTTTCATGGACCCTTTTGTTTCAATTTCAAAGACATAGCTAGCCTCCATGGATTTTGGATTTCTTGGACATTTTGGAAAGATTTTTCCATGATCTACAACTTTCATGTTTTGAGTTTTTTCAAATTCCAATTGGAACTAGGTGAAAAAAAGGCTTGAAGTTTGGAAAAAATGTGAAATTTCAACACTTAGAAATTTTTCTAAGTTATAGAAATTTTGACTTTTTGTTGACTTTTCCAAATTCTTTGATTTTTTATGATCATGATGGATAATTTGAAGTATTTTGATGATTGAAAAAGTTTTGTTTTGAAAAATTTGACCAAAAGTCAAAGTTTGACTTTTCTGTGCAGATGAAATTTCATTAGATGCGTCTGAAAACGACTGATGAATTCTGTGAACCTCTGTGATGTTTTGAATCCAGAAATTAGTTCAAGATGTTATATCTAAGATATAATGAGCATTCTCTATCCAAAAAAGCCAAATTCTGCTCAAAAAATCAGAGAATGCCTATGCTCGACCAAAACCCTAATTGGTCGATCCTCGATTGATCTATGAGAAAAATGGATATCTGAGGATTGAAGGCTGATGATTTGATCAAGATAGATCAAATGGAGTGAGAAAATCTCAAACCCTAATTGGTTAGCCCTTGAATCAGATGAAAATCTGATGAAACCCTAATTTTGACCTGTGAATGCTATACCCGATTAATGCTGTCTGAACTGTTAGTTGTGCAACAATGCAAATGTAAGGTGGTATATTAGGTCAAAATTTGGGGTATGACAGATGCCCCCTATTTAAGTTTCTTTAACCTGAGAGATGAAGATGAATATCTTCGTTTTGATAGGTGTAAAGATACTTAAATATCAGAATACGCAAAATTTGGACCTAAGATACCAAAAGATGCGGATGATGCAAAATGATTGTAAAAAAAGTTTTACCCAAAGGATGTCAAAGAAATGACATGATGGGGAAATATTTTATGAGGATGACTCGATCTATTTTGAGAAAAGAGAATCCTATCTGTTGGGAAACAAACAATATGTTTTGCTGAGGAAAGAATGATTCACAGAGAATGTGAATATCTGTTTCGTTTTGGGAAACAAAAAGATTACCTTCTGTCAGCTTTGTGACAATGTTTAAGGTAAGTGGAAATGATATTACCAATTATCAGCCTTGTGATATAGTATGGTAATGGGTTTTGAAGACGTTACCAATTATCAGCGAAGTGATAACTATAACAAGGTAAATCTTTGAAATGAGTTGTTGCGTATTCAGCTTTGTGAATAACAGACAGTGTTCTATCCAGGAATGAACTGGAGAGAAAGAAGTTAATCAAGACATTGTTCCTGATGAGATAATCTTAGCTGGGGAACATGATAGAGAGAAGAAAATGCATTTCTCTGTTTGGGGATTCCGCCGGGGAAAAGAAAGACATATCCTTTTTGTTTGGGAATACTCCGTTGGGGAAACAAAGAAAAAAGAGTATTTTTTCTGTTTGGAGATATTCTACTGGGGTACGATATACTCGTATGAGTATATATAACCAGTGATTGGGAAGCAAACATTTTGAAAGATGCAAAAAATGCAAATGAATGATGCTATTATGTGTGAATGTCATGAATGTTATATGCATGTTAACAATACTAGACAAAGACACTTAAGAGAGTATTCGAGAAAAGGACCGCGTCACAGTTCGAACAAATACTTGGTGAAAATTGCAGCAATGGTGCAGATATTCACTAATGAAGAATTTGAGTTGCATGGTTTACACTTTCCGAGAAAGGTATTTCATTGGCAACTTGGTCGGGGATTCTTTTTTGGATAAGAATACCGTCCTTTGATGATTTCTGATGAGGAGAAGCTGGTAGTGGCGACCACGGGATCGAAATACTCTTGGAGAAACGATTGAAGTCATTTCCGTGTTCATAGTTTCAAAGGAGAATTTTGCTTTTGTTTCAAAATTTTGAAGTAAAAATTCATTTAAAACATTTTAGTTTCAAAAAGTGATTTTCACAATAAAAGCGTTATTTTGCAAAACAGAATAAAGTAGGAATTGCAAACAAAAGCACAAGGCTCAAATTTATTGAATAGAATGGTAATCAGCCAAAGGCGTGATTCCATGAACTATTTACAAAAGTTGGAAATGATAATTTATTGGGAAAAGGCTACATTGAAAGCAAATAACCACTACTATCCCTAACAACTTTGAATTCCAACTGCGCTTGTTGCTTCAGAAGAGTTGATTGAAGATCCATTGATGGAAAATTCTTCATGTGGACAAAATACAGACTGACTGCAGTTACTTTGTCGTTTTGTATCCTTGTTTTTGCCTAGATCGCCTTTTAAGGTTTTCGATCTATCAGGATAATTTCTGTTTATTGTCTCTAATTTTTGCCTGGATCGCCTTTTCAGGTTTTCAATCCACCGAGACGCTCATTTTTGCCTAAGCCGCCTTTTCGGTTTTCGACTTACCGAAATGTTTTGTTTTTTAGACAAAGTATTTTTTGATGCGTCGGCATTCACAGGATGCGGGAGTTCATCGCCGTCCATGGTTGTGAGAGTCATAGCACCGCCAGAGAAGCTTCTTTTGACGATGTATGGGCCTTCGTAATTAGGAGTCCATTTGCCCTTAGAATCTGTTTGAAAAGACAGAATCTTTTTAAGCACGAGGTCGCCTTCTCGGAATTCACGAGGTCGGACCTTTTTGTCGAAAGCTTTTTTCATTCTTCTTTGATAGAGTTGTCCGTGACACGAGCGGTCAGCGCTTTTCTTCAATTAAGTTCGTTGGTCGTATCTGCCTTGACACCATTCAGCCTCAAATAGCTTAGTTTCCATGAGAACTCTCATTGATGGGATCTCAACTTCTACGGGGAGCACTGCTTCCATGCCGTATACTAGAGAAAAAGGAGTTGCCCCTGTTGAAGTGCGTCTTGCACGATACCCATGCGAGCAAATGGCGCATTTCGTGCGTCTTTGTAAGTGATGACCATTTTCCGACGATCTTTTGATGTTCTTGTTGGCGCTTCAACGGGCCGTTCATCTTTGGTAAGGAGGCGAGTTATGATGCTCAATCTTGAATTCCTCACACTTCTTTCATCATTTTGTTATTCAAGTTTGATCCATTGTCGAATGATCTTACTTGGAATTCCATATCGGCAAATGAGGTTGTTCTTGATGAACCTCACAACCACTTGTCTTGTGGCGTTGGCGTAAGATCTTGCTTGACCCATTTGGTGAAGTAATCAATAGCCACCGAATGAAGCGATGTCCGTTGGACGCTTTTGGTTCAATCATTCCAATCATGTCAATGCCCCACATGGAGAACGCCATGGAGAGGAGAGAACGTTGAGTAGAGTCGGAGGCACATGGATCTTATCTGCGTAGATCCGCACTTGTGACATCTTTTGACGTGTTTGCGACAATCGATTCCATCGTTATCCAATAGTATCCCTCTTAAGATCTTTGGACATTGCATGCCCATTCGAATGGGTTCAAAGGACCCTTCATGCACTTCATGGATGATCGTATTCGCTTCTTGTCTGTCGACGATCCGAGCGTAACCATGTCGAAGTTTCTTTTGTATAGAACATCTTTATTGAGGAAGAAATTCTGGAAAGCCTCCTTAGAGTTTTCTTATCCTTGTACGATGCCCAGTGGGTACTCTGTGTTTGAAGGAAGCGTTTGATGTCGTGGAACCACGGCTTATCGTCAAGATCGCTTCATTGCAAACACATACGGTCTTTCAAGGCGCGAATTCTAGGCATATCATTCTGGAAAGCCTCCTTAGAGTTTTCTTATCCTTGTACGATGCCCAGTGGGTACTCGTGTTTGAAGGAAGCGTTTGATGTCGTGGAACCACGGCTTATCGTCAAGACCGCTCATTGCAAACACATATGCAGGTCTTTCAAGGCGTCTGATGCGAATTCTAGGCATATCATTCCAATCATTGACTTTGAACATGGAAGATAGAGTAGCCAAGGCGTCTGCCATCCGATTTTGATCTCGAGGGATATGATGCGGTTCAACTTTGTTGAAGAAAGTCAACAAGTCTCGCATAATCTACGTAAGGAATTAGACCAAAATGATGAGTTTCATACTTGTCTTTGATTTGATTGATCACAAGGGCTGAGTCTCCATATATATCAAGGATCTTGACCCTCAAGTCGATGGCTTCTTCAATACCCATGATGCATGCTTCATATTCTGCTATGTTGTTGGTGCAATCAAACAAAGAATCTGGAAAAGCGGGATATGAGAACCCTCGGGAGTGATGATGATGCCCAATTCCATTGCCAAAACATTTACAGCCCATCGAAGACTAGGCCCCATCGGGATTACGGATCTGGTCCTTCTCCGTAGCGGTTCGTCACAATCTTTCTTCTTCAAGTACATAACATCCTCGTCTGGGAAATCAAACTTGAGAGATTGGTATTCGTTGAGCGGCTGATAAGCCAAGTGATCAGCGAGAATGCTTCCTTTAACCGCTTTCTGAGCGCGGTATTGGAGGTCATATTCGGATAGTAGCATTTGCCATCGAGCGATTCTCCCTAAGGGCTTCTCAAATACGTACTTGATAGGATCCATTTTGGATATTAACCAAGTCGTGTGATTGATCATGTATTGGCGAAGACGTTTTGAAGCCCATACCAAAGCGCAACATGTTTTCTCGAGCATGGAGTAGCGAGTTTCACAGTCTGTGAATTTCTTACTCAGGTAGTAGATGGCATGCTCCTTCTTACCGGTTTCGTCTTGTTGTCCAAGTACGCAGCCCATGGACTCTTCTAGTATGGTAAGGTATATGATCAATGGTCTTCCTTCCACTGGAGGGATCAGTATTGGTGGTTCGGCGGTATTCTTTGATCTTGTCGAATGCTCTTTGGCAATCTTACATCCACACTACCTTTTGATCTTTGCGAAGTTTGAATATCGCCCACGTGTAGCGTCATCGAGAGATAAATCTGGAGATGTAATTCAACCGTCCGAGAAATCCTCTTACTTGCTTTTCCGTACGTGGCGTAGGCATTTCCTGAATAGCCTTGACTTTGTCAGGGTCGACTTCAATTCCTTTTTGACTGACGATGAAACCTAGGAGTTTTCCTGATCTTACCCCAAAGGTACATTTGTTAGGATTCAGGCGGAGCTGAAACTTCCTTAGTCGTTGAAACAACTTTAAGAGATAGTTTATATGTTCCTCTTCAGTGTCGGACTTTGCTATCATGTCGTCCACGTAGACCTCGATCTCTTTATGCATCATATCATGAAAGAGAGTAGTCATTGCCCTCTGGTAAGTTGCGCCTGCATTCTTTAATCCAAATGGCATTACCTTGTAGCAGAAAGAGCCCCATGGCGTGATGAAGATGTCTTCTCCATGTCTTGGAGCCATTCGATCGATTATAACCGGAGAAACCATCCATGAAAGAAAAGCGTTGAATTTGGCGGACTATCCACTAGCATGTCGATATGCAAGGGAAATCGTCTTTTGGACTAGCTTTGTTCGGATCTCGGTAGTCAACACACATTCGACCTTTCCATCTTTCTTGGATACAGTACTATGTTGGCTAGCCATTGAGGATACTCGAGTGACAAGGAAACCCGTGTTTTTGGACTTCCTTTTAATTTTCTCACCATTTCGGGATGAACTCTCCTCGATTTTGCTTAAGCTGGACATTACGGTTTTAACGACAAGTGATGCTCTACTATCTTTGGTATCCAAACCCGGCATGTCTGGTAGGACCAAGCAAACACATCAACGTATTCTTTGAGAAGACTTATCGGTTGCTTTTGACCGCTGTTGAGTGAAGCTCAATATTGACTTCTTTTATATCTTCCTCGAACCCAAGTTAATTGCTTCTAGAGGTTCTTTGTGGTGGGATGATCCTTTCCTCGTGCTTAAGCGGAGTAATTTCATCTGGGATCTCTTCTTCAACTTCTTCTTCGAATTCGCGAGGATTTCAAAGTTGAGAGAGCGTAAATTACTTTCAATGGATTTGTCCATTTGTTTAATCAATTTTTGATTATTGTTTGATTAAAAAAAAGTTTTTTTTTTTGAAAGTTAATGCTGATTAATTTTCATTATGATTTTTTTTTTGAAGATTTTTTTATTGTGTTTTTAGGATTATCATTTCGAAAAGGGTAAAATGAAAATAAACACAAAGTGTGGAAACAAAACAACGCATTTTATTTATGTTTCACAATATGAGCAGGCCCTAAAATACAAACTCATTTGTCTTGGGCAAGACAAAGAGAAATTATTTAAAAGCTAAACCCTAAAACATCTCTTCGCTTTGGGCGAGCGAGAGTTCAAAACAAAAGCAAAGATAAACTACTTAGAGCTATGAACATTAGTCCTAACTAGCGGGTTTCCAATAGTGACGAACTCCTTGGAAGTCGAGGTACTCGGGTAATTTTCCGCTTGGTTTAACCCTCGAGTAAACTTTGATTCTTGGTGGCGAGGCTTTGAAGACTACAGGCGATGGCCTTTGCCTTTGGTGCTAAAGCAATCTTCTTGATTAACGGATCGGGAAGTATGAGAGATAGCCTTTGTACTTCTGTTGATCTTTGTGTTGAATCTTGGGATGTTCCTTCCGGTCTTGGAGTGAAGAGACTCGTTGTCGACACTTTCCGCATTGTATCTGAATCATACTCTTGATCTTCATTGATCATATTGATGTAGTGGTAACCGGGATCCGCTTGGTGAAATCCAGACGTGTTGAAGCAGAGATCTTCATTTGGGACCTCGATCCGTGGATTAGTTTGAGAAGGCAGTATTCCTCTTCGATTGACTAGGGTAGTCAAAGTCATCACCCCATCCCGTGGGTTGGATATCTTCAATCCGGATTTTCGAGCTTTACGCAGAGTATTTCACCATGTAGTCGTATTTGCCACTTGGTTCTCCCAAGGTATCCCAAACTTGAGGGGTGGATTTTCATGTTCTTTGCGAGGGACATGTCTTTGAATTGATCGATCGGTGCGTTGAAACAAGGGATCCTAGCGTTTACTTGGATTTTCGAGTTGATATCGAGACTAAAAGCTCATGCGGAAAATGCCCTATTGTATTTACGTCATGGTCATCTCGGTTTACGTAAATTTGTAAATCACCAATGTCTAACAAATCTTGAATATCTGCTCTTATGGTGGGACATCCATGGATATTCTTGGAGCAGATATAGCAAGTGCATAATTATGCTTAGTGAAGGTGCTCATGGTCTTGTATGCTTCATGAAGATGCACCAAGTTTCCTTTGACTAAGTTTACATATGTGACAAGGTACATCTGTATTCCTTAGCATTAGATTCACCGAGTGTCCACTATGGTGGAAGTGGATTGGCTTGCACATTCGGACTTGTATTTACGAAGGAAAGAAGATTAGCCTTCACTAATCTGGCCTTCAATGCTATGCAATGCTCAAGGTCATGGCTGGTGCCCTTGGTGAAAAGGGCAAGACATGTCGACTTTGTACCACCATGGTAGTTTTTCGGGGACGGAGGTGGTAACCTTGTTTGTATTAGATTCCTTTCTATCGGTAGGTAAAGTTACGTATGCGTCATGGGAATTGGGTCGAACCGAGTGACCCGAGGCGTCGATTTTGGTTGTGAAACCGGGCTGATTGTGTTGAGTTTGTTGACTTTGTTGAAATTGCGGAGCAATTCACGGAGTTGTGTTGACGAGGGTGCTATGGCAGCTACATCGTTGTTGAATGACATTCTTGCGTGGTTTCCTCGGGATACCATTCCTCGTCATGTTCTTTTTCTTTGGGAAGCGGGTTCCAACTTTCTTGGTATTACTAGAAGATCCTACTTCCTTGGTTAGGCGTCTGTCCGAACCCCTTCTTCTAGTCGCATTCCATGCTTACCATTTCGTTGAAGTCTCGGAGCGCTAGCGATCATTCGCTCATAATAGAATGAGTTTAGAGTATTCAAGAATACCTTAGTCATTTCTTTCTCTTCAAGGCGGGTTGACTTGGGCGCAATTTCCCTCCATCGTTGCATATTCCTTGAATGTCTCTCTTTCCTTTTGAGACATGGAGCGGAGTTGATCCTATCGAGAGCCATATCAAGTTGAATTTGTATTGTTGAAGGCTTTACCTAAGTCGTTGAATGATTGGATACTCGTGCTGTCTAAACCCATATACCACTTTAGTGCGGCACCGGTGAGACTATCCTGGAAGTAATGAATTAACAGCTGATGATCCTCATTGTACGTAGACATTTTCCTAGCATACATTGTGAGATGACTCTGAGGACAAGAATTCCCTTTATACTTTTCAAAATCCGGGATTTTGAATTTCGCAGGTATTTTCACACGAGGGACTAAGCAGAGATCCTGGGCGCTTTTCCCAAACAATTCTTTCCCTTGAATCATTTTTATCTCAAGCTGCATTTTGAGGAGTTGTTCCTGTAGATTCTCCATTGAACCACGAGCGTTCTTGCTATTTCCTAGAGTGTGATGAACTTCTTCGTCTGCGGTAGTGTGCACTACGGAAGCTGAATTCAACATGATCGGTTGAGAGACCGACATTGTTACTTGTGGAAAAGTTATTCCACGTTGTGGAGTGAACGTAGCGTTTTGCTGCAAAGTAGGTATTTCAAGCGAGGTTGTTTGAGAAGTCGGTTGGCGAACTCCAATGCCGGTTAAAGGCATTCCCATGGATAGCCCTCGGCATCTTTGAAAGGTGAACTCTTGCTGAAAGGAGTAGTAGTATCCTCTGAAGTTGCTATTTGGTTATGACTGCTCGATGCTGCTTGTTGACTTTGCGCTGTGGCAAGTGAGTTGACCAAAGATGTGAGTCTTTCCACTTCTTCTTGTAGCGTAGTTACCGTACTACGGAGCTCAACGTTTTCTTGCTCAAAATTCTCCATTACTTTTCTTCTTTTTGATCTGGTATCGTACGTTCGAGTTGGCTGCGGATGCAGTCGAGAAACTCTAAGACGCGACATCTTGACAATTTTTCTATCTGGAAAAGTGACAGTTCAAAACTGGAAATGATTAGACTCTAGAGGGTAGACTTAAATGCAAAGTATGATGCATGAATATGATTGTAAAGAAAAGAAATTTCCAAAGAATTTATGCTAAACGAGATATTTCTGGCAAATATTTGGATGGAAAACACAAATTTTATTGATTAATGAAGGAAGATTACAACAATTGTTTTTTTGTTGGAGCATTGCTCACACAAATGATAAAATAAATGATAAAATTACAAACTAAATTAAACTAATTAAACATCTTCGTGGATGACGATCAAAACTTGATGCGACTTGACGATTTCCTTCCCATAGTGAGCTTTTAGTTTGGCTTTCTCGGCTTTTAGCTTGCTAATGACTCTCTTCCACTCGTTGGGAGCGGGCTTGCTGGTTGTCATTTCCTCAAGCTTTCTTTTCCTTTCCTTGACGTATTTACGGATGGCGTTATCCTTCCGCGAATCTTCTCATCTTTCTCCATGAGCCATTCATCACGGAAGTAGGCGTCTTTTCATGATCTTTGACTTGCTTCTTGAGCTTCTTATTCTCAAGGTTAGTCTTAAGGAATTTACTTTCCAAAGCTTCCTTCTCAAACCTTATCTTGGTCAAGGCTTCTTGGTATTCTCCCACAGCTTCAACGGGAAAATTTGTCGATTTGGAGGCGACTGAGAACATGGGATCCTCATAAGCGTAAGGCATTCGGAATTCCTTCGCTCTTTTCTTTACCCAAGAAGTGTAGGTTTACATGGCTACACAATTCTTTGCCTTACCTTTTCCTTTCTTTCGGATGTGATGCCAAGCTTTGATCATCCTAGCCTTCGATCCTTGGGAATCCTCTCCTTCATGATAGAAGTAGCTTTCTACTGTAAAACTGGGAGGTTTACCAGAATTTGCGTATCCGAGCTGACGTTTTGCTAGGATTGGGTTGTAGTTGATTCCTCCTTTTGTACCAATGAGAGGTACGTTGGCAAATTCTCCACAGCTCTCAATGATTTCCATCTCATTGTTTGCCAAGGTATACCAATGGATATAAATCGTTTGTAAGAGACATGAGTCTTACGGACCAATGCCACTCGTCTTTGTTTTCGCGGAAGATAGGAGATTTAGGCAGGTGTGAGACAATCCATTTGAAAACAGAGGTACACAACACACGATAGTTCCGTCTCCTTGACGATTCCTATGATGAATAGAGGCGTCGTGTCACCAAGCGAGTGGGAGCAGGATTTCCAATCGAAAGATCCTTATGGCGTTGATATCAACGAAATTTGGGACGTTGGGAAACAACACCAATCCATAGAGGAGTAAAGCTAAAATAGCTTCAAAGGCTACCATACTACCAGAGAATTTAAGAGCCTTCTCCATTAGGAACTTTGAAGTTAGTCCTAAGAGTTTTCCTCTGGTAGTTAGGTTTTGTCTATCTCGGTTTCTTTAAATGAGTCATTGTTGCAATGACTTGTGACTTAGGAATGGCTTCCAAACCATTGAAAGGCACTTTGTCGAATGAGATTCCTAGGATATGCGCATACTCTTCCAAAGTAGGCATCAGCGATAATCGGGGAAAGTGAAAATGATAGGCGGATCGTAGAACGAACGAAAGTTTTGAGAAGTCCTTCATCAACGTTAGCGTTCAAAGAGTTAAAAGAGTTCCATAGCGTTTCGAAACCGAGGATCTTCTACCAAGGATGCTAATTCTTTCAACTTTCCTACGTCAGGAATCCTAAAACTGTATCTTTTGGTGAATCTTCCTCTGACATCCATCACTCTAACCTAAAATATTTTACAAAGAAAACATCTCTAAATTCTTTGGAAATGGAGAGAGAAAATGAAGTTTTTTTTTTTGAATGAATGAATGAATGCATGAATGCAACAAACATGGTTAGTAGTTATACACACGGGCAAGCGTTCGAAGTCACGAGCATGAAGCCAACGATAAGAATCAACGGGGTTAAGTTCTAAGGGCTTATTCATCTGTGAATCGGGTTCTACTGATAATACAGGCTCAACACTCCCCTTCAAAACATTATTGGATTTGGTGAATACTCGATGGTCCAATAATATTTTCAAGAGAAACTCGCCTGATCGTAGTATCGCATGACAATTACTCTAGGCTTACACCCGAATAATCTCTGCACTACATCCTAATGGCCAAGATGGTTTATGTGTTCTACAGTCCACTCAGCTTCTTAAGTTCTCCCGAAAATATTCGCAATTACTTGCTTAAACACAATACCCTCAAGACAACCTCCACTGCGCGGGAAATATTAACTTCGAAAGCATTGAACTGCTCACGTATTAATACCTCCACCTAGATCTTAAAATGTTTCTTAAATCCGGGTTAGGATTTCTTTCCATCAAGTGAAATCGCGAAACACACAATAAAGAAAACAGATATATGCAAAATATGAAAAGCTTATCCCCTTTCTTTTCTTTTGAAAACAAAAAGCTTGGTGCTCTCGGACGAGTAACGCTTTTCTTTTCTTGAAAAATCAAAATTTTTCTCCCAGTAGAGTCGCCATTTTTCCCGTTAAAAGGTGACGTGAGTTCGGATCTTCGCAATGATTTAAATCTTTTGATTTGTTTATAAAGATGCCAGCATCAAGTTTTATTATTTTCAACACAAGAAAGATGATTTAATGATTATGAAAAGGGAAAAAATACCCTCAATTGATATTGATATGCGTAACGACTAGCGCAAACTAGACATAACGCATTGGGAGATTCGAGTAAGGGGATTGGTATATAAAGGGAATAGATGGAGCACCCTAAATATATGTAGTTATCTACACTTTATATATGAATACATTTGATATGTTGTGTGTTTTTAATTGCTATTTCTATGATTGGGAAAGTTTCTCCTTTGGATTTTAAGAAACAGAGATTATGTGGGATTCTAGGTTTTGTTATTATTGTGCTCGCAAAGATCGTGGATCTTACGCATACATATCCCTAGTGGGAATCGAGCATTTGTAGCTCGGATCTCTGAGGTTCTATGGTTTGTTTGGTCTGAGGGAGATAGAAATTTGCTCGGCAAGGATAAGACCTTGTGCCTACGTATTCTCAAAAGGATGTTGAGAAAGTCAGAGCAATCGTAGTTCCCACTTATGCTAGTGGAAAGCAACGGGATGTTAGTAAGAGACAGACAAATGTCATCTTAATGAAAAATGTATCTAATCTATTTCATCACATACATTTTTTGAAAAGTTTGATTGATAAAAGTCTTTCGTCGTAAGTATTAGGTGTTTTGCTTGAGTGTACAAGCGTTACCACTTACATGTTTAAGAAAGATGTTTGAAAAAAGATGATTGAATCTTTTAACTGTAAGTATTGGGTGTTTTGCTTGAGTGTACAAGCGTTACCACTTACTGTTAATAGATGTTTTTGTTTGAAAGGAGTTTAAAAAGTTTGAAAAGTTTTTGACTGTATGTGATGTAATGGATGAGATACTTCTTCCATAGAGATGATAGATGTCTAAATCTCAAGGAGAAATTGATTGGATTAAAGGGATTCTTTTAAGAAGCCCATGGGTCCTGTATTGTTAGCCCAAGAGGAGGCATTCGAGGGTCATCGAGGTCATCGAGGGTCCTTGTATGAAGCTCAAGAGGAAGCTATAGGGCATGGTTGTTTTGGCTTGAAAGGGATTTCACCGAGAAATCATCCTTTTACGAATAAGAGCAATTTCAGGAAATTTTACTCATTGGGAATTTGAAAGTGATTTCACCGAAACCATCCTTTCGAGGTTCTATCTTAGCGGGTGATTCTTTGTATTGGAAGCCCAATAGGAGGTCATTAAGAGATTTCTGTCTCTTTCATTGTATGATGCCCAAGAGAAGGCTAAACTCAATGAGGAGTTCTTTTGAACGAAGCCCAAGAGGAGGCTGACTCAACAGGGGAGTGTTGTCTTATATGAAGCCTAAGCGGAGGCTAACTCTGTGGGAGAGTTTCATTGTACAAGGCCCAAGAGAAGGCTGACCCATGCTGGGGATAAATTATCTTGTATGAAGTCCAAGCGGAGGCTAAACTCAACTGGTGATGAGTTGTCTTGTATGAAGCCCAAGCGGAGGCTATACTGTGGGGAACCTATTGATTAGTCTAATTGTTATGTTAGTATTAGACGGTTGTATAAACAGGTGTTTATGTGTGATATGTATTCACAGGAGTTTATGAAGGAAATATAAACAATGCATGATGTTTATTTACAGCAGTTTATGAAATATAAACAAGTGTCTGTGAACGAACATTTAAAACGAGCGTAACTTGATTATTTACAAGTTTGAATTGTGTACAAGGAAATGAATATGTACACGAACGAGTTTTTTATGTACGGACAAAGATGGATGTACATAGGAGGGTTGGGACTTACACCGTAAGGGAGGCCCATTGATTTGAAAGCAGTTTCACAGGGAATAATGCTCCTTTCAATACCAATGGTATTCAGTGTAAAATGTACAGATGAAACAGAAATGATTGATTGAAGTTTATCTGTAAAAAGTATTTTCAAAAGAAAGAGTATCTGTATTATGTACAGATAAAAGATTTTGAAAAAGAAGTATCTGTGTTATGTACAGATAAAAAGTTTGTTTAAAAAATGTTTGGAAAAAGTTTGATATGTACAAGGAAATATTATGTACATAAAAGAATGTTATGGGACTTACACCGTGATGGAGGCCCATTGGTTTAAAAGAAATCTTGCTCAGGAGAAATCTTCCTTTAGAACCAATGGATTCGGCGTATAGACAAACGAATGAAAAACAAATGAAAGAAATTTGTTTATGTTTGAATATTGACAAAGATGTTTTGAATATGTAAAAATAAAGCTAAGTATGTACATAAAGGGTTGGGACTTACACCATAAGGGTGGCCCATTATCGATCGAGAAATTCGAGAAGAAACGAGTTCAGTTTTTATCGTTTTGAATTGGATCGATTATGGTAAAAGATGCAAGTTTGATGAAAAAAGTTTTGAAGAATGATTTGAAAATGTTTTGAATATGTTTTGAAATGTTAAGTTCATTTATGAGAAGTTTTGAAAAAAATCGGAAGTCGAAAACTTGAAAAATTCACCTTTTAAGGAGGTTTGAAAAAGTGTTCAGAACATCATTTTCGGCTCGATTAAAATTTAATCAGATGAAAGTTTTTTTGGATTTTTTTGACATAATCATAAAATATATATATTAAATGACAAGTGTACAAAAAATCATCTCAAAATGAGAAGTTTTGATTGGTTAAAAAAATTGTTGAAGTTTGATAAAGAAACATGAAAATATTGAAGTTTTTGTGAAAAAAAAAAAATGGTCTTGCTGGGTTTTGAACCCATGACCATGAGGTGGGACGCGTGGCAAGAAGACTTAAGACCAAGCCAAGAACCACTGAGCCAAACGCGCATCTGTGTTAGTGGACCAGGAACACGTGTTAACATAAGAGAGGATTATTTGAATTTTTAAAATGAAGAACACGATTACGGAATTTTGATTTTCAGTTTGATGAATCCTTGCTCAAATCTTCGTTTCTCAACCAAATTGAGTGAAATAAACATCAATCTTGATCGGTTTTTCATCACGAACATGAAGATGCATGTTAATTTCATTTATATTCATTCTATCATGTTTTGATTTCTGGAAAGATGAAGAACCCTAGAATCTAAGAATCCGAATTAAATGATGTTTGTTCAATGATTCTTGGATTTTTTTGAGGGTTAATGTTCGTTAGGGGTGCAGAAAACAATTGGCCGTGAGTTTTTTTCAAATGGTGTAAGGAATCATGATATCTCAGTTCGTATGCATACCTGGAAAAGTTGAGATCGATTTCTGGGTTTAAGTGTTTCCAGTTATTGTTTCTCAATCATTTGAGCACCAGCGGCATGTGTGGAAGCTTTGTGAGTGATTAGCTTGCTTCGAATCCTTCCCAATCAATCCAGCCAAGTCCACCTGCACAGTTCAAAAATGGCAGCTCGATTTCGATGTAAATCGTGTTACAGTCAGATGTTAATGGCCTGGATCACTCATATGATGTATGGTGATGCTGTTTGAATGATTAGGTCACAGTTTGATTAAGCTCGACTCAAATTCGATTGCTTGGGCAGTTTTGCAAGTTTATGGACAAGGAAAGTGCAAACTGATTTTGACTTGATTTTATGTTGATTTTAAGTTTCAACTCAACTACATGTTAGTATTAGAACATGTTAGACACCAAAGAACTTCATGATTTTCACTGATTTTATAAATTGCAAGTTTTTCAAAAGTTCATCATGTTTCTTGATTTTGAAGAAAGAAAAGAGAAAGCATGATTCTTGCAATGCTTTGGTGTCCATTTCTCTTGAATTGGTCATCCTTTTATAGGCAAGAGGTCTGAAATGTTAGGCACAAGGACATGGCAATTGGATAAATCATGGAATGCTTAAGGGGTAAGAAAGGCATTTGGCTTTTGAAAAGAAAGCTTCCTCTTTTTACCATGTGAGAAATTACCCAACTTGATCCAATCTTCAATTATTACTTCTCATTGATATTTATCAGTTTGATGACTCATTTGGCAAGGTGGCAAGTGGTCTAAATGAGAAAAACACAAAATGACCTATAATTTGATGTTTTGAACTTTGAAAATCAAGTTTCATGGACCCTTTTGTTTCAATTTCAAAGACATAGCTAGCCTCCATGGATTTTGGATTTCTTGGACATTTTGGAAAGATTTTTCCATGATCTACAACTTTCATGTTTTGAGTTTTTTCAAATTCCAATTGGAACTAGGTGAAAAAAAGGCTTGAAGTTTGGAAAAAATGTGAAATTTCAACACTTAGAAATTTTTCTAAGTTATAGAAATTTTGACTTTTTGTTGACTTTTCCAAATTCTTTGATTTTTTATGATCATGATGGATAATTTGAAGTATTTTGATGATTGAAAAAGTTTTGTTTTGAAAAATTTGACCAAAAGTCAAAGTTTGACTTTTCTGTGCAGATGAAATTTCATTAGATGCGTCTGAAAACGACTGATGAATTCTGTGAACCTCTGTGATGTTTTGAATCCAGAAATTAGTTCAAGATGTTATATCTAAGATATAATGAGCATTCTCTATCCAAAAAAGCCAAATTCTGCTCAAAAAATCAGAGAATGCCTATGCTCGACCAAAACCCTAATTGGTCGATCCTCGATTGATCTATGAGAAAAATGGATATCTGAGGATTGAAGGCTGATGATTTGATCAAGATAGATCAAATGGAGTGAGAAAATCTCAAACCCTAATTGGTTAGCCCTTGAATCAGATGAAAATCTGATGAAACCCTAATTTTGACCTGTGAATGCTATACCCGATTAATGCTGTCTGAACTGTTAGTTGTGCAACAATGCAAATGTAAGGTGGTATATTAGGTCAAAATTTGGGGTATGACACAGAGCAATTTGCCTTTCCTATTCCCTTGATTTCTCCTTTTATTCCGTCTCCGAAATTGACACAGCCAGTTGGATGTTCTTGACTATTCACCAGTAAATTCTTTTCTCCTGTCAAATGCCTTGAGCATCCACTATCAAAATATAAGTCTTCTTTGGCTTTTATTATTTGAGATATATGTGCTAAGAAACAAGAAATGTCAGTTTTGGGGATCCATTGTTTCTTTTCAATTATACTAGCCTGAGTCAAATTTGGTTGAGGTGTAGGGTTAGATTAACCATACAACTTGAAACATAAGGGATTTATGTGACCATATCTTCCGCAATAATGACATCTCCAGTGCTGAGATCTTCTTTTGGGCTGTATGTACTTGCTTCTTCCACGATGTTGAAACATTTGAATCGACAACTTTAGTTTGGTCTGGATTTGAATAGGTTCTATAGAAGTCTCCTTTGTTTCATTGTATCCCAGACCACTCATGTCTCCTACTACTCTTCCTGATTGAAGTGTTTTATCCAGTGTTTCAGATCCACTATTTAACATCTTGATAAATTTGGACATTTTGTCAAGATCATATTTTAGCATAGTTATTTCACTCTCGAGCTTTTAAATAGTTTCCAGATGCTCCTTCTTCTTGTTTCTGATTGAATTATGAGCTTCTTCTGTTCCTCATTCTCCAGGAATACTTCAACACTTCTAAGACATAGTTCCTTGTATGTAGCAGCCAGTTCTTCAAATGTTAACTCTTCATCACTTGAATCTCCATCAGAAATATATGTATTAGTCAGAGCTGTTATATATTTGGCTGATTCTTCTTCCACTTTATTTTCAGAATCCTTATTTGACCAGGATACATTCAGTCCTTTGTTTTGTCTTTTAAGGAATGTTGGACACTCAACTTTAATGTGACCAAATCCTTCACATTCATAACATCTTACTCCTCTGCCTTGAATAGACCTTTCCTGAGCTTGTGCTTTCTTCCCAGAGTTATTTGTTCTGCTGATGTCATATGGGATGTTTCTGACATTAGGTCTTGAATTTTCCTCCATTTTCTCCAGAACTTTTTTTTTAAATTGTCTTCCAAGATAGACTATAGTATTAGATAGTCCTTCCTCAGTATCCAGATCACATTCCTCATTTGTTTCTTCAGTGTTTGATTTAAAGGCTATAATTTTATTCTTCTTTTTCAAATCTCTCGTTAATACCCAACTCAAACGTTTGAAGAGACCCAACAAGCTCATCTACCTTCATGTGGTTGATTTCTTGAGCTTCTTCTATAGCAGTCACATTCATGTCAAATCTCTTAGGGAGAGATCATAGAATCTTCCTTACCAGCTTCTCCTCTAGTATCTTCTCTCTAAGGCCTGCGCAACCTCAAGAATGTTCATGTGAAATTCTTGAATGCTTTCCTCTTCCTTCATCCTTAAGTTTTCAAACTTAGTGGTTAATATTTGCAGTCTTGACATCTTTACTTTGGAAGTGCCTTCATGAGTAGTCTTGAGAATTTCTCAAGCATCTTTGGCCACTTCACACGTGTCAACCAATCTGAAGATGTTTGTGTCAACTCCATTGAACATAACATTTAAGGCTTTTGAATTTTCAAGAGCTAATTCATCTTCTACCTTTGACCAATTTCTTCAGGCTTCAATTCATCAGTGGGCTGATCATCTTCTCCAATAATAACAAGATGTGCCATCCTCTCAAAACAGCTTTCCAAGCCCCGTTGTCCAGGGAGTTTAAAAATACCACCTTACGGGGTTTCCACAGATCGTAGTTAGTACCATCCAGAATGGGCGGTCTACTCACAAATCCTCCTTCCTTGTCCATAGTACTAGAAAGTATCTTCCCTAGATCTCACCCAGAGACAGAGCAGGATGTCTGCTTTGATACCAATTAAAATTCTGGTATCAGATATGAGATGTCGAAGGTGATGTCACGACACTAGTATCTGTTGTATGAACAAATAACATAACAGAATTTTAAATGCAGAAAACTAAATAACACAGTGAATTGTTTACCCAGTTAGGTACTACACACCTACGTCTGGAGGGTATCAAACTATGGATGAAGTCCACTATTAACATTATTAATTTAGAGTTAAATTTCTCCGTTTACAACCTTCACTTAATCACTACGCAATGACCCTTCTACCTAAGATCCCTTCTTAAATATGAGAAACCCCTCTCGAAGTTATATAGAACATTTATTTCTTTTGTCTTTACTAAATTGTGACTAACCTATATAAATATTCAAAAATAATATTTGAAAAGTGGGCTACCCCGGGCTACCCCACCCTCCACCCCTACATGTACCATGTTCCATAATACATGTGGTGGTACATAGCCACATATCCCACTCTTTCCCCGCAACTACTACCATGCTTATATGCTAAAAATCTTGATTTTGTCTAAAAAAAAATCCTATTTATGAAATTATCATAACCGCAAAAGTTGATTAATATCTTCTTTTTCAGTCAAAGATATATCTTATATATCTTTCAACATCTACCTTCATATCTCATCAAAGGAAAATGGTTCAATAACTATAGGAAGAAGATCAATTAAATCGGGGCATAATTACATAATTAGTAGTAATAAAAAAAATTAACAGATGTGGTTTATTTTCCAAAGTGGGGGGACCTTGGCAGTAGCTACGTCGTAATCAAGCTGTTACTATGAAAGGTTGACAAGTATATATTGGAAATAAAGTTCCTTTTACGTATGGTGCATATCGGAATCAATGATTTAGGCATTCCTAATTTTTCTGTTTTTGCATGTGCTTCTGTTTTATTGCTCCAGTTTTTATAATATACAAAAATTGAAGCGTGATTAATTGTCGCATCGTAGTCACAAAGCTGTATTGAAAGTGGAAGATTATGTGATGATATATATTTTAGATATAATAAAAATCTAACAAAGTGGTGTCTCTTCAAAGATATGGGCTATGTCGTGACCACACTACTGTTGATATGTGGGCTATGTGACGTGGAATAAATCAAGATATTGTTTGGGGTGATGGAGTTGCAAATGTTATGGTGGAGATCTAGTGATTCTACCGTGTTGATTAACTTGGTTGTTCATGAGAATATAGAAGATTGTATACTATTTATTTTAGTGAGAAGAATTCAGAAGTTGGTAAAAAATATTAATATGTTAATTTTAACCATACTTGACGAGATGAAAACTACTATGCAGATTGAGTTGCAAACTTGAGCCATGTGTTGAACAATATGAATTTAATCTTCCTTTTACAACTTTTCTTCAAATGATTTTAAGATTTTTTGGGTCATTTTAAAATTCACTTTACCAACATTATTATTTTTCAATTTATCTTCTAAAATTTGTTTTGTTTTTAAAAAACCAGAATAAAATATAATAAAAGGTCAAAAGCAACACCCGGTCGCACATGTAGTGTTAGATTAGGACTCAAATTTTAAAACAAGCAAAGTTATTTAAAAGGGCCGAACAAAGATACAAGCCGAAGCTATAAAATGAGAATACCACACTGAGATGGAGCTAAATAATTATTCTTTTCTTTCAACCACCAATAAAGAAAAGTTTGACTTTATCAAGAAGATGATGAATATATATATCTTATTGTTGAAAATATTTATAATTTTTTTTAATAACTATGTTATGAGAAAAGGAAATACATAAATAATCATGTTTTAAAAATATTTATTCAACTAATCATGTTTCAAAAAAATATTTATGTAGGTGTCATCTGTGATGGCTCCTGTATTGTTCTTTTTACAAGGAAGAGCCATCAGTGATGACGTCTAAGTGCATGTTTTTATTTAAAAGTCATCTCAGATGACGTATTAGTGCAAATGAAAAGAAAAAAGCCATCTGAGATGGCGCCTTAGTATAATAGGAAGAAAAAAAATTCGATTCAAATTTAAGTACGAACATTGTTGTGAAATTAAACTTTAAATATAATTGTTCATTACAAACATAGCGAATAACAATTACATAGATTTATTGTTAGCGGCCCGGGACATGAAGACGACCATCAGTTCCATAATCGCGTCCTCTCCTAACTCGTGTAACGTGTCTTTGCTGAGGCCGTTGTGGTTGGGTCGATGGCCCCTCGTAGTGTATGCGATTAGGATCCATGTATTCCTCCAGATTTGCATGGCTCGAAGTACCGCTTTCGTATAGATGTGTTCCCATATTTTCAAAGCTTGGTCGTTGTGGTGGAGGTTAGGTTCCATGTGGGGTTGATAGCACACGTCATCTGAATAGGTGGGGTCAAAAGGAATTTGGGTGTTTGGAGACCGGTACCCATATGAATTATGGGGAGTTTGGTACGGTGATTGTTGGTGGTATGTTGGGTTGGTTGGAGAATATTCATCGGGTATGCCAATGTCTGGGCTGAGGTGAGATGTTGATGGGCCCATATATGGGCGTTGGACATATGCTCTTTGTTCAGAGTATTGTATTTGAGTGTTGGGCATGTGGGAGTATTGAAATTGTGCGTTGGGCATTTGGAGGGATTGGTACTGAGGTTGAGATTGAGTGTTGGTGGTCCAGTATCTTCGGGTTGGTTGGCGGGAGGTTGATGGACATTGGAATTGTTGTTGGTATGTTGTTGGGGTTGTTGTTGGTATTGCTGGTGCGGTTGTTGTTGGGGTTGTTGTTAGTAGTGTTGTCACGATTGTTGTTGGGGTTGTTGTTGGTAGTGCTGTTAGGTGGCAGACTAGGTGGTAGGCTAGATGGAAGCCTATGGTGGCAGGCTAGGTGGCAGCGTGTAGCATGAGTAGGCCTGCTATAATCCATCCAAGATGGCGCCTCCTTTGCTTTTTTTTACATAGGCGCCATCTCACTTGGCTCCTATGTGTATTTTTAAAATTTTGAACTTTATCTCATTCATTCTCATACAATCAACTGCTACCTCTATATATCCCATACATTAAATATTTTCATACAATCAAACATTCAAACCCAGATAAAATGTCATATGTACCACAATATATTATCAGTGTACATTTCAATGGTGAGACATACAATGCGAGGTCTCAGGTTTTTTATTTAGAAACACCGAAAATATCCAATTTTGTCTAAATAGCAAAACTAATTTTTTATATTTCAAACAAAGACTCGAGACCAAACTGTGGCGAGGTCCGACGTCACACATATTCTACCAACATCCTGTTTTTACTGGTGAAAACCATGTAATATTTTACAAGATAGTCATTGAAGGCAGCGAAGACATAATATGTTTTCTAATCATGAACATTACGGTATGACTTGATTGATTTGTACGAAGATTCAAAGGTGGATCTTGTTGACGAAGAGGAGGAAGGTGAAGAGATGGAGTTCATCAACATGGTAGCGAAGATTCGAGGCCGATGAAGAGCGTGAATGCCTCCACATGAAATATACACACCACCTTCGTACATGACTACCCTCAATATTGACACAAATGACCCATTATCTGATATATTCTACAACCCTCATATACAGTCAGAGGCAAATTTAAAAGTGGAAGACAAATTTTGTTCAAAAGAAGATTGTGTGCGAGCAATAAAAAAGTTCCACATGATAAACAACTACTTTTGGGTGGATCGAACAAATGCAGAGAGATACAAAATTAAGTGTACCCACCCAGAGTGTAGGTTTAATCTAAGCGCATCATACAGGATCATGAGTGATCTTTGGGTGATAGTTTACGAAATTCGGCAGCGATACTTGATGTCACGAGAGAATGTTATGACACGATGATCGACACTCTTAACAATTCACACAATAAATTCAAACAGCAGTAAAGAACACAATAAATTGTTTACCCAGTTCAGTGTCTAACTACACCTGCATCTGGGGGCTACCAAGCCAGGGAGGAAATTCACTATTAGTAGAATTAATTCGAGAATAAACCAACGGTTTATCTCCTTCACTTAAAACCTACCCAATGCAACTTCAATCTAAGTCCTACTTAGACCTTAGTTCTACTACCCCTCAATCACGGTGATATCAACCTATTGATTAATTGAATTGTGAAGACACACTTCAATACACTATCTTGATTTTGCTTCAAAGCTTTAATCAAGAGACAAACACTCGTGCTTCAAAGCTTTGAGTGATAAACTACCCTTACAAACAAATCCTAGTCCAAGGCACTTATCAATTGATAATTTCTTGGCTCACAAGAGTACTAAATTACATAAAATACAACTTGCTAAATCTTCAATACATTCCAGAGGCGCAGCAGCAAAGTAAGGGTTGTATTCCTATTATAGAAGCAGTCCTGAAACTTCAGTTTTGGGCTTCCATAAAGATAGCTAGGGTTCACTTAATTAATCCTAAAAACTTGGTCTTATCAACAACCAATTTAGGTTTAACTAAGATTAACCTAACGACCACGTGAGCATACAATCTAATAAGAAAAACATAATAAAGCATTTCAACAAACTTCGAAAAATCTCGGAAAAGCAGTTCTGAGCAGAATGTCATGAATGTCATAACATACATTATGACATCGAATATTTTCTAAATTCCGGCCTGACTTTTAGCTTCGATTCGAGTGTACTTTAAACATCCTTGTCAAGTAGGATTTATCTTCAATCTCTGAATGTCATGACATTTATCAAGACATTGTCATAGCCTAGTTTTACCAAAAAGTAATGCCAACTTAAAACACTAACAAACTCCCCCTTTGGCACATTTTTGGCTAAAACTACTTAAGTCATCAGAGTACCTATGCGTGAAGAAAACATACTAGTTCTAAGCTATCCTAAGCTTAAAAGAAATAGAACCTAGAGAAGATAAATTCTACCCAAACAAATTTCCCAATTTCCCACAATTACCCACATAAAAATTTCCTTACAGTTTCCCCAATTTCCCAGTACTTCTCCCCCTTTTTAGCCACAAAGGGGCCAAAGGAATCAATACAAGTACCCCAAAATTTCAATAGATAATTAAGTACTAGCATTGTTAAATGTTACATCCCATCAAAAGAAATACAATTTCCAAGGCAATCAGAATTAAAAATAAGTAAAATTAACAACAAAAACACTCAGGCAACAACTGCACAGGATTACAAATCAAGTGCTTTCCTCTCCAGAAGAAGCACTGTGGAAAGAGGCATCTTGAGCGCTCTCGGCGATTGCTTGATCAGCATCGGCATCTTCATCCAGATTTGCAGCAGAATCATCACCAGCTAGTCTTTCATCCTTAACCTTTGTGTCTTGCTCCTTTTTAAGTGTAGAGATAAGTTCTTCAAGACTTTGTTTTCTTGCTTCAAGCTCCTTGCAAGTTGCTTTCAGCACAGTTATGACATTTGCCTTCTGAGATTTTTCTTTGATATTTGATGTCTCAGCAGATGTCATGACAATGTCTGGGAAATGTTTCCCTTGAAAGAGCTTGTAATGGAATCCAAGTGCAGGAGCTCTTTTGCATATTGAATCTCTATCACCAAGAATGTCAGGGTATTGATCAATTATGATTCCACACAGGAGGGAGGGAAAGGTTATTGGTTCCTTAATTGTATAACTTTCAGCATGTTTAAGGGTTTGCTCAAAGATATAAGTTCCATAGTCAAATTTTGCTTTAGTACCAACAGCAAATATGAATCTGCCCAGACCAATGGAGATGGTGGACTTGTGATTTGTTGGAACCTGTCATACCCCAAAATTTGCCCTCCATCTACTCAAGAGATTTCATACATCCATACTCAAGGATTCCTCAAGAATTGATCAGACAAACTCTGTCCTAGACAATCAACCCAAACTAGGGTTTGGTATCTCTCAGGTCAAGATGGATTTCCAACATCTCCAATGGTCTTCATGCCTCCTCATATGCTTCAAAGATTCTCCATGTCAAATTTCAAGCCTCACACGTCAAGTTTCCTCAGGCAATTGCTCAGATGATTGAAAATCGGGTGTATTGGACAAAAAGTCAACTGTGGTCAACATACAGTCAAAACTTCTGATTTTTGGTCAACATCCTCATTTTGAAGTTACATTCATCATTTGATCAAGGGTTGATCATGATTCATCAAGAAAACTCAAGATTTGCTCAAAAGTCAAACTTTCTAAATTAGGGTTTCTAGATGAAAAGTCAATGAACTTTGGTGATCATAACTTCTTCATACTTTCTCGAAATTTTCCACCACCTCTTGTTTTGAAGGAAATTCAATTCTCTACAACTTCATGTCTCACAAGAATGTCCAAAAATGCTTCATTTGAGAGGTATAGCTCAAAACATTACAGTCATTTTCAAAGTCAACAAAAGTCAACTTTTGTTTTGAAGATATATTGAGCATGGTAACTCCAATTGAGATGAGACCAAAGACATTGTTTAGAGGACTCTTAGAGCTTTCCAAAACTCCAAGAACACTCAAAATGTGGAAAATTGAGCAAGTTACACCATCCACAAGTTGGGCAATTTTGAAAGAATGCACAAGAGAGATGCTTCAAAAATCAAATCTTTTGCAAATGGGCCTACTTTTTCTTCATCCAAACTTATTCCTCATGCAAGTAGGAATGTCCAAGCCCAATGCCACGATTTTCTATTTTATTTTCCTATTTAATTTGGAATTTATTCATTTAAATACAAATTAATTTGAAAAATAAAGTATAAAATCAAAATTAATTGAAAGATTGATTTTTATTGCTTGCTTGTGATCCAATTAACCCATAAATGTCAGCAATTTCGAAATTGAATCAAATATGGGAAGATTAGATTGAAATTGGACCAAAGTTTGAAAATTTGATTTCATGAAAAAATCAAAATTGATTTTCATTGATTATTGATCAAATCTTTCCAAAAACAATGCCAAATCCATCCAGCATATATACTTGATGCATACCAATTGCAAGAAAAACGAAAAAATTGCCTTGGAAACCCTAATCTCAAACTCAAAAAACCGTGCCTCTCAAGCAACAAGCAGCCTTGGATTTAGGTGGTTTCAAGCAATTTTGAGCATTCCATCTTGTTCCTTGTGCCATTCAGAATCGATCCAGATACTTGCATCATCAAAAACCATCCAGAATTGAGAAATCCAGAACTCGGTTTGTCAAACTTTTTCCAAATTCGATTTTGAACATTCATGCATATTTAACGTGTTTTGTTGTTTGTTTTATGTTTAGAATGAAGTTTGGAAACTTTCTGCATAGTTTGATTGTGTTTTTGTGACCTAAATCGAAATCCACCATGGTTAGGGTTTCCTGCTTCGAATTGGGGTTTCCTTAAAACGGACAAATTGGACAATAAGACCTATACTATTGAGTTCGGGATGGTCAGAGGAATCGAGCCATGGTCTTAGATATAATTTATATTATGTGTGTTGCATTTTTGATGTTTGCCAGGGTCATAGCGTCGCTCTGAGGCCGACGCAAAATGCCCAGAATTCAAACAAGAACGATGAAGTTCTTGGCGCGAAGACGGAGCAATACGAAGGCGACGTATAATCCACTAACTCCGTTTCCAAACAGTAAGGCATGCCAGCTCAGTTGGTCAGCGCGTTGGTTTTCAAAGTTTGAACACAAGGTCTCCAGTTCGAATCCTGGCAAGACCAATGTTCTTTTCCTTTTTGCAAAACTCATTATTTTCCTATTTTCTAATTATTTCAATATTTTCATATTATTTTAATTGTTTTCATAATTTTTATTCTGCATTAAAAATTACCAAAAACATTTTTTCTTTTTACATTATTTTCATAAAAATGTTTATTTAATTTAATAAATTTAAAAATATAATTTTTGCATGCATATTTATTTTATTTATATTTTTGCATTTAATTCACTTTTAATTGCGTTTTAATTATTAAATCTTTTCCAAAAATCCCAAAAAATTATTTTAATATATTTATCTTATTTCTAGCATGTATTAATTTTCCATATTAAAATTTGCATTTTCTAACATTTTCTCTTGTTCGATTCATATTGCATTTTTCGATTTCTTCTTTTGTGGTTGATCCGATTCGACGATTTTCTCTTTATCATTTTATCATTCTATTTTTCCAATAATGTAATTGCTCATGGGATGTAATAGTTTAATTTAGGACTTTATTTTCCGCATTTTAAATTATGTATCTGCCCCAAAGCCTTGTAATAGCGTAGGTTTTACTTTCCGTACCTTTACATTCCCGCTTTACATTCCGCATTTTACTTTTCGCACCCTTATCAATTGCTAGTAATTAGGCGTGTATGGCAAGATAATAATTGGACATAGCTCACACTAATCTTCAAGATAATATATTCTGAATTCAACACACTTCTATCACACACGCACCCCTTAGGGTAATTCTCTCTCGATGCCTTTCGATTTCAAAATGGTCATGTCCCTCGAACGTAGAGGTATTCTAGCACCGTTGCCTTTCAAACAAATCATCATAGTCCCTTCGATACAAAGATCATAGACCCACGATGTCGCCTCCGAATACATGATCTTGACCCTCGATTGTCGCCTCGAAAATGATGATAGTCCTTCGAATGTGCTAGGATACTTCCTAAGTTGCCTTCTATGACCATCCGATGTCCCTTGAATGTCCCTTACATCCAACGAATGGAGCTACCTACTAACTAATGGTATGGCTAGCGCTATTCTAAAGGAATGTAGAAGTACAACAAAGCGACCAATTACGAGTGGGTAAATAAGTCTTTTAGTTGCTTGCTCTATCAAATGCTTTTCACACCACACTTTTTCAAAGTTCAAATTCTTTTCAAAACAAAACATTTCCGAACACTTTGTATACACTCCTACATGAGTCATTACAAAGTCAAAGCGAAATGCCTTTTCAAAACATTTTGTCAAACACACGAAAGCAATTTTAAAAGTGATCTAGAGAAACTAAGAGCCGTAGATAACTACGGATGGAAAGGGTGCTAATACCTTCCCTTTTCATAACCATTCTCCGTACTCGAGAATCTAACGAAGGTCTTTTTGTTACTTTTACCTTCCCTTAATTGGATAAAAATAAAAGTCGGTGGCGACTCTTGCTATCCGCACATTTGGATACAAAATCCTACAAAGTCGGTTCGCGTATTGGGCGACTCTTGAGAATACACCTAAAGAGAAATTGCCTTAGGGATTTCTAGATAACTTTTATCGTTTTTGTTTGACTTGTATGCTTTATCTTTAAGGGTTGCTTGGGTATTATATTGTTGGGGATCCTACACGGATCCGGGTTTCCTTTTAGGTAAGTAGCATTAGATCATCGCGACCGTTAGGCGTATAACTAAGCGGTCAACATGATGGCTACGTTAGCGTGACACTTTGGTTGTCCGATACTCTTCATTCCCAAGTTGAAGATAGTATTTGGCTTCTGCGTGGTGTCATCAAGCTAACTAAACTTTTAGAACCTTAATTGACCCATCTTGGCCATTAGAAGGTAGTGAGATGGCGGCTTTGTGTAGACCGAGGTTGGTTGATACTCGATGCTACGCTCATTGAGATTAGACTTTTGGGACATTTTCGATCGACCACTTGGCCGTCGTATTGAAATAAGCGCCTACAAGAAAGATCTGTGATGTGAGATTCCTAGAACCCGGTTACTATTATAGGACAGGATGAACCAACTCAAACTTTTGGTAGGGTAATCACCTATACCTCATGCAAGCCTTAAACCTAGGCTCATTGTGTGAATTGTTTGTGTGTGCTAAACATGACATCATGACATCATTCGCATTGCATATCATTTCTAACTATTTCAAGGACCTAGGGAGTTATCTTTGCTCTGTTTTGTAGGGATCATGGCTTCTAGAAAGACTATCCGAATCAACTTCATGGGTATCCCTTCTCAACTCAAAGAATTGGTTTCAGAAATTCCCGACCATGCTCAGTTCATCAAAAGACATGGTTATCTGCTTGATTTGGTTATCTCCGGTTTTGAAGAAGATATGATGCATGTCTATTCGGTTCTTTGACCGAAACACCATTGCTTTACATTTCCAGATTATCAGTTGGTTCCTACCTTAGAAGAGTTCTCTAAGCTACTTGGGATACCTATTCTTGACCAAATGCCATTCACCGGTCTAGAAAAGGTTCCTAAGTACGAAGACATTGCATCGGCCTTACACCTTAAGCGTTCAGATATCGAAGCCAATTGGGAAACTAGAAGTGGAGTTAAGGGTTTACTTTCCAAATTCTTAATCAAGAAAGCCCGAGAATTCCTCAAAGCTATGAGTTTCCATGCATTTGAAAATATTGTGGCCTTGCTAATATATGGTTTGGTTCTATTCCCTAACTCGGATCAATTCATAGATATCAATGCCATCAAGTTGTTCCTTACCCGCAATCCAGTGCCTACTTTACTTGGAGACATCCTGCATTCTCTCCACACTCGTACTACTAAGCGACAAGGAACTCTCATGTGTTGTATACCGTTACTTTCCAGGTGGTTTATTTCGCACCTTCCTCCATCAGTTTTGAAGAATGAACAAAGGTTGAGATGGTCTCAAAGATTGATGTCACTCTCTCATTCCGATATCCGTTGGAATCTTTTCTCTCAAAAGGACTTCACATTCATCGAGCGTTGTGGAGAATTCCCTAATGTACCGCTACTTGGTATAAGGGGAGGTATTACTTACAACCCTTCTCTAGCTCTACGTCGGTTTGGTTTTCTGAAGAGATGGTCCACATGATATGCTTCTCCAAGATGTTGTGTTCGACTACAATCACGATCTCGAATTAAGCGAAGGTTTATACATGCTTGGGGCATGGTAAAGAAGGCGATACCAAGACTTTGGGGCACCGAACTCCATTCCTTGGGAACCTTACCTCAAATGGGTGCGAGCTCGAGCTCAAAACCTCATGATGCCATTCACTTTGTTTTACCGGTAATTATGGAACACATTATAGGTGGCGTACCCTATCTTCTCCATCACGACATGCCTCGATTTTGAAGACTTGAAGAGATCACAGGTTCAACTAAAGAAGAAAGGATACCTTTGAAGCTCGATGCTATGCAAGTGAGAAGAAAGTGTTAGAGTTGACAAGCTACTTCACGAGGAGCGAAGCATCAACACTTACATCGGCACCAAGAGCGCCCATGGGAGACTTAGAGCTTTAGGATGTTTATGTTTTCTTTTATTGTTTTGAACTATTTCTTGTACTTAAAAGAAAAAGAATAAAAGAGAACTAATAAATGTTTGTTCATGCTTGTTTAACAAATTTAAATCTCTAAGGTCCTTGAAAACATTTCATTGCATTCGCATAAACATCGCATAGCATATCATAACATGGCATCACGGTACATTGGAGATTGGTTTTCTCATTTGCTCGCTATTTATTTTAGCGAAATGGCTCTTGAGTGATCAAAAGATCTCAAGCTCGAACGCTCGGTTTGATGTTCACCAACTTGGTCCAAGGCCAAGAAGATTTGAAGAAGCTCATCAACAAGAAGAAGAAGGTTGTTGGTCTCCTCAACATGGGTAGGCGCTACAAAGGGGTCCAAAAGTGGTCGGTCGGATCGAGCTCTCGAAGGAAGTGTCCATACCGGGAGTACCAAGGGTGATGATGGTGACCAGCGTGAGCCAAGAAAGAAGGAGAGGACCGCTCGATTATAGCCGATTCGGCGAAGATGACAAGTACAAACAACTTGAAGACCGTCGAATCTTGTGGAAAACTGAAGATGTCCGGGCTGAATTTTGATGATCTAAGTCTTGTACCCGGTGTTGTGATTCCTCCCAAGTTCAAAGTTCCTACTTTTGCCAAATATGATGGCATGTCTTGCCCAAAGCTTCATTTGAAGTCCTATGTCCGAAGATCAATCCCCACATGATGATGAAAGTTGTGGATGCACTATTTTCAAGAGAGTTTGTCCGGAACCAGTGGTATTATCGACTAGAGAATGACCGTATCCGTACTTGGAGTGATTTAGTGATGCTTTCTGACGATATGAGTACAATCTTGAGTTGACACCCACTCGCATGCAACTACAAAGCATGTCTATGGGTCATGACGAAGTTTAAGGAATATGCTCGAGTGGAGAGATCTAGCGAGAGTTCAACCACCCTTGTCCATAGGGAGTTGGTTGATATGTTTATGGAACACCGCAGCCCATTCTTCAATCATCTGATTGGAAATTCTTCATCCGGATTCATTGAGCTGATATTGACAGGCGAGCGCATTGAAGCTAGTATCAAGAGTGGGAAGATTCAGATAGAGTCATCTTCAAATACTGCGAAGAAATCTTTTGGTGGTAATGAAGCAACTCGATTTTCAAAAAAAATCATTTAAAATGAATTTAAAAAAAAACAATGAAATCGCCACCTAATTTTATTTGTTCTAGAAAGAACGGGGAAATATAGATAAAACCCACAAAAATCGGATAAGGCGGTCTACAAGACCAAAAAGCATGGATTCGGGAGTCGGTTACGCAAGAGGAAGGTATTAGCACCTCTTACGTCCATCGTACTCGATGGGACCCATTTAGTTCGAAATGTGTTTGTGTGTAATCGCTAATTTCTAAATTGTAAATAAGAAAGAAGAAAACGAGATTTGTTTGTTATTATTTTGAGTTTGACACGGTTTCGAAACCGCGTGCCTACGTATTCCCTCGTGCAATGGGAAAGTCAAAACTCCGTAGTTCTTGTTGAAAATGTCTTGGATTGTTTGTATTGATTTTAGAAGAAAATGTTTTTGATTTTTGATAACCGCATATGGGCGAAATAGGAATTTGAATGGGTTGAATTTGATTTTAATGGTAGATGACAAGTACCAAAACGTCGGGATATCCTCTAACGATTCGATACTCGAGATTGGCGATTGAGGTCAACCGATCTTCTCTCATCCAAAATCTTTATTATGAAAAGGGTGAGGTGAAACAAAGTTCACTTATATTAAGTATTATGGGATAAAGTATTTAAGTCATTGGGTTACCCTCTAATGGCCCAAATACTTTACATTTTAATTAAATCGTCGGGCGAACCTCTAACAATTTAATTAAATTCCATATCACTATGTTTTTTTTGTTTTTGTAGAAAAAATTGATTTTTGAAAACAAATTCAATTAATTAATTTAATTTGAAAGTGTTTTAAATGTTCAGTGTATGGAATAAAGTATTCGAGTCATTGGGTTTCCCTAATGGCCCAAATACTTTACATTTTAATTAAATCGTTAGGCGAACCTCTAACAATTTAATTAAGTACCATAACACTATTTTGAAAATTGCGGCGTTGGACGTGAAATGATATTTGGGTTATGGTTAACCAAGTATATGGACTTGATTAATCATGAGACCACAGTGCATGGTGATTGGTATATGGACCAATTATTTTTCGGGTTATGATTAATCAAGGCAACGAGGGCCTTAATTAACCTCGTGAGGATGGCCATGCCCATCCCCAACCATGAGACCCTTAGAGAATTTGGTGTGGGTAACCAAAAATAAGAGAGAGAGCGGAGGCGTTGTTGTTTTTATGTTAGTGTGAGAGCGGAGTGTGCAATCGCGAAATAAACATGCAAGCGGATAATGTAATAGCGGATAAATAAAGAAAATAAAATAACACACAATACAATATCGGAATTTAAATAATTATTAGTATAGATATTCTTTTACTTGATGAAAAATCAATTAACAATTTAATTGGTAATTCAACAAATAAAAAACTACCATATGCCAAAATATTATTTAATACATTTATTACATAAAAAATAAATAAAAACTTGCAATATATTGAATTTAAAGAGAAAAGTTTAGGAATGGGCTGTTTGAAGCTTTAAACGGAGGGTGTGAGTAATCGAGCCCAAGCCCAAAACAATCTTCTGGATCTTGTGTAGAAGCTCCATGGAGGCATGTTGTGGTCCACCATTACGGATCATTGGATCGGATCTTGGCGATCTGATGGCTTATGGCAGAAGGGTGCAGATTTGATACCATGAACATACACACACCAGATTTCGAATAAACCAAACAGGTGGTGACAAGTGTCACCACCTGGACTAACCAACAAGACCAATCATTCTTAAGATCAATACTATCCTAGACCCATTTTTATACTATAAATTATATAAATAAAAGATACTAACTCTAATTAAGTTAAAAATTAATACTAATATAAAATAAAAAAAAGTAGTTTCTTATTAACTAAAAACTAAATCAGTTTTGTCACTAATCTAAACCCTCTTATTATAACTTAAATGCATAAATAAGATCAAATCTAATTAAGTAATGCTAATAATAACTAAGATTATATTTCACAAAAAAATAAAACAAAATCAAAAACTGAAATCAGTTTACAAATTAAGACAAAGTCAATTTATAAATAAAATTAGTTTTTAAGTTATATTAAACAAACATAATCAATTTTTATAAACACTCATCTTCTCTCTCGCACGAACGACCCTCATCCTCTCTGTCTACGAACCCTAAGCGCCGCTCTCATCTCACCGTCGCTCTCCGCTGTTCTCATCATCTCTCTCGCCGTCATGAACCCTCACAGAGATCGTTATCCGCTCTCGTGTTGGTTATCGGAATCGTCTCTCTCGCGATTCGCTCCGAACTCTCACGATCTCTCCGATCTCGCCGTCCGCTCATCATCGTCGCCTCTGTTCTCACGAAATCTCTTGATCTCCTCACTCGATTCACTCTGTTTACATCATTTGCATGTTGTTTTCTTTTTGTGTAACTGTCCGGTTTTTGTGTTTCTGATTTCGGCATGGCAAAGGAAGGAAATCCTACAATGAAGATGACAAACGATGCGAAAATGCAAAAAGGAGTCGAGGAAGGGAGAAGGATGGCGACACGTTAGGTCCGAACCTCCTCCTTCCACGGCGAACCGGTATTACCTCTCGAATCTCTTCTTTACGGCTATTTGGATTCTTTTACGAAGGGATGATGATAGGAAATGATGAGCCTAGGTTTTCTTTGTTGATGTTCTTGATGTTTTACGGGATTAGTATGCGGTTTAGTTGCTATATTCGGGTTTTGAATGCATTCTTGTATGTTTCGAGTTTATGATGAACATTACTCTGGGTCTGTTATGGGTTTATGGTTCGGTTATTCTTTTGAATATGCTCTGTTAGGGTTTTCTTTTTGGGAATCAATCGTGGCCGCCTCGGTTCCAGTGCTTTCAATCCTTTTATAACGTTCTGCATTAGGGTTTTCAGTCTTTGATGTCAGATTTTTGAAAACAGGGCTTGAGAAAAGAACGAAAATACTGGGCTATAGGTGTTATATTTTTCGATCTGCAAGTTAGAAAACAATATCCCAAGCCTGTCCCATACATCTTGGACTTTAGCAACTGATTTGATGGGCTTTAACCGATTTGAAATTGTTGGGCTGCTTGTAATGTGTTTTCTGATTTCTGAGCAGGTGGTATTGTACTTGCAGCAGTGGCAATGATGATTTCTGAGCCACACCCCCTTTTGTGAACCAACAACACATGGTTGTTGTGATTTGCAAAGGGGTGGGGTCCCTTTGAACATGATTGAGAAACAAAATCCTCAATAATCGGCCGATCATTAATCCCTAATGATGAGATAAATATCATTTTGAATACAATGTATGAGCTGTCCAATTATGCTAACTATGTTCTTGTTTTGTTTCATGAACACGAGCCATGGCACAAACTTGGAAAATGTGAAGGAAAGTTTGGAGCAAAAAGACTTGGAAGCCAAAGAAACAACAAAATTCTCAATGGACAAAAGGATTTAGGCATATAACATTTGTAATATTTGCTTGTATAGTAAAATAGGATTAGGATAGAAGTTTGAGAATTTTGTAACATCACAAATATTTGAGTTACTTTGTGGATTCCAATGATTTTGTAATGAAACAATCCACTTGTTAATATTGAATAACAAAATGTATCTTGAGCGACATAAGACCTTGGTTATTCAACAATTGCCTTGTAGTATTGTGGAACTTATCTTGCAATCCAAGAAATTTCTCTTGTAACTTGAATTTGAGAATTAACCATGAATGGATATTACACATGAAAATTGTAATAGTGTTTGAAACTTTAAGCATAGGAGTTGTAATAATCTTGAACGATTCGATCTTTTCTCATGAACGCACCACTTCTTGCACAAGTTAAAACTTGATGTATTAAGTAAACAACAATGAATCCAAATTTGAATCACTCTTAAATTCTTACTTGAACCTCCAAATTAGAATCAACAATATCAAACGAATGAAGGAAGCAAGAATGTCCTTGAATTGATAGAAATGAAATCTAACACGCTCTTGATCATATAATAAACCCAGTGGTGATCATGCTCAAAACCTCAATCCAAATGATGAGGAGAAATTTGCAAGAACTTGATTAAAAACCCTTATCTCATAGCTCATTACAACCTAATCTCAAATTCCTATCAACTTGTTACTCAAGCAACAGAATCATAACCCAAATAATAGATAACCACCCAATTTGACTACCATAATGAATTCATACATCATAACCTGCGCTATGGCCTCAACAATCCATGAAATGCCAATACCTTAAATCCTCCGAAGGCAGAATAAGCCTTGAAATATAGAGATAATAGCGACCATAAGAATTCGAGTCAATGAACTTCTACGATAATTGAAAGTGTACTAAGATAAAACTCATGATAATGCTTCAGATATCATGCCAAGAAAGACGTCACACATTTAATAATCGACAATGAATGCCTTGAATCTCGTGGGCGATGAACACGACCGGGAAAGATCTCAACATGTGGCAACTTGACATTCGTAAATCTCGTACACAAGTTCTCTGGATGAATATTCACATACATCAACCATTGCCAAGAACGAACAAAGTTGACGAGCAAACCAAATGCACTAGAATTTGAATTGTTGATCAATAATCGGATAATCATAATCCACCCTTTTACACCTTGAACAATGAACTCGAAACAACAACAAAACCCAAACTCGTGATGAATTGATCTCTTGAATCAGGAGGTAATGATATTCAAAATAACCCGGACTTCTGACTCCATCAAGAAACCCATTCAAATCAACAATCGAACATCCAGAAACCCAAGGATATGAGCGGATAAGATTCAATAATAAATCTCGTGGTTTCAAATATCCTAGATTGGTTGAAAGCACCACAACTTTTACATTCAGCGGAGAATCTTTGGGAATCGACTCCATCCGTAACCATAGAACCGGTATAATGCATGTGAATGTCATGATAAATCAAGCCTAAACCGATAAGATCGAGACAGAGGGCAAATTTTGGGTGCAATAGTTGCCCTATTTAATCGTCTTAAACACGAAAGTGAGATTGGCGATAGCCTTCGAGCTTTCAAGGTGAAGAAGATTAAATACTACAAGAACAAAATTTGCTCCAAGAACGGTAGAAACATTTATGGTTTGCTTTTTTTTTTTATGATTTTTTATTTTCAATTTTTTTATGATTTTTTTTTAACAGTGTCGGTACATCGAGAAACGAATGCGCTTGAATAAGCGACTTGCGATTTGAAATAGCGATAGATCTTTGGAGCGAGCATACTTGATAAGTGCATCGCGATTAAAAACGAAACCAATCGGACCTTTGGAGCGAGCATACTTCAATAAGCTTCGCGGATCGAAAAGGTAAGAACTCATAGATCTTTGGAGCGTGCATACTTTAATAAGTTGCATCGCAGATCAAAAATGAAAACAGGGAGATCTTTGGAACGCGCATACTTCAATAAGTTGCATCGCAGATCAAAAACAAAACCAATCGGACCTTTGGAGCGAGCATACTTCAATAAGTTGCTTGCGGATCGAAAGGTAAGAACTCATAGATCTTTGGGCAGCGTACTTTAATAAGTTGCATCGCAGATCAAAAATGAAAGGGAGATCTTTGGAGCGTGCATACTTCAATAAGTTGCATCGGTCGAAACAAACCAGACGGACCTTTGGAGCGAGCATACTTCATAAGTTGCTTGCAGATCGAAAGGTAAGAACTCATAGATCTTTGGAGCAGCACTTCAATAAGTTGCATCGCAGATCAAAATGAGAACAAGTAGATCTTTGGGCGTGCATACTTCAATAAGTTGCATCGCAGATCGAAACAAAACCGAGGACCTTTGGAGCAGCATACTTCAATAAGTTGCTTCGCGATCGAAAGGTAAGAACTCATAGATCTTTGGAGCGAGCATACTTCAATAAGTTGCTTCGCATCAAAAATGAGAGAGGGAGTATATGTCGTAAAGATATTAGACACACACAAGAAGGAGACCATGAGACTCAGGGAGAAAATATATGGAATGGTAAAATCGTCGATCGAAGGCGAATTCACGGGAAAGAGGCCAAACAAAGGGACTCTAGCAAGGATTGCCAAACTATGTTGGACTTTGAAAGTTTGCGAATATGCAAGAAATACAATATCCCTCGGGAAGGCGGGTGTAATTTTTCAAGAGTGGCAATTATATGAATTACCACACACCAAGTATGGATACTCAAACAATTGAGAAGCAAGAAAGGTTAGACACCGACTCTTACTCACACTCTAACGATAGAGGCAAACGTGGGTAAGAATACCAAGAATAAAAATTTGCAAAAAGTAAGACGCTTGGTAATTGAATTGAATCTGAATAATGTGAGAGACCGACACAGGGTCAAAAATGCAGATGACAACAACAAGAAGAATTTCTTGAGGGAACTCTGACTGGGAATACCACTTGGGGATTTTTTATGGATAGACTTTTCTTCGGAGACGCAAAAGGTACTCGAGAAACACTTTAATCTGGCTTATGCTTAGATGCATGTTTGAGATTATTATTCTTTAGCGTAATGCTCCATATCAATAGAAATGCTACGCGTTTTTTGAGGATGCTATGTGATGCGATGATGCATGTTTTAATGATTCATCCAGAACTAAAGGCAATTGTGAGCTGCTGAGGGGACATCAACTCTCCGTGAATTGAATACAATCATCTGGTCTTCGTCAAAGAGATGATAGTCTGGACCCTGACAGGGGATTGTAGAATAGAAGTATCCTTTCAATGATCAACATCACTGGGGAAGTAACTCTTGGAGATTAACATTCATCTGGGATGGCAATCATGTTGCATTGAGTTCTAACCCGATAACGGATTTCGAGCTCTTGCATAAGAGGGTCAACAACATCTTACGCACAAGTGAGCCTTTGAAAATCATCTCGCTGGTGAGAACCGCCCTTTGTGATCTTCAGCGACGACGAAAGAGTGATAACCTTTGAGGGCACACATATGCCATTGATAACTCTTGTTTGGAGAGAAAGAAACCTTGTCGGTGACCGATGCCCAGGCGCATGATGCCTTTTGCATAATTGAAAATGTAAAACAGGAGACATAACAATAATTCTGCTACGGAGATCAACTGTTTCATTCATTAATGCCGTGTATCCGTAATTCCGAGTAACTTCAGAAATTATGCCACATGCTGTTGGGCACTGATGTTTTATACGCGAAGTTTATTAAAAATATCGGACGTCGTTTTTTGCAAACAAAACAGTTAAAAAAACATGAAAATAAGACAGAGATAAAATAATAGAAAAACACAGTTTGTATGAAAGTAATTTTATTGATTGATTAGCCCGTAAATGAGCATTTACATCAAGAAGCAAATCCTGAAAGGAGGCAATTGCTTATATATTAAAGTTAAAAGAAAAGGTGACAATAAAAATCATGGATTTTGTCGAATCTCGAATCCGCCATGCCCTTCACAACTTCAACGCTCCTCAATATCGAGCCGTCAACAGAAAATGCTCCAATTAGACTGACCCTCCATCTCTCTGGATTATCAAGTTATTGTAAAAAGCTGTCCAAAACAAGTGTCGTGCAGATTGTAGTCGTTCGCCTTGAATCCCTAATTTTTGCCTGGATCGCCCTTTCGGGTTTTCAATCCACCGGGATACCCCTTTTTGCCCAAGCCGCCTTTTCAGGTTTTCGACTTGCCGGGTGTACAATCTTTTACATTTATCCCTAACTTTTGCCCGAACCTCTTGGTTCGTCGGGATGCCTTTATTTTGCTTAGGCCAGTCAACCTAACAGGTCTCTTTTTATGCGAAGTATTTTTTGACTACATCTGCATTGATTGGGTGAGGGAAATCCTCTCCGTCCATAGTCGCGAGCAACATAGCTCCTCCAGAGAAAACTTTCTTCACAACATACGGTCCTTCATAATTTGGAGCCCACTTGCCCCGAGCGTCCGTATTGTTGGGAGGCAAAATTCTCTTCAGCACAAGGTCACCAGCTTAGAAATTCCGAGGACACACTTTCTTGTCGAAAGCCCTTTTCATACGCTTTTGGTATATCTGTCCATGACAAATAGCTGTCAATCTCTTCTCGTCGATGAGATTCAATTGATCAAGTCATTTTGAACCCATTCGACTTCATCGAGTTGCACATCTGTTAAAATCCTTAAGGAAGGAATTTCAACTTCCACGGTAGGGCTGCCTCCATACCGTATACCAAGGAGAAAGGAGTTGCCCCTGTTGACGTGCGTATTGAAGTGCGGTAGCCGTGCAAGGCAAATGGTAACATCTCGTGCCAATCCTTGTAAGTGACAACCATCTTCTGTACAATCTTCTTGATATTTTTGTTTGCCGCCTCCGGCACCATTCATTTTGGGACGGTATGGAGAAGAGTTATGATGTTTTATCTTGAAATCGTCGCTGACTCTTTGATCATTTTGTTGTTGAGATTCGAGCCGTTATCGGTAATGATCTTCTCGGAACCCCATAACGACAAATGATATTATGCTTGATGAAGCGTGTGACCACTTGTCTAGTGACACGAGCATAAGGCGCTTCAACCCATTTGGTAAAGTAGTCAATGGCAACAAGGATGAATCGATGTCCATTAGAAGCGGTGGGCTTAATTTCTCCAATCATATCAATGCCCCACATCGCAAAGGCCATGGAGAAGTCAAAACATTCAATGAAGAAGGTGGCACATGCATCTTATCGGTAATAAATTTGACATTTGTAACATGTTTTAGCATGGTTGTGCGATCATTCTCCATGGTGGACCAATAATAGCACGCTCTCAAGATCTTCTTGGCCATGGTGTGTCCACTAGAATCGTCCGAAGGAACCTTCATGAATCTCTTCTATAATCTTATTTGCTTCGTGTCTATCCGCATCGAGCAAAAGCAGTCATAGTTCCTTTTGTACAACACACGCCATTGAGGAAGAATTTAGCGAGTACTTGCGAGCCTTCTTATCAACGATGGAAGCATCATCGGGTATTCTTTAGTCTCGAGATACCTTTTGATGTCATAGAACCAAGGTTTTCATCTGCTTCTACACTTCATAGCGAGCAGAGCTCATCCACCTCATTATAGTGATAGATGGGGCATCATTCGCCATCGACCTTAAACATGGATAGCGAGTAGCCAAAGCGTCGCCAAATTATTCTCCTCCCTTGGGATGTGATCAAAAGTGATCTCGTCGAAATAAGGGATCAACTTCGGACATGATCTCGGTATGGAATCAAATTCGGTGGCGGGTCTCCCATCTCCATTGATTTGACTAATTACCAAGCGGAATCTCATACACGCTAAGATCTTGATTCTCGGATCAATAGTTGCTTCAATTCCAAAAATACAAGCCGTACTCGGCCACATTATTGGTGCAATCGAAGCAGTTACGGCGTTGAATGGAATATGAAAACACATCGAGAAGTGATAATGGTGCCAACGCCATTTCCTAATGCATTTGAAGCTCCATCGAATGCCATTGTCCACATGAGCGAGGCTCGGGTCCTCTTCGAGCCCTAGAATGTTACAATCTCGATATACATAATATCCTCATCGAGGAACTCAAACTTCATCGGTGATAGTCATCATCTAACGGTTCTTGGCGAGATAGTCCGCCACCACACTACCTTTGATAGCCTTGAGTAGTGTATTGGATATCATATTATCGGGATCATTTGCCAGATCCTTCTGCTTCTCAAAGATATACTTTATCGGGTCCAGATCAAGAAAGTAGTGTGAGTCAATGTCTCGTTTGCTGCATCAATCTTTTCAATAATGAATACGATTACGTGAACTTCTTGCTCAAATAGTATATGGCGTGCTCTTTTACTTTGTCTCGTCATGTTGACCGAGCACACAACCCATGGAATTCTCCAACACGGTCAAGTACATAATCAGCGGTCTACCCTCCGGGGGTGAGAGAATGGAGGCTCTTGTAGGTACCTCTTTATCTTTGTCGAATGCGATCGACAATCATCGTTCCACAGTTGTGGGATTCTTTCTTATGACTTGAAAATGGGCTCAAGTAGGCGTGAGATGAGAAATGAACCTAGCGATGTAATTCGTCTTCCCAAGAAACCTCGCACTTCTTTTTACGTCCTTGGCTCATCTCTTGTATTGCTTTTATCTTTGCGAGGTCAACCTCAATCCCTTTCTCGCTCACAATAAAGCCTAAGAGTTTCCACGATCTCACCCCAAAGGTGCACTTACTTGGGTTCAACCTCGGCTGAACTTTCTCAACCTTTGAACAATTTTGACAAGTGAACTAGGTGTTCTTCTTACATGCGGGACTTGGCAATCATATCATCCACGTAGACTTCATCTCTTTATGCATCATATCATGAAGAGAGTGACCATATGCGTCGTTGCCCTGCGTTCTTCAAAAAAGGCATCACTTTGTAAGAAAGGTTCCCGCGTAATGAAAGTAGTTTTCTCCATATCATTGGGCGCCATCTTAATCTGTTTGTAGCGGAGAAACCATCCATGAAGGAGAATACTTTAGCTTGAGCGGTATTATCGACCAAAATGTCGATGTGCGGGAGAGGAAGTCATCCTTAGGGCTAGCTACATTGAGATCCCTATAATCAACACATCCTTACCTTGCCGTCTTTCTTGATCTTGGTACAATGTTTGCAACCCATGGGGATAAGAAACAACCTTTAGGAAACACCTTCCATCACCGAACCTCTTCTTTGATCTTCCTTGACATTTGGATGTGTTCTCTGAAGCGCTTTCGGTGGGCAGCCTTCTTTGAGGGCAACTCATGCATGGCGATGTCGATATCTAACGGGCATATCTTCATAAGACCAAGCAAAGATGTCTACGTACTCATGTAGCATTTCGACAAGCTTTGCTTAACTCCATCTTCAATGCGCCCCAATCTTGACCTCCTTTCGAGCATCCTCGGTTCCTAGATTGATCACTTCTAGAGCTTCTTGGTGCGGTGGATGACCTTTTCTTCTTGCCTCAACATCACGGCTAATTCTTGAGTAATTCACAGTCCTCTTCGGCTTCCTCTTCAGCTTGATAAATCGGTTCGTCGAAATCATAATGAGCCACAGCGGAATCATCGTCGACAAAATCCGGGTCCGTCGAAGGACCGCATCTGCGTTGTTGGTAATTTTATTTTTATTATTTTTAATTAAGTTTTTTTATAAAATAAAAAGAAAAGACAAAGGTTTGTATAAAAAGAAAGTAAAATTTGATATTGTCACCTTTTAAAAGAAATAAGTGAAGAAAAAATCAAAGAGAAAAATTTGAATCACGAAAGGGCGTCCTTCATTAATGATAAACTTGAAAGTTAAAAACATGGTGGCCTACGGCATGATCACTACGTCTTGGGCATAACGTAGGAATTATGGAATGACATAAAAGCAGAAAATTACTCTTCAAAGCGGGTAACCACGGCAACATCTTCAGAGCCAATTTGAAAGCTCACGTCACGGAGCATGGGTAGATCCACTTGTCCACATCATAGTCACCGTCCGCTTCACCATCAATGGCATCAACATCTTAAATCGGATTCCACCTTTGACAAACTTGGCGGAGGAGACACTCCTTTGCTCCTTGGGGTGAGGCGGAGATCTTCATTCAGGGGCGAAACCCAACCCCTCTTATCCGAAATGCGGGTAGGAAGTTCTAGCACTCTTCCCACCCCAGGATGTCTGACTTGACAATAGCACGAGCACCTTGGGATGCCATGGAGACTTCACCTTTTGCAAAGGGATCTTATCGGCCGTCTGACCTCAAAAGCTTGGCATGGAGTTTCGTGGATCTCTCCTTCAACTTCAACATACCGAAAGTTGCTCAAATGACTGACGACATAATCTTCTTCACCATAAATGGTGACCACCTTCCCATTAATTAAAAACTTCAGTTTTTGGTGCAAGGTGGATGTCACAGCACCAGCCCCATGAATCCAGGGGCGTCCAAGTAAACAACAGTAGGAGGGATTAATATCCATGACGAAAAAAGTCGCATCAAAAACCTGCGGGCCCACCTTAATAGGCAGGTCCACCTCGCCAAATACTGACCTCTTCGACCCATCAAACGCCTTAACTATCAAATCACTGGGTCTCAGCACAACCCCTTCATAATCCAACTTCAAGGGAGTAGACTTTGGAAGAACATTGAGGATGATCCGTGTCAACGGCTGCAGGATAAAGTAGTTCTCGCTATCTCCACGGAAGCGTGTGGCGCTTTGTTATGCTTCCTTCCCTCGGGAGGTAAATCGAAGTCGATAAAAGAGACCATTACTTGCGAAATGTTGTTCACAATGCCTCCAAATTGGTTAGCAGAGATCTCTTGGGGAGCGAAGGGCGTCCTAACATGCATAAGAGCATTGCGGTGAGGCTCGGAATCCCTCAACGAGCTAAGATAGAAATCTTGGCGGGCGTCGGCCGAGCTGGTCGATTATCTTGTAATCGCTCTTCCTTATATACCTCATCGGTTCTTCACATCTTTGGTCACTCGGGGCTCGAGCAGGTTACGAAATCTTTGGTGTCGACTCACCCCAATCATGACTCCTTTCCCTTTGCTTTAGCCTTGGCCAAAGCTTGAGGACTTTCTCAACTAGATTGGGTGGAGAGAAGATTCGTCACTTGGATAATCCGACTTTCTTCCGCAATGTCATGCCGCTGCGCTCAAATCTTCAATCTTCTTTTCATCGGACTTTCCTCCTTCATAAGTCTCCACATTCAATTTCTTGCCGTCACGGTAGCACTCGGACCCATAATTCCACGGGATGGCCTTTTCGCTAGTGTAGGGTCTTGGACGGCAAGTGATAATCAGGGAGGTTTCTTAGTCGGCACGGGGATTGTAGCAGGAATCCTTCTAGAAGTGGCGGGGATAGTGACCACGTCGACCTCATCTTCACCATTCTTCATATCGGGTTCTTTACTGAATGACTGAAGAGTCCCTTGATGTCGAATGACTGAATCATCTCTCAACTTATCCGACCTTGACTTGATTAAGCATTGTTTACAACCATCATCACTGACGGAAATCTCCTTCAACAGCAATTGCTTCTTTATCCACCACAGCGGGGTGGTCGGATCATAACATCCATTATCGGGTTCAAACCTCCATCTTCATAGGTGCATTAAGCATTTCCACCATGAGGAGGTAATGGGTGTTGAATGACATTAGGAGTGGGAGGAGGTCCAAAGTTGATTGCCTCGGTGTCTAGTAAATTACGCACCTTGTATTGAAAGCATAGCAATTCTCAATGGAATGCCGGGCATTGGAATGATAGAGGCAGGGGCATTCGCATTAAAGTACTTGATGGGTTATCGGGTCAATCTTTAGATGGCGAATTCAATCATATTCGAGACTTTGCAAATGGGCAAATACCTCTGCATAAGACATTGGCAAAGGTCAAACTTTTCATGGGTCTTGGTGGTATTGTCTCGGAACAACATCTTGTTTTGGAACACTAGCGGGAATAATTCTGACAACGACTTGGCGATTGAATTCTGGCGCTTCTCTTTCCTCTTCGCTCATCTGTCTTTCGACTCGCCTTCTTCTTCTTTTGGTAACCACCAAAAGACTTCTTGGCGCCACCAACTTGATTCTTGTCGGTACCAACATCTTGGATCTTTCCTAACTTGATCCCCATCTCGACTCTTTCACCAAACATCACCGTATCGTGAAAATCTTGGTCGGCCAAGAGGCGTCAGCCCATCTAGTGTGCTGGTAAACATTTCCACCATCTCTCGTTCCACCATAGGGGTTGAACTTTAGCACTACCTCGCGCCACCTTTGCGCGTACTCCTTGAAGGATTCGGTTTTCTTGAGCTAAGTTGTGCAGCGGGTCCTAGTAGGCGCCATATCGGTGTTAAAGCCATAGTGTTGAACAAAAGCTACAATCAACTCTCTCGAGTTCGCACAGGGAGCTATCAAGGCCCGTATACCAATCGATGGCCCATCGGTCAAACTATCTTGGAAAAAATGCATCAAGAGCTTCTCATCCTTGTATGCGGACATCCTCCTATAGTAATACCTCAGTGGGTTTTAGGACAAGAGTTGCCCTTGTACTTGAAAGCTACGGGATTTTAAATTTTGGAGGAATCCTCACTCCTGAACCAATCCCAAGTTGGACATGTCGAAACAAAACATCCACGATTCTCAAAGGCTTGCATGCGCTCCTCGAGCATCTTCAACTTCTATCGACTTGATTGGCTCCTCAACATTGGAAAACCAATCTTCAAAGTTATCCTCATCATCTTGAGGAATCGAATCTGAATAGTCCTTCACTGGTTGAGGCACCAACACGAGTTACGGCGGCGGCGTGTGGGGGTAGGCGGAGGAGGAACCACCCAGCATGATCCGTTTGAGCAGCACTGGTTCTCGTCGGCAAGATCAGTAAGACCGGCGTTGACTTCAAGCTAATTTCGGACAAACATTCCCTTGACTTCTTGATGGCGACTACGAGCCTCACAACCGAGGCTCGCTCCTCTTGTTGCGAGCCATGTTCGAATTATCTCCATCAATTGCCCGTACAGTATCCATTCTTGTCCCTAGGGAGGCCATGTCGACTTCCATCTTCTCCATCGGTTTCTTGAAGTTACTTCTTGTCGGGTAACGATGAGCGATGAAACACAGTAGTCTCCGTGCATGGAGAAGAAAATCAGCGCGATAAGATGGTGGTCTCGATACCATTATGTATGATATGCTATGGGAGTATGCATGCATGCCCATGATATTTTTGTACATTTTATTTTCAGGACTCTTTGAAGACTCGTTAGTTAACAATAAACATTAGGGAAAAAGTTTAAGCGCAATTCAAAATCTCATAGAAACTCAAATTGTTAGTTGTGACTACAAGAGCTATTCAAGCTCAAACGAGCAATAAAATTCATCTTGAATTTACATCATTACAATAATAATTAGATTCAAATATTCAAATAAGATAAGTGGCTAAAAACTAGAAATCTTCACTGCGAGGCTTGAATCTCTAGTTTCCGCCTTGAACATTCACCAGCCTCTTGGAGGAGGAAGGAAATCACTCACAGGGAGGTATCGGGTTGCCTTGAGGTCTTCTAGGGCCGACTGAGTCTCAAGTGCGTCAACAATCAAGGTTACACATGTCAACCATTTCTTTGTACTTCAATAGAAATGCCCATTCATTCTTCTAGAAAGGACACTAGTTCATCCTTTTCATCTAACGACGATTGACTTTTGGATCTCATCAATCCAACCTTGGCATTGCTCTCAAGGCCTTCGTAGCATCCTTTTGCTATTTCTTTCTTCCCTCGTAATATTCGGCTCTCGAACTTTTACTAATTGATTGCTTCCATTCTCGGCGATCGAGACTTCTTCTTTTCGGTTATCTCATTCTCTAGCATTTTATTGGTTCGTGCTAGAAGCTTCTAACTTTGAAATCTTTGCTTGAGGCGTGCTTTCAATGCTCTCTTTTCTTCAACGGCCTTTTCATCTAGATAAGCTGGCCCTTTGATCTTGGCGGTCTTCAATTGTCGTGGAGGTCCCTTGCCCCACTTGCAGCCTCTCAGTTTCGAACATCTCATCGGGGCTCTTCATCCTTTTCATTACGTATCCTTCTCCCTCTAATTCTTCTTTACCTCCTTGAGGTTGGCTTCTAAATTTTCGCTCTGAGAAAAATCACGAATTAGAGCTTTGTAGCTCAATCTTTCTTCCTCCATCTTTACGATAATTTCACGAAGCCTCATATTCTCCTCTATTGGCACATGGTGATTCTGAGTTCGGGATGATCAAAGGTACCTCCACAAAGTAAAGCGACTTGATTTCTTGGACTCTCTCTATCACCCATGGCGATAAGACCTTCCATCAATTCCGCCCTCTTGATTAACTCTCGACTTTCCCTATGGATTTGACCCAAGCTCTTCGGATCTTCAATACTTCGTTGCGGTCCTTTTACCAAGCTCGTGTACAATGAAACTTTCCAAGTGCTCGAGCCTTGGTTCGATTTTCCATCGGATACCCCATTGTCTTGTTGCAAGTCTTGGGTTATAATTGATGCAACCATAGACCCAATCAAAGGAACATTAGAATATCCACCACGGTGGTGATAACATCAGCGAATCTGACACAGAGAATGCCACATCACACCATCGACATTAGTGAAGCCAATTTTGAGACCAAGATAAGTTTCTGGGATCTTCTCCACGGTCCCTCTGAGGGATATGAGATGTCAACCATAAGTACAGCAATGGAGAACAACCGGAACCACCCTACTTCTTGATTTCTCTCATGGAGATGGTAAGAACATCGACCAGCAGTGCGAGGAGCAGGGGTTCTTTGACATGAATACACCAATAGCGAGACGGGCTCAAGTAACCAATTTCATTAGTTGGAAACAAAACCACCCCAAAGATGAGCAAAGCAAGTATGGGTGAAAGTCGACCATCGTCTTGAACATTCAAACTTAACAACTTATCCTCCAAATTTTGCCTTAGAATACCTTTATACGTAATCCAAGGTGCCACCTCCCTTACAGGAAGAAACAAAGCGTAACTTAGCCTTATCGAGGTCTTCCCTATGTTGAGAAAAGGTGTCGTCCTTCAAAGGCCAATTAAGGATTCTCTCGAACTCTTCAATTGTAGGAACAAGTGAAAGTCTTGGAATGTGAAGCATCGGAGAGGAGGATCATAGTACTTTGCGAGCAATCAAAGCTTCCATGTCCATTGGTAGTCAAAGATCTAGGATGTTCCCAAATCTTTTCCCAAAATAAGCTCTCTTGACAGTGAATTCTTTCACTTTGAGTTATCGACTTCTGACTTGATTCTTTGAATTTGAGACATGGAGCGATCTTCAGGTTGAATTCATTCTTCCTTTACCTTCTTGCACCAACAAAATCATAAGGTTCCACGAAAATAAAAGTTATATGCTAAATGGTTTTGTGCAAATGTATGCAATGCATGTTGCAAATTAAATAGAAGTTCATAGGATCGGCCGTCATGGTTTCGACGTCTACAATTCCCGGGTAAGCTAATCTTATGTTTTTTGCTAAATGTTTCTTGGGGTCTCGGATCCCTTTTACAAACACTATCATCGAGAGGCCTACGTGGCGATAGTATTTGTAAAAGTATACCCCAACGGCTCTTAAGGATGCTCCAAATCCAATATTTGGCGTTTGGTCTCGTTAGGACAACATGAACAAACTTAGAGTTATAGGTCATTTGTCCAAAGATTGATGTCCTGCGCTAGCAGACAACAACCTCCTAAAACAACCAACTCTAAGCCGGAGTCTTGGCCGGGCCAACAAGACAATGGAGTCAGTGGACCTGAGCTACTGACCTCTATTCCTAAAAGGTGACCTAGAAGCCTTGGTAGTGGGTTTATCTATGTATGATGCCCATGAATTCCCATCACAATAATATATCAACAAAATAATATACATAAAGTGTAAAGAGAATAATAAGCAAATAAATAATAGATAAGCATAAAGAAAAAGCGATAAACAAACACCTGACATCAAAAGAACTAAACTAGGGTTGACTCGCTTAGTCAAAAGATTTAAAAAATCCCCGGTAATCCTTATGAAGCAACTCGATTTTCAAAAAAATCATTTAAAATGAATTTAAAAAAACAATGAAATCGCCACCTAATTTTATTTGTTCTAGAAAGAGCGAAATATAGATAAAACCACAAAATCGGATAAGGCGGTCTACAAGACCAAAAAGCATGGATTAGGAGTCGGTTACATAAGAGGAAGTATTAGCACCTCTTACGTCCATCGTACTCGATGGGACCCATTTAGTTCGAAATGTGTTTGTGTGTAATCGCTAATTTCTAAATTATAAATAAGAAAGAAGAAAAGCGATTTGTTTGTTATTATTTTGAGTTTGACACGGTTTGAAACCGCGTGCCCTCGTATTCCTCGTGCAATGGGAAAGTCAAAACTCCGTAGTTCTTGTTGAAAATGTCTTGGATTGTTTGTATTGATTTTAGAAAAAATGTTTTGATTTTGATAACCGCATATGGGCGAAATAAATTTGAATGGGTTGAATTGATTTTAATGGTAGATGACAAGTACCAAAGCGTGGGATATCCTCTAACGATTCGATACTCGAGATTGGTGATTGAGGTCAACCGATCTTCTCTCATCAAAATCTTTATTATGAAAAGGGTGAGGTGAAACAAAGTTCACTTATATTAAGTATTATGGGATAAAGTATTTAAGTCATTGGGTTACCTCTATGGCCCAAATACTTTACATTTTAATTAAATCGTCGGGCGAACCTCTAACAATTTAATTAAATTCCATATCACTATGTTTTTTTGTTTTGTAGAAAAATTGATTTTTGAAAACAAATTCAATTAATTAATTTAATTTGAAAGTGTTTTAAATGTTAAGTGTATGGAATAAAGTATTGAGTCATTGGGTTTCCCTAATGGCCCAAATACTTTACATTTTAATTAAATCGTTGGAACCTCTAACAATTTAATTAAGTACCATAACACTATTTTGAAAATTGCGGCGTTGGACGTAGAATGATATTTCGGGTTATGGTTAACCAAGTATATGGACTTGATTAATCATGAGACCACAGTGCATAGTGATTGGTATATGGACCAATTATTTTTGGTTATGATTAATCAAGGCAACGAGGCCTAATTAACCTCGTGAGGATGGCCATGCCCATCCCCAACCATGAGACCCTTAGAAATTTGGTGTGGGTAACCAAAAATAAGAGAAGCGGGCGTTGTTGTTTTATATTAGTGTGAGGCGGAGTATGCAATCATGAAATAAACATGCAAGCGGATAATGTAATAGCGGATAAATAAAGAAAATAAAATAACACACAATACAATATCGAATTTAAATAATTATTAGTATAGATATTCTTTTACTTGATGAAAATCAATTAACAATTTAATTGGTAATTCAACAAATAAAAAACTACCATATGCCAAAATATTATTTAATACATTTATTACATAAAAATAAATAAAAACTTGCAATATATTGAATTTAAAGAAAAGTTTAGGAATGGGCTGTTTGAAGCTTTAAACTGGAGGGTGTAGTAGCATCGAGCCCAAGCCCAAAACAATCTTCTTTGATCTTGTGTAGAAGCTCCATGGAGGCATGTTGTGTCCACCATTCGGATCGTTGGATGCGGATCTTGGCGGATCGATGGCTTATGGCGAGAAGGTGCGATTTGATACCATGAACATACACACCGATTTGAATAAACCAAGCAGTGGTGACAAGTGTCACCACCGACTAACCAACAAGACCAATCATTCTTAAGATCAATACTATCCTAGACCCATTTTTATACTATAAATTATATAAATAAAAGATACTAACTCTAATTAAGTTAAAAATTAATACTAATATAAAATAAAAAAAAGTAGTTTCTTATTAACTAAAAACTAAATCGGTTTTGTCACTAATCTAAACCCTCTTATTATAACTTAAATGCATAAATAAGATCAAATCTAATTAAGTAATGCTAATAATAACTAAGATTATATTTCACAAAAAAATAAAACAAAATCAAAAACTGAAATCAGTTTACAAATTAAGACAAAGTCAATTTATAAATAAAATTAGTTTTTAAGTTATATTAAACAAACATAATCAATTTTTATAAACACTCATCTTCTCTCTACTACGACATTACTCATCCTCTCTCTGAACCCTAAGCGCGCTCTCGTCTCACCGTCGCTCTCATTTCTCATCTCTCTCTCAATGAACCCTCACAGAGATCGTTATCCATCTCGTGTTGGTTATCGGAATCGTCTCTCTCGCGATTCGCTCCGATCTCTCACGATCTCTCCGATCTACCCGTCCGCTCATCATAAATGCGCTTCTCTGTTCTCACGAAATCTCTTGATCTCCTCACTCGATTCACTCTGTTTATCATTTGCATGTTGTTTTCTTTTTGTGTAACTGTCCGGTTTTTGTGTTTCTGATTCGGCATGGCAAAGGGAAGGAAATCCTACAATGAAGATGACAAGCGATCTTGAAAATGCAAAAAAAAGCGAGTCGAGGAAGGAAGGATGGCGACACGTTAGGTCATGACCTCCTCCTTCCACGGCAAAATTACCTCCAGAATCTCTTCTTTACGGCTATTTGGTTCTTACGAAGGGATGATGATAGGAAATGATGAGCCTAGGTTTTCTTTGTTGATGTTCTTGATGTTTTAAGTTAGTATGCGGTTTGGTTGCTATATTGAGGTTTTGAATGGTACATTCTTGTATGTTTACGAGTTTATGATGAACATTACTCTGATCATTATGGGTTTATGGTTCGGTTATTCTTTTGAATATGCTCATTAGGGTTTTCTTTTGGGAATCAATCGTGGCCGCCTCGGTTCCGTCTTTCAATCCTTTTATAACGTTACGCATTAGGGTTTTCGGTCTTTGATGTGATTTTTGAAAGCAGAGCTTGAGAAAGACGAATCTGGGCTATAGGTGTTATATTTTTCGATCTGCAAGTTAGAAAACAATATCCCAACTGTCCCTTATCTTTGAACTTTATGGCCGGATTGATGGGCTTTAACCGATTTGAAATTGTTGGTGCTTGTAATGTGTTTTATTTATTATTGTACTTGATGATGATTTAAAACCAACAACACATGGTTGTTGTGATTTGCAAAGGGTGGGGTCCCTTAATGATTTGAAAACAAAATCCTCAATAATCAACTGATCATTAATCCTAATGATGAGATAAATATACATTTTGAATACAATGTATGAGCTGTCCAATTATGCTAACTATGTTCTTGTTTTGTTTCATGAACACGAGCCATGGCACAAACTTGGAAAATGTGAAGGAAAGTTTGGAGCAAAAGACTTGGAAGCCAAAGAAACAACAAAATTCTCAATGGACAAAAGGATTTAGGCATATAACATTTGTAATATTTGCTTGTATAGTAAAATAGGATTAGGATAGAAGTTTGAGAATTTTGTAACATCACAAATATTTGAGTTACTTTGTGGATTCAATGATTTTGTAATGAAACAATCCACTTGTTAATATTGAATAACAAAATGTATCTTGAGCGCGACATAAGACCTTGGTTATTCAACAATTGCCTTGTAGTATTGTGGAACTTATCTTGCAATCAAGAAATTTCTCTTGTAACTTGAATTTGAGAATTAACCATGAATGGATATTACACATGAAAATTGTAATAGTGTTTGAAACTTTAAGCATAGGAGTTGTAATAATCTTGAGCGATTCGATCTTTTCTCATGAGCGCACCACTTCTTGCACAAGTTAAAACTTGATGTATTAAGTAAACAACAATGAATCCAAATTTGAATCACTCTTAAATTCTTACTTGAACCTCCAAATTAGAATCAACAATATCAAGCGAATGAAGGAAGCAAGAATGTCCTTGAATTGATAGAAATGAAATCTAACACGCTCTTGATCATATAATAAACCCGGTGATCATGCTCAAAACCTCGATCAAATGATGAGGAGAAATTTGCAAGAACTTGATTAAAACCCTTATCTCATAGCTCATTACAACCTAATCTCAAATTCCTATCAACTTGTTACTCAACAACGAAATCATAACCCAAATAATAGATAACCACCCAATTTGACTACCATAATGAATTCATACATCATAACCTGCGCTATGTAGCCTCAACAATCCATGAAATGCCAATACAAATCCTCAGAAAGAATAAGCCTTGAAATATAGAGATAATAGCGACCATAAATTCGAGTCCAATGAACTTACGATAATTGAAAGTGTACTAAGATAAAACTCATGATAATGCTTGAATATCATGCCAAGAAAGCGTCACACATTTAATAATCGACAATGAATGCCTTGAATCTAAATAGGCGATGAACACGGCGGAAAGATCTCAACATGTGGCAACTTGACATTCGTAAATCTGGTACCAAGTTCTACGGATGAATATTCACATACATCAACCATTGCCAGAAACGAACAAAGTTGGCAAACAAACCAATGCACTAGAATTTGAATTGTTGATCAATAATCGAATAATCATAATCCACCTTTACACCTTGAACAATGAACTCGAAACAACAACAAAACCCGAAACTCGTGATGAATTGATCTCTTGAATCGGAGAGGTAATGATATTCAAAATAACGGACTTCCAGCTCCATCAAGAAAGTCCATTCAAATCAACAATCGAACATCAGCCAAGAAAACAAGGATATGAGCGGATAAGATTCAATAATAAATCTAAATCGTTTTCAAATATCCTAGATTGGTTGAAAGCACCACAACTTTTACATTCCGGAATCTTTGGGAATCACTCCATCCGTAACCATAGAACCGATGGTATGAATGCATGTGAATGTCATGATAAATCTGAAGCCTAAACCAGATAAGATCGAGAGCAGGAGGGCAAATTTTGGGGTGCACGGTGAGAAAGAAGCCAATGTATGGTCGAAAAAGCCGAGCCAAGACCGACCTGCTCAATCGTAGGGGGATTGTGATCTCGATCCTACATCGGCACAACCTCGGTGAGGGCAGTAGCGTAACGAAGCAATGAAGAAACCGATTCTGAATCAACATGTCATTATCGCAAGCCTTGCAACATATGTTGAGCAGATGATTACCTTGAGGGATCCTCCTCGAAATGTCAACACTTCCTCTCCAGTACAATCCTAATGCTAAGTGTGCTTACCATTCCAATAGCCAGGGCACGACAACGACAATTGTTGGGCTCAAAGAACAAGATTCAAGATATGATTGAAGCTAAGCATTGAATTTGATCCCTATTGAGACTCCGAATGTGATCAATGCGCTATGCTAACCATGACAAAGTTCCAATCTTTGTTGGGATGATACTTATGTCTTCAATATAGATGACTTGACCATTCCTCGATGGTATTAAGAAGAATTTGTTTAAGCCGGTGTCAATCAGGATGCCGAGAGTCGTTGGTGCCCATCCGCACGATGGTTGTGCTTGGTTGAGAAAGCGCGTTCGATGCATGATGGATACCGTGAGATACTATTTACGAAACCACATGCAGTGTGTGAAGAAATGTCTAAGTTGAAGATTGACAATGCGACAGCTGTACCATCTGTGTGGGACCTTAGGGCAGCCAAGTGGAAAATATGATTACATGGTGAAGTACAACATCACGATAGTTACAAGATTCCTATTGAAGATGTTAAGGCGACGGATGGGGTGCGATTTCCACGAAGACTATCTTGATGTTAACACAATAAGAATTTCCTCTGATCCATGCCTAGAGTGGCACCTCTCATTATCACTTCTCAAGACCCGTTGCCATATTCCTCTAACAAAGCTATCCCTTGGAACTATGGGTGATGTTTACTATCATGGTGTCAAGCAAGATCCTCGACAATTGAAGATCTTACCATTGGACTTCATTCACGACATCGACAACATCACCGGATCGATAAGGTGACGAGCAGGAAGGGTATTCTCTAAGATCTCTCCTCCAAAAACAACGACTCCATTCGCATTATCCACTACTCCACCAACTAGAGGGAAAGAATCGGTGGCTCATCACCTTTCGACAAGTACCAAAAGTTCTTGAAGACACCTCAAACAAGAAATGGAGGAAATTCGAAGATCATCAGAAGAGTGATTACAATGTTGTGGAGCAGTTGGGACGAACTCCATCCAAGATCTCCATACTTGCTGCTCTTGTGCTCGAGGCTCATACTAACGCTTTGGTGAAGTTTACGAAGAATGCTCATGTGCAAACACTACCACTGTCGATTCGAATTTGTATTGCTAACTTTGGCTAACAACGGCCTAAATCTTGATTTGACTCCTAGGAAAGAAACATAACAAAGCCTTGCACATCTACTGAATAAAGGGTACTACCATCTCATGTTTTGGTTGACACGGTTACGCTTTGAATATCCTAGACGCTTTTGATCGGCTTGATGTCGAAGGGTTGGTTCGAGACCAGTGACATTATCGTGAGAGCTTTTGATGGTTAGCGCGATACTTGGAAGCTCACTCTGCACTGTAAAGTCGGTTCGGACTTTTGATTCCACTTTCTTTGTCATGGACATCCATCAACTTATTCTTACTACTTGACGCCCTTGGATACATGGGGCGGTGACATACCTCTACCTTGCATAAAAATACCGGTGAAAGGAAGGTTGTTAAATATGTGGTGAAGAAATAATCGATCATCTGTCATTCCCTATCTCGAGATGGAGGGTGAATTCTTGAGACTCCTGTCAAGCTTTTGAAACAATTCCCAGTCATGCTGTTGACTCTCAATTACACCAAGCTCACTTTCAAAAGATGCTCTCGCTTGAAAAAAAGAGTACTATTTGGGGTCGGCTCACGATCTTCCTTTCAAATTTGACAAAATGACTTCACCATCGAAAGATGATCGCCGTGAACGTGCTTGCCAACTTCCCTTCGCATCAGCCAGTGGAATCCGCTATAGAAGACAGCGACAATGACTTCGACATCAAAGTGGATCTTCCAACTCAGACAATGAGCTCGCAATTGGAAGGCCGAAGGCGTCATACCATCTCCTTTAGTCAGGAGTAATTGCTCTTGTTTTGTTTTGCTTTTCGTATTTCTTTATGTTTTGAACAATAAACTTTGAAAGCCTAGTGCCTTTCAGGGGCATCATGGCTCGTTATTATCATCGTTTGCGTATTTTCATTCAATAAATCGTTGGACTTTTGCATTCAATTGATTGTTTCTTTCTTTTACTTTATCACCCTTCAAAAGCTATGTGTTCTTACACACCCGTGATACACCGAATCACTCGAATCTCATTAATAACAGTATGCTAGTGCTAAATATGACTTTGATAATCCGATCTACCAAGCGAAAAAAGTGAGGAAGATTGTGAAGTGCCGGAGAACTTGCGGCTGCTACAACAAGAAGAGCGATTATCCACCACACGAAAAAGTTGTTGAGGTTGTGAAGACAAAAAAGATCAAGATAGGAGGCGGGTCTTGAAGCGATGTTAAAAAATTGGTTCGGATGCTACGAGACTATATTGAGGTTTTGCTTGTCATACGAAGACATGCAGGTTGGACATTGATATTGTGGTACCGATTCTGCAAAAAGAGGGTTTTCTCGATGAAATAGAAGGTTAAATCATCGTCACGAGATGTCGAGAAAATCAAAGCGAAGTTATAAGCATTTCTTAGCTATCACCTCTTATCGATGGGTTGCAAATGTAGTACCCGTACCTAAGAAGGATGGCAAAGTACGAATGTGTGTGGATTCACGAGATGCGAACAAAGCGGTCCGAAGGCGATTTTCCACTTCCTCGTATTGATGTTACGGTTGACAACACCGCTCAGCATAAGGTTTTCTCCTTCATGGATGGTTTCTCGGTTACTCAGATCAAAATGGCTCCAGACATGGAAAGACTACTTTTGTTACCGTTGGGACTTTACTGCTACAAGGTTATGCCGTTCGGACTAACGCGGGTGCCACTGTCAGCATGCTATGGTGACCTTGTTTCATGACATGATTCATCACGAGATAGCTCGTCGGCGACATGATAGCTCGATCCGCATAAGAAGATCATCTTGATCATTTGCGAAATTGACGGGTTGAATGCGCCCGAAATCTAACAAGTGCACCTTTGAGTCGGATCAGGAAAACTCCTAGGGTTTGTTGTCGATGGTAAAGGTATTGAAGTTGATCCGCCAAGGTTAAAGCTATTCAAAGATGCCACTCCCCTGCAGAAAGTCGGAGGTTTCTTGGGCGATTGAACTACATTGCATTCATTGCACCGCTACTAGCAGCAATCTTCAAGTTACTTAAGAAATCAAGTGGTGGAATGGAATGACGATTGCCGCACAACAATCAAGGTACCTACATCCTCCACATCACGATGCCGCCGCGAAAAGACCTCTTATCTTATTGACGGTGTTAGAGAACTCGATGGGGTGTGTGTTGGGGCAACATGTGAGTCCGAAAAAAGCATGCAATATACTACCTTAGCAAAACCGTTTACCATAAACACTACACCGCACTTGCAACGCTGCTTTCTGCCGACTAAGGCGATATGTTGACTCACACTACCTTGTTGATTTCTAAGATGGATCAGATAAAATACATCTTTGAGAAACCATTCTCTCGGAAGAATAGCAAGATGGCAAATGATCTTGACCGAATATGACATCCGATACACTTCTCGAAAGCGATCAAAGGAAGTGTGGTAGCGATCATTTGGCTCATCGGCCGTAGATGACTATCGATCTATGCGGTTCAATTTCGGATGAAGATGTTTACTAATTCTGATTGCGAAGAACCGGGGCCAGACGAAGGACACGAACAAGGATCCCGATGGACTATGGTTTTGATGGAGCCTCAACGCGCTTGGCAATGGCATTGGCGCCATCATTACATTCCTATGACGGACATGCCTTTCACCGATTATGTTTCGGTTGCACTAACAACATGGCCGTCTGAGCGTGCATCATGGGTCTTAAAGGCTGCTATCGACTTAAAAATCAAGTTCTTACAAGGGTATGGAGACTCGACTTTGGTGATCGGTCGATTAAGGCGAGTGGGATACGAAGCATCCGAATCTCATTCCATATCGAGGCATGTTACGGTTTGATCCCTACTTGAAGAGATTACTTGATCACATTCCACGAGAAGAGAATCGGTTGCGAGCGCGTTGGCTACTATGTCGTCTATGTTCAAGGTTAGATGGGACAACGAGGCTCCCGGATCATCATTGAGAAGTTTGAACCAGCATATTGTTATGAGCTTGATACGGAAGAGAAACCTTGGTACTATGACGTGAAGAGGTATCTTGAGACTCGAGAATATCCAGAGACATCTGTTAATGATAAGAGTTCATGAGAAGATTTGCATCAAATTCTTCCTCGACAGCGACATCTTATACAAGCGCAACCACGACTTGTGCTTACTCCATTTGTGTAGAACGGAAAAGCGAAATGCGTATCATGGAAGAGTTACACGGCGAATTTGGTACCCACTCCGTTGGACACACATGCTAAGAAGATTTTGAGAGCAGGTTACTATTGGTCCACCATGGAGTGATTGTCACGCTCGCTCGATCTTGTCACAAATGCGGTTATGCGGAGCAAAGTACACGTACCTCGGTACCTCTGAATGTTCTAACTTCTCCTTGGCCTTTTGCAATGTGGGGCATTGACATGATTGGAGAAATTAAGCCTGACTTCAATGGACATCGTTTCATCCTTGTGGCAATAGATTATTTCACCAAGTGGGTAGAAGCGACCTCGTTACATATCTGTTACCAAGAATGTTGTGGCTCGATTCATCAAGCATAATCTTATCTGTCGGTATGGCACTCCGAAAGGATTATCACGGATAATGGTTCCAATCTCAACAACAAGATGATCACCAAGACTCTTGCGGTTCAAGATCAAGCATCACAATTCTTCTCCATATCGGCCTAAGATGAATGGCGATGGAAGCCGCACAAGAACATTAAGAAGATTATCTGAGAAGATGGTATGACATACAAAGATTGGCATGAAATGTTACCATTTGCTCTTCATGGTTATCGCACTACAGATGCGAACACCAACAGGGGAACCCCTTCTCTCTTGTATCGGTATGTAAGCCGTCTTACCCATCGAGTTCGAGATACCCTCAACGAGTCCTCAAGAGGAGTTAGGCGAAGGCGATTGGGTCGACTCGCCTTGACGGATTAACTTGATTGATGAGAAGCGACTCGCGTCCATGCTGCCATGGATGATTTATCAGAAACGAATGATCGAGCATTTAACAAGAAAGTCAACCGAGTCTACCAAGTCGGTGATCTAGTAATCAAGCATCATTCTTCCACAAGGTGATCGAGGCAAATGGACTCCCACCTGAGGACCATTTGTAGTCAAGACAGTATTTTCGTGAGCTATGATATAGCACCATGGATGGTGAAGACTTCCACACATGAGCATGAGACATAGTCAAAAATACTACGCATAAAGAGACCCGCTAGGTCGGTAGCCTAGGCAAAAATAAGGGCATCTGGCGAACCAAAAGTTCGGGCAAAAATAAAGGATATATACAAAACATGTACACGGCCGAGTCGAAAACACGAAAAGGCGGCTTGGGCAAAAAGGTATCATTGGAGAAAACCGAAAGGAAGTCTAGGCAAAAGTTAGGGTTTCAAGCGTCGACTATGTCTCTTCGGATCACTGCTCCCAGAGACTACTATCGGCATTCAAGTTCAAATGGCGAGGATCGATCACTCACTTTCTACTGCAAGAGAGAGATGAGATAGTCGAAATATATAGTACTAGCATAGTTGGAACTTAACGAGATTGTTTCCATAGCTTTTACCTTTCTTGTGTACAAACTACTTGGCCATCATACATTTCAAATGAATCAAGTTCTTTCTCTTTACAATTTTCTTGTTGTTGTTTGCAATAAGTCCAGCGTTTGCTTTGAATGACTATATGCATTTGACAATAAGAATCTAATCACAAACATACGAAAAGTGAACATGCAAAGTACTTACAGGTTCGGGAATTGAGATGACGACGAAAGTCACCAAATAGTCCCAGGCATGATCCCCACAAGTGTCACTCAACACACCACCTTCCCAGTGAGTATATGTTAATCCTGAGCGGTGATTCCACTCAACGACAATGTTACATCAATCTCAAGCGGTAACACCTCATCCCGATCAAGAGTATTCATCCCAGCGGATATTTCTCAATCCTCCCCTTCTCCGGTGTCGGACACAAGACTTGGTCAGATAGTGCATCGGAGAAAACATACACCTTTTATTCCCACCCGAGATTACAACGGGCTCAGACTCTTCTAGCGGTTTCCGCAACTATCAAATGCTCTCCGGTGAGATCTACACTCAGGTTCCAGTAGGCGCCTCTAAATTTCCTCGGCGGATCTCATACAAGGTCCCCAACGGATCGCCTCCAGTTCTCTTGGTGAGGTCTATATATGAGATCTCCAACAACGAGTTTCTAGTCTCTACCTCCCTCGACAATATCTAGGCCCAAGACACAGTCGGATAGTGCATCGAGAATCCGAGGATATCTTTCTTCTCCTTCCAAAGCGGGGTTCTCACCTACCAATCCCCACGAGTGAGAAATCTTAGAGAATATCGCATCTTCTTCAAGATGGATATGTTTTGAAATACCACAACATTTATCATTCATTCATTACTCATAAAGTCATAATTCATGCATATGTCATTCATATACAACATCATGCATCATACTTTGCATAAAACTAACCAAATTTTCTATCAAAGTTCTCTTGTTTTCCAAAGCAGTATGACCATACAGCGCAAACAGTCGAGTTAAGCCCGAATCGGCGGAAAACTATCTCGAAAGACCGCCTTTGGTTGTCCTCCGACGACTAGTCGAGATTAAGCCGAATCGAAGGAAAACTATCGAAGACCGCCTTGGTTGTCCTCCGACGGTAGTCGAGATTAAGCCGAACAAGCGAGGAAAACTATCGAAAGACCACCTCGGTTATCCTCAGAATGTGAGCAATGGATCAACACCGATACTGTGAAGCTATCCACATTTTTCCAACTACAATCTCCTCGAGGAGTAATCGACACGAAGATTTATTCGACCTTCCTATTATCAACAACAACTATAGAGTCTAGCGTCGACTCGATTACCTTGGATGGCATCTTAAGCCCGTCACTACTTGTCAACATTTCTTCACTTTCGAATCTGCATATATGGTTAAAATCAATACAAACCAATAACTTCATTTAAAGTGAACATGAAGTCTAGTATGACTCCTCGGATGGCATCTTAAGCCCATCTCTCCGTTCAGAACATCTACAATCTCCAACATGACTTCACTCGACATCGACCTTTCTAGATGGCATCTTAAGCCCGTCTCCGTCGGTTCTCCTATTAACAACCCGAGTCTAGCGTCACGACTGTTCCCCAGTGAAGTCTCAACTTCTCAAATGGCATCTGTAAGCCCATTCGCATCATCCACCAACGGTAGTGCAAATTTGGTGTACTCGGTGTTCGATCATCTTCACCTCCAGTCACGAAAGACAAGCGTGTCAATCTAACCCTTCGGTACAAGAAGATTGAGCAGGCAGCTGTCATAGCCAAAATTTGCCCTCCATACTCGAGATTTCATACATCCATACTAAAGATTCCTCGAGAGTTGATCGAATAAACTCTCTCCTGAACAATCGACCTAAACTAGGGTTTGGTATCTCTCGGTCAAGATGGATTCCAACATCTCCAATGGTCTTCATGCCTCCTCATATGCTTCAAAGATTCTCCATGTCAAATTTCAAGCCTCACAAGTCAAGTTTCCTCGAAATGATTGCTCGGATGATTGAAAATCGGTGTATTGGACAAAAGTCAAGCTGTGGTCAACATACTGTCAAAACTTACGATTTTTGGTCAACATCCTCATTTGAAGTTACATTCATCATTTGATCAAGGGTTGATCATGATTCATCAAGAACTCTGAGATTTGCTCAAAAGTCGAACTTTCTAAATTAGGGTTTACAGATGAAAAGTCAATGAACTTTGATCATAACTTCTTCATACTTTCTCAGAAATTTTTCCACCACCTCTTGTTTTGAAGGAAATTCAATTCTCTACAACTTCATGTCTCACAAGAATGTCCAAAAAATGCTTCATTTGAGAGGTATAGCTCAAAACATTACAGGTCATTTTCAAAGTCAACAAAAAGTCAACTTTTTGTTTTGAAGATATATTGAGCATGGTAACTCCAATTGATATGAGACCAAATACATTGTTTAGAGGACTCTTAGAGCTTTCCAAAAACTCCAAGAACACTCAAAAATGTGGAAAATTGAGCAAGTTACACCATCCACAAGTTGGGCAATTTTGAAAGAATGCACAAAGAGAGATGCTTCAAAAAATCAAATCTTTTGCAAATGGGCCTACTTTTTCTTCATCCAAACTTATTCCTCATGCAAGTAGGAATGTCCAAATGCCATACGATTTTCTATTTTATTTTCCTATTTAATTTGGAATTTATTCATTTAAATACAAATTAATTTGAAAAATAAAGTATAAAATCAAAATTAATTGAAAGATTGATTTTTATTGCTTGCTTGTGATCCAATTAACCCATAAATGCCGACAATTTCAAATTGAATCAAATATGGGAAGATTAGATTGAAATTGGACCAAAGTTTGAAAATTTGATTTCATGAAAAATCAAAATTGATTTTCATTGATTATTGATCAAATCTTAAAAACAATGCCAAATCCATCCATATATACTTGATGCATACCAATTGAAAAGCGAAAAAATTGCCTTGGAAACCCTAATCTCAAACTCAAAAAACCGTGCCTCTCAAGCAACAAGCAACCTTGGATTTAGGTGGTTTCAAGCAATTTTGAGCATTCCATCTTGTTCCTTGTGCCATTCAGAATCGATCCGAGATAGCATCATCAAAACCATCTAGAATTGAGAAATCCAGAACTCGGTTTGTCAAACTTTTTCCAAATTCGATTTTGAACATTCATGCATATTTAACGTGTTTTGTTGTTTGTTTTATGTTTAGAATGAAGTTTGGAAAATTTCTGCATAGTTTGATTGTGTTTTGTGACCTAAATAAAATCCACCATGGTTAGGGTTTCCCTTGAATTGGGGTTTCCTTAAACGGACAAATTGGACAATAAGACCTATACTATTGAGTTCGGGATGGTCGGAGGAATCGAGCCATGGTCTTAGATATAATTTATATTATGTGTGTTGCATTTTATGTTTGCGAGTCATAGCGCGCTCTGAGGCCGGCGCAAAATGCCGAATTCAAACAAGACGATGAAGTTCTTGGCGCGAAGACGAAGCAATCTGAAGGCGCGTATAATCACAACTCCGTTTCAAGCGATTAAGGCATTTCGGTTGGTCGGTGCGTTGGTTTTCAAAGTTTGAACACAAGGTCTCCAGTTCGAATCCTGGCAAGACCAATGTTCTTTTCCTTTTTGCAAAACTCATTATTTTCCTATTTTCTAATTATTTCAATATTTTCATATTATTTTAATTGTTTTCATAATTTTTATTCTGCATTAAAAATTACCAAAAACATTTTTTCTTTTTACATTATTTTCATAAAAATGTTTATTTAATTTAATAAATTTAAAAATATAATTTTTGCATGCATATTTATTTTATTTATATTTTTGTATTTAATTCACTTTTAATTGCGTTTTAATTATTAAATCTTTTTCCAAAAAATCCCAAAAAATTATTTTAATATATTTATCTTATTTCTAGCATGTATTAATTTTTCCATATTAAAATTTGCATTTTTCTAACATTTTTCTCTTGTTCGATTCATATTGCATTTTTCGATTTCTTCTGTTTGTACAGGTTGATCCGATTCAGACGATTTTCTCTTTATCATTTTATCATTCTATTTTTTCCAATAATGTAATTGCTCATGGGATGTAATAGTTTAATTTAGGACTTTATTTTCCGCATTTTAAATTATGTATCTGCCCCAAACCTTGTAATAGCTAGGGTTTTACTTCCGTACCTTTACATTCCTGCTTTACATTCCGCATTTTACTTTCCGCACCCTTATCAATTGCTAGTAATTAGGCGTGTATGGCAAGATAATAATTGGACATAGCTCACACTAATCTTCAAGATAATATATTCTGAATTCAACACACTTCTATCACACACGCACCCCTTAGGGTAATTCTCTCTCGATGCCTTCGATTTCAAAATGGTCATGTCCCTCGAGCGTAGAGGTATTCTAGCACCGTGCCTTTCAAACAAATCATCATAGTCCCTTCGATACAAAGATCATAGACCCACGATGTCGCCTCGAATACATGATCTTGACCCTCGATTGTCGCCTCGAAAATGATGATAGTCCGCGAATGTGCTAGGATACTTCCCTGATTGCCTTCTATGACCATCCGATGTCCCTCGATGTCCGCTTACATCCAACGAATGGAGCTACCTACTAACTAATGGTATGGCTAGTGCTATTCTAAAGGAATGTAGAAGTACAACAAAAGCGACCAATTACGGTGGGTAAATAAGTCTTTTAGTTGCTTGCTCTATCAAATGCTTTTCACTTTACCACACACTTTTTCAAAGTTCAAATTCTTTTCAAAACAAAAACATTTCCGAACACTTTGTATACACTCCTACATGAGTCATTACAAAGTCAAAGCGAAGCCTTTTCAAAACATTTTGTCAAACACCAGAAGAATTTTAAAAAGTTTAGAGCAACTAAGAGCCCGTAGATAACTACGGATGGAAAGGTGCTAATACCTTCCTTTTCATAACCATTCTCCGTACTCGAATCTAACGAAGGTCTTTTTACATTACTACCTTCCCTTAATTGGATAAAAATAAAAGTCGGTGGCGACTCTTTTCAGCACATTTGGATACAAAAATCCTACAAAGTCAGTTCACCGTATTACAGAACCCAGTTTGCAGCACCTATCTTGTGCAAAATAGCAAACTTTACACTTAGTTTGCTGGCAGTTAGTTTTCCCTTCATTGGCCAATGTTTCACTTGTTTAGCAGTGATTGTGTGACAGATTTGATTATCAGTTTCTTCTAGCTCAGGTTGAGCATCATCTGATCTGCCCAAATATTTGTTGATCACACTTGGGGAAAACTTCACTCTTCTTCCTCTGACATAAACAGTCTTGAAATCAGCTAATCTTCCATCAGCATAGCCACTTGACAAGTTCACAATGAACTCCTTCACCAACACATCATAACAATTTGAAAACTTCACCACAGTCTTCATTAACCCAGCTTCTTTAATCAAATCAATAACATCCTTGCATTCAAGGGCACTCTTATTCAGTTCCCTTTCAAGTGAAATTCTCTTCAAACACACATATTTCCACCTGTTAGCATTCTCAGGGTGGTGGAAAGAAATGTTGTCAATTTCCACTTCAGGGACTTTGGGCAGTTTCCCAAGAGAAGGCTTCTTTCTTGGATGAATGTCTGAGACATTCTCTTCAACATTAAAATTAGAATCATCATCAGGTTTTGATTGTTCAGGTACCTTCCTCTTCTTCACAATTGGGGTTCTCTTTGGCCTAGAGATACCACAGCGGTCTTCACTACTCTTCCCTTGGGGTTCGACCTTGTCTTTGCATTTTTTCCGGTCTTGCTCTCAACCCTTGGAGTCTTATGAGCAACTTTAGCAACCTTCTCCTGAACAGGACTTGGAATAACATTCTGCTTCCCTTTCCTATTCATCACCCTTCTGGAAATGCTAGGATTAACTTTAGCAATGAGGTCATTATCAGAGAATTCCTCATCTAGATTAATAACAGGGGGTTCAGCCAAGTCCTTAGAATCTTGAATTGGAGACTTTTCAAGATCATCACCAATTGGTTTCTCTGGAGTCTCTTCTAGAATCTTGTCGGAGATATAGTCGGTGAGGTTTCACGGGTTGTATGAGTTACATTTCTGGAGATTCCTCAGTATACCATAAATCTCATCTTCATTAACAATAGGAGGTTCATAGAAGTGTCATCCTCACACGGGGGCTGGAGCAGAGGGATTAACAACATTCTTGATAGGAGAATCAATGGGAGTTTCGATGTCGGGATCCATAGGTGTTTCCTTGACATGATCATCGGATGTCTTGACATTCTCAATGACATACGGATCGCCTTAAACTAGGGCTAGCGGACTCTTGGTTTAGGGGCGAAACCCTAGGTACAGATTGGTTCTCATTTAGGATACTAGTCACTATCCTAGCAATGGCTTCATATACGGACCTAGACCCTCTTTGTTTGCTATTTTTGAAGTCTGAGAAGAAGATGGTTCGGTCACTGGAAGGTGATGCTTGTGACCTTGATGTGCATTCCTTGCAGCGGTTCTTGACTTTCTCGAGTTGATTGCTATTTGCGAAGTGGAGTAATCCTCGAGCTTCAACATGCATGGTTTCACATTTGCCTAATCTCGACCATGGTGGGAGAAAGAACGATTCTTGAGATGATGAAGAGGATGAAGACATATTTTGGCGATAGATTTTGAAGAAATGAGAACGAGAATGGTAGTGGGTTTGAGAGTATCTTTTGGATGAAGAAAATATGATACTTTCAAATGAAGAAACTATTATATGAAGGTCTCTTCCTATTCTTGGACCTTTTAAAAATAAGATGAAAATAATTAAATGACCCACTTATAGTTAATTGAAATAAAAGGTCTCTTCCATTCCTTGTTGTAAGCAAAGTTAATTGCAACTCCTCATATTGAACAAATACCATCTTGCCCTTAAAGATCAAGTGACTAGTCTCAAGAGCTTTAGTAAAATGTCGGCGATTGAAGTTCAATGGATATATGTTCCAATTTAACCACTTTCTCTTCCCAAGGTCTCGATGAAGTGATGTCTAATGTCAATGTGCTTAGTCCCTCGTGTTGTATAGGATTCTTTGAATTATTAATAGCACTTTCGGTTGTCCGCAGTACAATGTCATGACATCTGTATGACATTGTACTCGATCGGATTTGCTTCATCCGGTCCATCGAGAGCAAGCGCTACAAGCGCTATGTACTCGGCCTCATCGGTGGACAAGAACATACGAGTTTTTCTTTTTTGAACCAAGAAACAAGATTGTTTCCCAGAAAAAACATTCTTGGTGCAAGTCACACAGATGGAATACTCAACATTCCTTTCCGAGCAAGTATGCAAGGAATTTTGTCAAGAGTTTGGACATTCCTCCAAATACTATGTCATAAATTTGAGCCACCATTATCTTTCCTCCTTCATTCTTGACAAAGAGAGTTTCATCCAAGGCTCCTTTCCTATATCCTTTTTCAGTAAGGAGCTTGGTCAGCCTTTCATACCAGGCCCTAGGAGCTTGCTTCAGCACTTTAGAAATGGTCAGATGTCTAGACATAGAGTGTGACAATCTGGTTTGCTTTACGGTGCCACAATTTTACCTCCTTTTCATCTTTGTGCATAGAGCACCTGAGAAAGGCGGGTTGGTGTTCTCGATTTCCACATGTAGCGATTGTCCTTTGATCGGCTCCTCTCATAACCACTTCTTGTTTGTCATTGATTACAAGACATTCAGACTTAGTGAAGTTGACTTTGAATCCTATATCCATGGTGACTTATGCTTATGAGATTAGCGATCGGACCTTTCACCAACAACACTCCATTTAGATTTGGACCTCTAGACCAGGTTTGAGTTTCCAACACCTTTGATTTCTCCTTTAGCTCCATCTCCAAAGTAACAAAACGGTAGAATGAGGTTTAACATCATTTAGAAGATTTCGATTCGGTCATATGCTTAGAACACCTTGTCAAAGTACCAATCTTCCTTGGCGGACACTCTAAGGAAGTGTGAGCTATCAATGCTATAGTCCTCTTCTTTGTTGAGTGTAGGGTACCTTGTTGTTCTTAGGCTTGACATAAGGAGTCGATTAGGGTATCCATGTAGTCTATAGCAGAAGGGTTTTATGTGTCCAAACCTTCCACAATGGTGACATCTCCATCTTTGAAACTTCTTATTCATGTTTCTCTGATCTTGATGTTGACCCCAATGTTGTGACATCTGCTTTGACATTGGCTTATTAGGTCTGTTCTTCTTCTTGTTATCAGCAAATTTCTTTGCAGCCACATACCCTGAGCCGGACACATTTCCTGTTTTATGTTGTGACATCTGCTTTGACCTTGGTTTCCCATGCCTCTTCTTCTTCTTGTCACTAACAGGTTTCTTTTCAGCCACATATCCTAGACCATGCTTATTTCCTGCATTTTGTCCAAGCTGAAGGATTTCTTCCAACTTATCAGTCCCAGTAGTCAGCATCTTGACAGACTTAGTCATCTGATCAAGCTTGGAATTCAACACTATAATTTCACTGTTGAGATGACTTATAGTGATTGTATTTTCCTTCTTCTCAGCTTCCAGCTTCACATTTTCTGCCTCCAACTTCTCAATTAGCTTTTTCTGCTTTTCACTCTGCTGACATACTTACGCCATACTGACTTCATAAGTATCGTAAGTTCTTCAAAGGTCACTTCCTCATCACTAGAGTCATTATCAGAATTACAACTTCCAGAAAGTGCAGTGACAAGTTTGGCTGATTCCTCTTCAGAGTCACTACTTGAATCACCATCAGACCAAGTGACAGCCATTCCTTTCTTTTGTTTCTTAAGAAAGGTAGGACATTCAGCTCTAATATGCCCATATCCCTCACATCCATGACACTGGATTCCACTGCCTTGACTCCCTTTTTCCTCTGACTTGGATCTTCTGTTGGAGTCATAAGATCTGCTGATGTCAGATGAAATGTCCTTGACATTTGACCTTGACTTTGGATCAATCCTCTATATGAGCTTGTTGAATTGTCTTCCAAGCATAACTATGGCCAGGATATCTTCTCATCATTACCCTTCTTGCATTCCTCTTGATTATTGGATACAAGGGCTATGCTTTTATTCTTCTTATCAACATTTTCAGATTCCCATCTCAAAAGTCATAAGAGATCCAATACTTCAGGTCTGATGTCACAGGCTCCTCTCTGTTAGTTACTTTCATTGCAAATCTTTTAGGCAAGGATAGAATTTTTCTCACCAACTTTTCTTCGACATCTTTTCTCCTAAAGCTCCACGAGGTGTTGGCAATCTCAAGATATTCATGTGAAACTCATGAATGTTCTCATCTTCCTTCATCTTCAAATTCTCAAATTTGGTAGTGAGCATCTTAAGTCTTGACATCTTCACCTTGAATGTTCCTCATGAGTAGTTTTGAGAGTGTCCCAAACATCCTTGGCCATTTCACATTGATGAACTAGTTGAAGATATTTACGTCGATTCCATTGAATAAGGCATTCAATGCTTTAGAGTTCGATCTAGCTCCCTCTTCCTTTATGTTCCATTCTTCCTCGGTTTCACGGAGGTTCCATCCTTCTCAAGCTTGGTGGGATGTTTCCATCCTTTGTCGGCCTCTCCAGCTTTAATATCCATTGACCTCAAAAGGCAACCATCGAGGTTTCCGTAATCATAATTAGATCCATCCGTTATGGGTGGTCTACCTCCAATTCTCCTTCCTTATCCATTATGCGAAACTATTATCCTAGATCTCACCCGAAAATAACGAGGCGAGGTGCACTCGATGCCAATTGAAATACGGCAGCGGATACTTGATGTCACTGAGAGAATGTTATGACCACGATTTGACACTCTATTAACAATTCACACAATAAATTTAAATAGCGATAAAGAACACAATAAATTGTTTACCCGATTCGGTGTCTAACTACACCTACATCCGGGGCTACCAAGCCGGGAGGAAATTCACTATTAGTAGAATTAATTCGGGGAATAAATCAACCGATTTATCTCCTTCACTTAAAACCTACCCAATGCAACTTCAATCTAAGTCCTACTTAGACACGAGTTCCTACTCACCCCCCTCAATCACGGCGTGATATCAACCTATTGATTAATTGAATTGTGAAGACACACTTCAATACACTATCTTGATTTTGCTTCAAAGCTTTAATCAAGAGACAAACACTCGTGCTTCAAAGCTTTGGTGATAAACTATCCTTACACAAATCCTAGTCCAAGGCACTTATCAATTGATAATTGCTTTGCTCACAAGTAACTAGAATTACACAAAATACAACCCGCTAAATCTTCAATACATTCCGGGCGCAGCGACAAAGTAAAGGTTGTATTCCTATTATAGAAGCGATCCTGAAACTTGGTTTTGGCTTCCATAAAGATAGATAGGGTTCACTTAATTAATCCTAAAAACTTGGTCTTATCAACAACCAATTTAGGTTTAACTAAGATTAACCTAACACCACGTGAGCATACAATCTAATAATGGAAAAACATAATAAAGCATTCAACAAACTTCGAAAAATCTCGGGAAAAGCAGTTCTGCGAGCAAGAATGTCACCTGAATGTCATACCATCTTATGACATCGAATATTTCTAGAATTCGGCCTGACTTTAGCTTCGATTACAGTACTCTTTAAACATCCTTGTCAAGTAGGATTTATCTTCAATCTCGAATGTCATGACATTTATCAAGACATTGTCATAGCCTAGTTTTATCAAAATTAATGCCAACTTAAAACACTACGGTTTCTATGACCGAACACACTTGTGTTAATTCCATGCAATCACGGGATCACGCAAAATTGAGTTATGATATAATCATTGAAATCTTACTTCTTGTCGGTGCGATCCGTCACTAAAGGTGAAACCAATAATCTCGCACATCACTACAACATATAACTATACCCCGTATAGAAAGGCATGGTTAGCAAGGCTATCGAACAAATATCACGGTAATTGGGAGGATTCATACAAAGAGTCACCTTGCTACATGAATACTGCGCAAACATATGCTCTCGGAACATTTTATGTTATGGAATATTCATGAACCTCTCTGGGCTTCACCTTGCATCATTGAGTTTACACACTACAAATCTATTATACAGATAAGCGAGCGTGGTTGTACGGAAATACAAAGGCACCCTACATTAAATCGCACTAGATGGAAATAATAACGTATTCCCAATCGCCTATGCTCTTGTCGAGTGAAAGCTGAGGTGCTTGGAGTTTCTTTCTAAAGAATCTTGAACACCGTAGCTCCATAATGTAATCTTTATCGATTTATAATGAGACATGCTTATTGAGAGTCGTACAACAATCCCGCTAATGGTTGCACGGCCCCCTCTACACATGTGTATTCGCAAGACATATCATTCAAAATTTCATCGCGAGATCAAAGATAAGAATCTTGGAAAATAGTTATGAACACAGGTGCGCTAACACAACCACGATTTAAATATTATCTCGATTAGATCGAGAATGGCAAATCTAGATGCGGTCGTGGGTTAATAATTTGTCGATGGAAAGGTGGACAAGGTCATACAACAATGGAATCGTCACATGACAACAAACCTAATAGAATCAATGAGCGTCATCTTCAAAGGCATCGAGCACTCCCAATAACCGCTTTGAGTTCAACATATTTTAGGGCGACCTCGTTGTTTGCACAAAGAGGTGAAATATGGAACGTAGTGGACAATCGAGACAACTTTGGAGTGAAAGTTGCATGAAATTTATTAAGGTCGAAAGTGTCAAATCCAACACTCATCATGTTACAAGATTCGACCGACATAACCATAACTTCATTGTGAAAGAGACACTTTACCCAATGATGAGTTGGCTAGACAAGAGTATAGGGTTAAACTACCATCCGTTGGTGCGAATGTGGAAAGTTTTAGACCTTCGAATGACTTGCTCTCATGTCATTGCGGCATGCACATGTTCATCACAATGCCTTGCTACTTCTTTCTCCCATTTACAATTGAGACCTTGCTCAACGTATACAACAATGCCTTGAATTGGTAGCAAAACCAAATTGGTTTGCGTCACGAAGGGAAGTAATTTAGCACAACAATCAAATGCGAAGAAATAAAAGGGTCGTCCCAAAAGCAAGATATCACAACTTAAATGGACGACCTTGACAAACTAGAAAGAAAATGTGGTTTATCTTCAAGTCGAGACACAATTAGAAAAATTGTCCCACACGTGCTACAAGCTCGACAACGTGAAATTTGTATGGAAATTATCTACACTTTTAAATATTATAACTGAACTTTTTTTCATTAATAGAATTTCTTTCAACCATGAATACATAAAACAACATAAAAGACATCACGATTAAAACAACAACGTAAACAACATGAAAATAAAACATCAACAACACAAGAAAAATCTAAGATACTACAACCGTTAATACAATTTCATCGAATCCATACATCATCGTGATAATGTCTACATCTGTTTTGACTTCCTCCAACCAAATTCGAGGTTGTCCAGTTGTGAAATTCACGGTCGTTCTTTTTCTATGGATCCTTCTAATTTCTTCTCGAACTTAGATTTCTCCCTCTAACCATCACATCAACTCTTTTTTCAGTTTGGCCATGGTAAAAATGTGCCAAAGTTTCATTTTCATCGGAGGTTTGGTGCCAGAAAATAACGATATTCATCTATGATATAGATGTATGGTGATGTCATGATACAAAAAAAGATAGAAAATAAGGAGAGAAGTTGAGAAAATGTGAAGAGTGAATGAGACATGGGTGTTGTATTTATAAAAAAACACGAATACACATAGGAGCCATCTGTGATGGCTCATACTCATAAGAAAAAATGGAGCACCATGCGGGATGGCTTAAAGTAAGAGGGCGCCAAGCGGGATGATGCCTAAGTGTATTTGCTTAGTGCATGATCCATCTCAGATGGCGACTACGCGTAAATGTTTTCTGAAACAGGGTTATTTGCGTAAATATTTTCAAAACATGGTTATTTGTTTTTTTTCTTTTCAAAACATGGTTATTGCCAAAAAAATCATAACATGAAGCAAATAACAAAGAACATTAAACATCAAATAATAAGAGATTTTATACATGTCCGGGTAAATCACTTTGCTTACTTATGTCTTCAAGAATATTTTGTTGAGCGTTTCTATTATATGAGATGTGAGTTTTTCATAGGTTATGCCTATGAACCTTCTTATAACAGAATAGTAGATTTTACAATGACTAATCCCTAAAACAAACAATAGATTTTACACTGGAATAATCTTATAATCGAATAGAGATTTTATATCGGTAAACTTAAGAATCAAACATAGATTTTACCTAGATAATCTTAAGATCCAACAATGATCTTTTCACAAGTCGAGTTATGAACCAAACAAATATTTTACTTGGATAATCACGAACTAAACATGAGCTTTTGGTGGTTAAGCTCATAACGAAAAAAACATTCTCAAAGACTTTACACAAGAGACAACACTCTTTTGAGTAAATTACAAAACTAGCATTGCACCATTACACAAACACATGAATATTACCATCGATATTTTTCGAAGGCACTAAGGTAAGCTTATGAAGAATTAGAAATAGATGAAGTAAGAAAGTAGAAGCGAAAAATAATAGCTATAAATGTTAGACGATATACTATGATCTAGAGGGGAGGGGTAAATAGTTCGCAAACGAAATTTTCTTGTTTAAAACTTGTTTTAAACATTATTTAACTATGACAAGCTGAAAAAATCTCGGATCGACAATCGTCTATCCCGAACCATTATTGAAAAGATCGGATATGCATTAAACCGTATAGAACATATTCGATTGATGAGAAAATTAATCAATATTTTTTCAGATACAATGTTTGAATAAAACCACAAAATGATAATCGATTTCCCATGAAATATCAAACAAAACTTGAGTTAAGCAATTTGTCGAACACTTGGTGTGCAATCAATTCTAATAAGGTTTTTCTTTGATTTTGTTGATATGAAAAAGCAATTGCACTCCTATAAATTACAATCAACTAAACAAAACAATTTGAAATATTAGACAAAGAAATTATTTCAATGTATCAATTACACAATAAATTATTTTATATTTTGCAAGCAAAAGTAAAAAGAGGTAGAGAGCGAGGATTTGTTTAGGCGGTTCCCAGCCTCCTATGGGTATATACTGCCCATATTCTAATTAAATTGAGATAATGAAAATCAACCTTTGCAAATGTTGTTTACAATAGAAAAAGTAGAAATCCAACACTTCAAACCCGATGTTTGATGTTTATCATATCTTCTTCTCTTCTCTTGATCTTGAGTTTAATCAAGTACTCCAATACTTTCAATTTGATCCTCCGTTACCTTCTTTGCTATGATAAAACCTCGTTCTTCAAATATTTCACTAAGATGAATCTAAATTATGAAATATTACGACTCAAGATTATCAAAATGATCCTCCGGTCACCGTTACTTCTTTGATAGGAACATCTTTCTTCAAAGCTTTCACTCGGCTGAATCCAATTTGCGAAATCTTGTGAAAACTCTCAAATCTTCCTTGGTCTTGAAAGACAATCCCAAATAGATTTTCTTGAAATCCATAAAAATTTCTAACCCAATTGATTACAACACCTGATTAGACCTTATCAATCTATCTTAAGATTAAAAAAGAAGGTTATGTGTAGTTGTATGTATGCAATGAGAGGGTGGAGATTATAAAAATATTTTATATTTTTTAATTTCAATCATAGAATAATGCATGTGTCGAATAAAATGTCTTATTGTGATTGTCCGACCGTTGTTTGGTATGATTGCATGAGTAGTTACAATTATGGAACAATCTGGAAATTTTGGTAATCATATGGTGTAGCTCAAGTTGAAGAACTCAAAAGTGGTGAACTAACATGTTTCCTCATCGAGACAAACATGTAACGAAGATGTCCTATGAAGAGCCATTTGACATCGTGCATGTAACCATTGGACAATTCGATTGTGTTGAGATATTTCAGATGTAAAATATTCTAGAATATTGTGTTATATTATGTAGCACAGTTTGAAGATTGAAAAGAATCAAGTGAATTTAGGAGATTATTTAGTTTCTAATGATGGGGATAATTTAGTAAAATAATGAATGAAATCCTATAATTTGGGATATATTTTTGCTACCTTACTTGCAACAAGTAAGTAGTGATTTGAAAGCAAGTCAAGAACATTTAAGATTATAAAAAAACTTAGACTTAGGGTTTGAAGTAATCCTTGTATCATATTGTAATATCTAAATAAGGGTTTAGTCTTTTGAGAGTCAAGTACTCTCTTGTGGTGTAAGTCACCCTTTGCATCGATTTGATGCATTGTGGTAGATATAGTTTTATATACATATTTAGAATCCTTTAGTTAATGGATTCTTTATTGTTCTTGGATGAAGCTTTGAAGCAAATCCAAGTATGTTAATTAGTCAAGATTCTTGACTGAACTTTATTGAAAGGGTATATTTCAAGTAGTGTGATGTGGTCACCAATGGTTATGATGTATATATCACGAAGGTGATTTAGGTTGTGAGATTGGTTTTCTTATCCTAGATGGGTTTTTGAGATAAATATTGCATTGGGTAGTGATTAGGTAAAGCAGAGGTTGTTTACACATAAACATGAGGTTGTTTATATAAAGTAATACTACTGATAGTGTGATCTTCTTCCTGGCTTGGTATCCCCCTAGATGTAGGTGTTGTCGTACACCGAACTGGGTCATTATATCCTTGTGTTATTATCATTCTTCATTGTTGAATTTTGTTTCTTGGATAATTGACATGTCATATAAGATGTTGGAACATGTTATGACTTTATCTTGATGTGATTGTATATCAATATGCTTTATGTTGTCGAGGTGTTTTACATAGAGATCAATGTCTCAACATGTGTTATGACATTAGTTATCATACGAAATTTCAATATATATATATATATATATATATATGTATGTGTGGTAAAAGAATGAAACAGAAAAATCGAATTTCAAAATTATAAATTTGGATATTTTAAAAGCAGAGGTCAACCCATTCAAGAAGTCGACTCATATACGGGTGAGAGTCGACCCATGTTGCTGGAAGTGACTCCAGTGGATAGAAAAGTTTTAAAGATAAATGGTTCAGTAGGAGTTAAACCACAGTTGGAGGATTGAATCATTCGTGTTGTGTGTCGACTCAAACCCTTATGTATCAACTCATTTTAGGCAAAATTTTGTCTCAAATTTATTTATGTGGAGTCGACCATTTCAAGGGATTCGACCCATTCGTTTAGTGTGTCGATTAAAAGTGTGTGTGTATGAAGCATTCATTTAGTATCTCGACTCAAAGTGCATGTGTATTGACCCATGAATTGAAGAAGAAGAAGAAGGAAGAAGAAGAAGATATATAAATATTTTTAGGTGTTGGTTGTGTATTGTTAGATTTAATAAACCATCAAGATCTAAAGGTGTGAAATCATTAAGATGATCAAATAGTTAATATTAAAATAATGATAATAATAAAGTATATGATGAACACTCAATAATATTTCTCCACTTATTAAAATAAAATATAATAGAAATAACCAAATTAGATAACAAATATTTTATGAGAGACTAAAAATAACGCTTATTAAATAATGTATTAAAATAAAACCTAAATTAAGCTAAGTGATTTGAGAACTAATTAAGCCAAATTAAATAATTTTTTGAAATGCTTTTAATTTTCATTAAAATTTGAAGAGTATTAAGTTAAAGGGTACTTAAAACCGTACAACATGTTTATTCTAAGTCCAACATCAAAATTAAAAACAACTACCTTGTTAGAACAATATTTGATTATGTATTTAATCTTTAAGTTTTGATGATAGCAATACATATATTTTATATGTAACAATTTTTTCTCTAATAGTTTCTTGAGTGTGAAGATAAAACATTCTAATTGATTCAAGATTTTTGTATGAAGAATCATCGAGAATAATATTTTGGCACACCTCGGAAAAGCTATTGCATCCGCCTTTGAAGAAACATCAATAGTTACGATGAATCTTTGAATATTATGAAAAAGGATCTGACTATACTTAAAAATAAGTTGTTTCTTCTAAAGAGACAAGTATTTTCTATAAGAGAATTTTTGCTTAAAGCTTTTTCTTCTAGATCAAAAATCGGATTTACTTCCAGATCAAAAATCAGATTTGCTTTCAGACCAGAAATCAAGCTTTTGCTTCCAGTTCAAAAATCAAGATTTGTTCGTCAGATAAGTGTTTCTTTCAAGTCTAAAGAAAATGTTATGATTTTGAAGACTGGCATTCTTGGAATACTCACATCTCGTTTCATCGGATATATTCCATCAAAAGACAAGATCAAAATAAGCAATACCATCTGGACTCATCATTAGAAAACATTTCTGTCAAGATGAGAACTCAGAAACTTGAACAAGTATGATTAATACAAAGGTACAATTACACATTCCACTATGGTGAACATATTGTACATCCAAAAATAAATTGGTGTGCTCCTAGTCTCCCGATTGTTTTCTACCATTATGACGAGATAGCAATGAAAAAGCGTTTGTATTATTCAATGGTATACTTTCTCGTATATATAAAGGAATGACTACTTCTTTGCAAAATGACGATCAAGAAAATAAAATAAATACATAGAAAAGAAAAGTTATTATAAGAAATTCAAGAGAAAAATGCTCAAAAGAAAGTAACAACATAAAGAGTTGTTGCTCGATTTATAATAATCACTCTCTAAAAACACAAGAGTTGTTGCTTATATTTGTGTATTTAATATCATTGTTGTATACATAAGAGTTGTTGATCATATTTATGTTAAAAATTTGTTCTTCATTGTAAGTGTTAAATCATTTATAGAAGCACTATTGCAAACAACGATTGATTGTAAATCTGTTGAGATTTGTTTCCTTAAGTGACTAGGGTATATTACATAAACTCTAGAGGGCTAAGGTGTATTTCTAGACTCTTAGAAGTTGTTTAATATTTAAATATTAGTGGATTAAGTCCTTTTAGAGGAAAAATCACCTTGCGGTTGGACAAGAGTAGCATTTTCTAAGGTGAACTTGTATAAACTAATTGTGTCATCTTTCTCTCTTGCATTGTCTATAATTGATCGTTTGTGAAAAAAATTCTTTGAAGAATTTTTTTTTGAAAACCCATTTCAAACCCCTCTTTCTTGTGTTTTATACCTTCACATATCTCTATGAAGGATTATATAAATCCACTAAATAATGTGTTAGAAAGTCGGAAAATGAAAATACACCAACATCTATTATAGAGTGAGGTAAAACCTTACAAAACATTCATTTCTAAACTCCTTCATTTCTAAAATAAAAAAAAATACTTGAAATCCACGATCTATTATAGAGCTAGGCCAAAACCTTACAAAACATTCCTAGACAAAACATGCATTCATCTTAATTCTTCATATTTGAAGTTCAATAAATAGAATCTATGCAAATATTTTACCATAGTTCCACTGCTCCAACAAATATTCTAAATACCATACTTTTCAATATATATATACATATATACTAAATTACCATCATTTCAAGAAAAAAAATGATTCCATCAGTATAATTGGTAGGTCATTGTATATTATTTTTTTAAAATTATTTTTTATTTCAATGTCACACATTTGAAAAATTAGTAAAAAATTTCGTAGGGAACATATTGCGTAGAAAAATAAATATAACTAAAATAAATATTAAAAAGGCCCCCATTTTAATTGTGGGTGCAATTAACACTTCAAAGAACTCTCCATTTCATTTAGAAACCCTTTGATAACAATTTTTTAATTATAGTTTAGTATATAATTTAGAAAGAATGGTAATTTGATTTTTTTCTTTAAAAAAGTTGTGGTATCTTGGTGCAAAATTCAATCTACATGTAGTTTATATTTGTAAAGGATCTGGAGAGTGCGAGAACTTTGCAGCCTCTTGAAGGGTGACGACCATATTTCACTCTCCGTGAGTATTGCCTCGCCTCATGTGCCCCCTCCTGTCCAAATATGGGATAATGTGAGAAAAGACGTTTCTTGAGAAGAGAGAAGTTAGGGTCAGTAACTAGTCCACATTTCCTTAGTAAATAAGGATTCAATTATCAACAATTGATCAAGTAGATGGTGATCCTTCCCAAAGGAAACTCTAGGCTTATAAATACTTTTCTCTTAACATGAGAAAGAGATCAGAACCTAACTTATGCTTAACATACAAAGCATAATGCTCATGCAAAGCCTCTCACATCACATGAGCAAGTCCTTTAAAACCACTATAAAACCCCATACAAGATTCTACCGTGGACAAACCCAACCATTGAAAACTATTGAAGATTCGAGTAAACACAAGAAATATGGGGTTTGACTTGGGTTTCTAATATGATAAACTTTGCGAGATCAAAAAAACAAACAACAATAAAAATAACACAATGATTTTTATCTTGGTTCATTGTTAACTAAGCTAATTCAGTCCACTTGTCGAGTGATTTCTCCTTCTCAATAAGTACTTAATCCACAAATTAATCATATTATAACTCAAAGATCAAGTGTCAATGATTTCTCGAGGCTACAAACTAAAGTTAGTCTACTTAAAGAATACAAACTCAAAGAAAAATGTTGATGACTTCTATAGGCTATAGAGTAAACCTAGTCCCTCAAAGAATTCAATCGAGTTACAATACTAAGATTGTGTGTTTACAATGATGCTTCTAAACAAGTAGACACTACTACAAAAACATATTTCACCTCGAACTTGAAATACATTTAACCTCATTACATAAGCGAGATAACAAAGGGCAACATAAAAGTTGTTGTCACTTTACCCTCGGTTAATATAAAATTGAGGATTAAGTTATATGCACATGAGTTTGAACCCAACATCAACATTTTATTATTTTCACAACTTGTGCATCATACCTCTTAGCTTTTCAATAAAACCAATGGGTAAGATAAATTGTTTTTAACTTGTTACATTATTTACATGAATATTAATAAGTTAATTTGTTTACAAACTACATAGTTTACAATATTACATTGTTAACATATAATATTAAAGTAAAAATTAATTTCCCGAAGATTCAGTTTAGATATTTGAATTAATGAATTTTGGGAAAGAGAAAATGTTACGTGATTCGATTTTATACCTCGGTTTTTAATTAAAATTTGGGAAGATTGATTTTATACCTCGATTGTTTTAATTTGGAAGTTTTTATGAAATGTATTATTTGTAGTAATGAGATACATAATATAAATTTCATACTTTACACTTAAAAAATATACAATTAAAAGCTCTAAGTGCAATCAATGATGTTTCTCTTGTTCTTTCTATTTTTCGTTTCTCTTTGCTACAATATATTTCCACACAAGTTACGAACACTTCAAAGTTCCTTCTCCTCTTTAAATATATGATCAATAGTCTTGTTGAAGTATGAAATTGGAAGATGATGAATAGTACCATTGAAAGGTGAAAATGAAAACTTCATCAATTTCAAAGTTCTAGTAGTAGGCGCAATGTTGAGCCGCAAAATAAGATTCGGTGCTACTATGTAACATCTCAAAATCGAATCAATTATTTAATTAGTTATTTAATTGATTTATTGTGAATATTGGTGATTATTAGCGAATATATAAATTATGGTTATTTATACGATGCATTAAAGTGTATTAGTGATACGATATTGTGGGGTGTTTGAATAAGAAATATATGATGAGTATTGGATTAATTTATAATTATTTAGAATTTAAATAATTATTTACAATTTATTATATTTGATAATAATATTTAGAATTATTAATTAGATTAAAATAGAGCTAATGTTTTGTGTAGAGATGTTGAGAGAAATCATGGTAATGTTGTGTGGAGTAAGTGAGGGCAAAACGAATAACATAATAGGGGTCCAAGGGGAAATGGCAAAAGGAATAAGTTGGGTTTTGTGCATTCACTTGTTACAATCGTATCTTTGAGAGAAAAGTGAAAAGCTGCTAGGGCACATAGAAAGCGGAGGAATTCAACATGAGCTTGGAACAATAAGGCACATAGAAAGCGGAAGAATTCAACCGTAGAGCTTGGAACAATAATCAAAGCCAAAATATAAGGTAAGGGGTTTAATCGTCTTTATTATAATTGATATCGGGTTAAGGTGTTGGTAGGTTTGTGTTTTGTGTGTTGATTTTGATAAGGATTGATGAAATTAGGGAAAAACCATGAATGAATCCTTGATGAATGTATGATGTTAGGACCTTTAAATAAGTGTTATAAATTGTTATAAATGTTATATAATCAGAGGATTTTGAATTCTAAAACCAGAACTTTTTACGGATCGAATTTGGAATTCGAAGGCCTCAACCGTAAAATGCAGGTGGAGAAGTGAAAAGTGTTATGCAGGGCCTTGATGTCGGAGGCTTGGCAGGAAATGCGAAGCAACGAGACACGAGGCGTCTGAAGCAATTTCAAAACATCATAACTTGAGTTCGAGTCATTTGGCCGCCCTCGAAGCGATGGAAAGCCAATGATGAACTATATTATGATTGAATTATATGAGTGTTTTGATGCATGATTCAGTATTTATGTGTTTATGAGATTTATTTATTACATGTTGTTATACTATAATGTGCTATTTTAATAATAAACATGATGTTGGTTATGATGCTCTATGTGGTTATTTGTTAATGATGTTGTTGTGACGTGGTGGCGTAATTCATGATGAAGATTTGGAATAGGTAATGAGTGTTTGAATAGTTTGTTATTGTATGATGATTCTATGTTGATTACTCCGGAAATCTAGACTATTTTTATAAAATCACAATAAGAGTTGTGCTTGGACATCATGAGAATCGCAATAGGAAGTTACATGTTTATGCGTTGTCGGGCGAGGGAAGTATTGTCGGGTGAAGTAGGTGTTGCTTGTAGCCTCGGGAGAGCCAATGAGTGAAGGAAGGGTGGAGAAAGGTTGGTTATTAGAGTGTATCGCTCACAGTGTCTCAAGCGATGCTAGGGAGGAGGTGTCACCAGAAATCTAGGAGCTTCGTTGAGAGATGAAGATCAAAATGGGATAGTGAGTTATCGCTCCTACATCGTTGGGAGAAACCCAGGCGAGCAGGATGCTTCGTCAAACGATGCCTCAAGCGATAGATAATAGTAGGAATTTAAATGTGACATAACTTGAGTTCTAGAATCTGTTTGAGGCGTTGTTGAAATGTTGGATAACTAACGATAAACTACAGTGGGTGGAATAAAATGAGTAAAAATATGGATGTGTCCAATACCTAGTCTAAGATAGGCTTAGAATCTTAAGAGATAGTTTATGATGACATGTGTTGCTATGATGAATTGTTGATACTATAATGATGTATGTTACTTATAGTGACGTTTGATGATGGAGTACGATAACTTAATGTATACATGTTATGTAATGATGATTATATGATGATGATTGTGTGAATTATTGAATCGATGCCTTGTAACAAAATATAAACTTGTTACTAAATGATCAATAAATAATTAGGGTAGGAAAAGAATGAAGAACATGATGAACACAAGGATTGGTTATTAAGCATTATTTCCTTACTCTTGAAATAAGATTAAAGTATACAAGAATAACAAATAATCCTCTCACCCTAAAATAGGATTTGCGGTATGCAATAATCGAGAGACTAGTATGCTATTTATAATAAATCTAACATACTAAACTAATGGGCTTTTATCACAAATACCCATTATAAGCTAACTTAGGGTATAAGCTAACAACCAATTGGACATATGACATTCGATGCTAACAATCCTAGCATCGACACTCAATCTAGAACACACTTGACTATAGCTTGTAACACTTTGACAACAACATGTGACCAATCTTATTTGCATGCTAAACTCTATCGAACATCGAACCAAGATACTACCTGACTCAATAGAGTTCGATCCAATATCTCACAAATCTCCTCCTTGGAACAAACTCTATTATCAAATAACGAACTAGTTTTCTTCATATTGCTCCAATCGTTGGAAAAAACTTGCAACTAGGCAATGTTTACGTGATCATATCAACATTATGATCTGTTGAAACCTTGACACTTGGACTTCTTCATGTTCGATTACCCTAAACGAAATGCGCACCACATCAATGTGCCGTTCGCTCATGATAGGTGAATTCTTCGATAGGTGTATTGCAGTTTGACTATCACATTTAACAATGATAACTTCACCTCAATTTTCAACTCCTTAGTAAAACCTTCAACCATAATGCTTCTTTCACAACTTGATTAAAGCAATATATTCCGCAGTGGTTGATAATGCAACAACCTTCTAAGGTGTTGCTTTCCAACTAATTGTTATACCAAACAAAGTGAAAACATATATAGAAATAGATTTTCGAATCCATACAACCCGCATAATCGAATTGACATATCCTTCGATTCTTTCTATCTTCACCCAAGGCTCCACCATAAATTAAGACTACATTAGAGACCCATTTATGTACCTTAGAATCCACTTCAATGCTTGCCAGTGAGCCTTTCAAGATTCGCCATGTACCGCTTACAAGACTTACTACATATGCTATGGTCTAGTACAAACCATATCATACATCAAAGAACCTACTACATTAGCATATGGGATGCTATTCATATAAGCCCTTTCGATCTCAATCTTGAGACTTGATCAATACTCAACTTGAATTGAGGGTTTGTTGGAGTCACAGCAGATTCGTGTTCGCCATACCAAAATTCGAGAATCTTTCGTAATATGCCTCTCGAGATAAGCATAATTTTGGCTTTCTATCTCTTGAATGTCAATCCTAAGAATCCAGAAGCTGCTCTAAATCCTTTATTTTGAACTCCTTATTGAGTTCATTCTACATAATACCTCTTCGACATTGTTACTTGCTATGAGAATATCATCAAAATAAAGCAACAAAATAACAAATGAATTACCGGACAAAATCGAAGTAAACACGATGGTCGAATCCGACTTAACGAAACTTATGTGTGCCATGAATTTGTCGAATCTCTATTCCCCATCGAGAGATTGTTTCAGCTCATATAAAGATCTATTCAACTTTCACATATAACCTTCCTTTCCCTTTTCGACATACCCTTGATTGCCTCATCGAGATTGTTTCATCTAGATCACCATACAATAACGGTCTTCACATCCATCTTTCGATTAAAGATCGAATTGTGCCACCATGGCAAGCAACACTGAATAGTCCTATACTTCACATAGGGAAAATACATCATTGAAGTCTACACCTTCTTTACAGTGAAACCCTTGCAACCAACCTTGCCTTGTATCTTTCAAAGCCACTCCCTCGATTCCTTCCTTAACTTTGAAAATCTATTTATAGTTGACTAACCTATCTCCAGTGAGTTTCTTGATCAATTCCCAAGTGTTGTTATCATGAAGAGACTTCATCTCATCATCCATGGCCTTCATCCATTCAGTCTTATTTCGACTCCTCATAACTTCCTTATGGTCTCTTGGTTCTTCGTCTAGAACCTCACTTGCAGAGATTAAGGCATAAGCTATAAGATCTGCATACCCAAATCTTTAAGGTGGTTTAAGGACTCTTCGTGTCCTATCTCTTTCCAATATATAGTCATCGGCAGTTTCCTCAACTTCATTAGCATCTTCTGCGTCTTCGAATTTATCTGGGATATGCAATTCAGCATCAACATGCTCCACCTCAATAGGAATCTCTACATGTTCTAGCTCTTCGTTAGACACTTCTGTACTTCGACCAACATCATTCGTTTTCTTGAAAGCCATTTCAGCTTCATTGAAAACAACATCTCAACTGGTGATAATCCTTCTGTGACCTGACTCTAGGCACCATAGCCTATAAGATTTGACTCCTTCAGGATATCCCATGAACATGCATTTAAGAGCTCTAGGTTCGACCTTGTCTTGCCTAATGTGAGCATAGGCTACTGATCAAATACTCGGTTGTCGAGATTTGGTGGATGTCCCGCCAAACTTCTTCGGTGTCTTCATATCTAGCGATCCGAAGGACATCGGTTTATTGGATATGTTGCAGTCGAAACAACCTCAGCTCAAAACACCTTCTTTAACCCAACATTTGGTCAACATGCATCTAACTTTCTCCAAGATGGTTCGAATAAACCTTTCATCTAAACCATTTTGTTGTGGAGTACTGCGGTGAGTTCGTGTCTTACAATACGGAGGCATCACAAAAGTTGTCGAGTGCCTCATTGCAAAATTCAAGACCATTGTGCATTCTCAACCTCTTGACCTTTACGCGGTTTGATTTTGACCAAAGTCTTCCAACCTTTGAAATTCTCAAAGTTTCGTCCTTAGTCTTACGAATGAATATCCATAATTTTCTAGAATAGTCATCTACTATGGATATAAAATACCTTGCTCTTGAATGTGATGGACACCTTACAGGCCCCCAAAGATCAGCATGGATTTAATTAAGGGATCCATGTGTTCTTTGTTTTCCTTTGTTGAACTTCACTCTGCAAGATTTTCCAAGTACACATGGTTCACAAAACTTGACTTTTCGACTTTGTTTCCACAAGCAAATTTTGTTTCCCAATTCGACTGACCCTTTCAGCGACATGGCATAATCTTATATGCCAAATTTCTGTCTTTGACAAAGGTTTAGTGGATGCAACATTTGTCGAACCACTTACAACTTCAACCTCAAGGGTATACAAGCCTTGTTTCTTCACGACTCTCAAGACTTCCTTGACCCTTCATGTCTTTTAGGATACTTTTATCTCCTTGAAAACATATCCTTTCTTGTTGAATTCACCAAGAGAAATCAAATTTCTCTTCAATCGGTATACACGACGATCAATAACCTTATTGACTCATCATGAAGCTTGATCTCAGATCCAACGGTTGCAATCTTGCAAGCTTTGTTGTTTCCAACAATACGGATCCACCATCTTGATCACATAATTCCTCGAACAAGTCTTTGTTTGGAGTCATGTGCCAAGTGTACCCAAAATCCATAATCCACTCCTTCCACGGTTGCTTCGAAACCACAAGAACATCGGATGAGTCAAAATAACCTTGAACAATAGCTACATTTCCATTATACTTTCCTCCATGATCTTTCGGCGTTCGGGGCACACTTTTCTTGTGTGAACCTCCTTCTTCAATGATAGCATCAAATACGGATGCTTCACCAATGTCTTCTCACGACTTTTACCTTTCTTCTTGTCGAACTTATTATCCTTCGCAAGAATTTTCCTATAACGGCCAAGCCTTCACCAACCGTCGAAGGTTTATGCTCCTTTCGTTTGTTCAAGTCCTTCGAATACAAAGCTGATTGAACTTATTCAAAGGTCAGGGACTCCCTTCCATATAAGAGAGTTTCTTTAGTGAGCATGTGATCCGGGCAACCGCGCTGAATAGCAGCGGTACTTGATCTTCATCATCGATCTTCACATCAATATTTTCAAGATCAAGAATAAGCTTTTGAACATATCCAAGCTGCTCGACCAACACTTTGTCTTCAATTATCTTGAATGAATACAAAGCTTGCTTGAGTGAAGTCGATTCACCAATGATTTGGTCATGTACAAACTTTCAAGTTTCACCTATAACCACATTGTGTCTCCTTTGATACTTATCGAAGAACCTTATCACCAAGGCTCAACAAAATTGCGTTGTGGGCCTTATCTATCATTGTCGTCTTCTCAACTGCCGTTAATGCTTCGTTCATGGTGATTCTCCTTCAACGCTTCAAACAACTTCTTTGAACTAGTAGGGCTTTCATCTTAAGCTACCGACCAAAATTGTTCACTCCGGTGAACTTTTCAATCTCATACTTTGTCGAAGGCATCTTCTCCATGCTCACCGCACCAATTTGTTGTGAATTGGATGCCTTGTAACAAAATATAAACTTGTTTCTTAATGATCAAGAAACAATTAGGGTAGGAAAAAGAATGAAGAACACGATGAACACAAGGATTGGTTATTAACTGTTATTCTTTCCTTACTCTTGAAATAAGATTACAAGTATACAAGAATAAAAAATAACCCCCTCACCCTAAAATAGGATTTGCAGTATGCAATGATGAGAGACTAGTATGCTATTTATAATAAACCTAACATACTAAACTAATGGGCTTTATCACAAATGTCCATTACAAGCTAACAAGGTAAAAGCTAACTTAGGGTACAAGCTAACTTAACCAATTGGATATAACAAACAGGCCCAATTTGATGCTAACATCTAGCATCCTTCAACACTACAAGCTAGAACACACTGACTACAACTTAACACTTCGACAACGACATGTGAGCAAACTTCAACCGCATGCTAAATTACGCCGGTTATTGAACCAAGATACTACCTTCGACTCAATAGAGTTCGATCCAATATCTCACATGAATGATGTTATTATGATGTTTTAGTTATTGAGATGATATGAAAAAGTTATGATGAAGTGATGATTACATGATGATGTTATGATGAATTTTTATTTAGTATGATGTTATGATGATGTTTCAGTTTATTATGATGATGTTGTGATGAATTGTGAATGGTGATGCGTTTTGACTATCTGTGGTCGTATTAATTATGTTGTTGCGCATCATTGCATTCGTGGAATAGTTAGAACTTGGTCGGTGATGGTGATTAGAACTTGTTCTAGTGATGGTGATTAGGAATTCGGTCCAGTGATGACGGTAGGACAATTGTCCAGTGAAGGCTACAATCCCATAGTATGGATTGGGTGTAACCGTGAAGTGCTCTGGTTCCAAGTGGGAATCGATCCTATTGGTGCGGATCTTTGGAGATGACAATGACTAAGTCATCAGTGAAGTGTGTGTACCACATGCAAAGTCAATGACGTTACATTGTATTATTTGTGACATTGCATAATGATTTGATTAAGTGATGTTGATGACGTTGTGATCTAAGTGGTGTTTGATGATAGATGTTAATGTGATGTTATAATGAATAATTGATGTGTATTGATGACATGAAAGTGTGAGTATAATATGTGATATATATGATTATGTATGGATTTCATGATGATGTATGAACTTCATGATGACGTTGCTTGCGACTACTATATCTTGTTCTCATATCTTTTGTAATGAATTGTGATTAATCACCTTCATTTGAATGTTGCCTCCACGTGGATAATGTGCATGTGATTGAGAATAATTCATAGAAGCTTGAGGATATCGTTATGAAGTATTTATTTAGTTATGCCAAATAGAAGGTGTCTTGCTCTGATATGTAACATCGGATGTGAAACGTTTGACTTGAATAATGTGTTCCTTTTATTGATGGAATAATGTAAGTCGTTATAGTTTAAGTTATTGAAATATCATGACTATGGATGATGTAAAGCGATGATGTTTTGAAAATGTTATAAATGAAGAATATATGTTGATTTTTAAAAAGATAAATAAGATAATTGTTGAAAGCTCGTGTTATGGAGCAAGATGTTTTTGTCTAAGATGTTTTATGAAGCATGTGACACCCTTTTGGTGCTTTACTCTAATTTATTTATTAAATTATTCATGGGTTATTCGTTGGGTTTAGGAGGGTGCTACAGTATAATCCTTTAGAAATTGGACATATTTTTCCTTTCTAAGGAATATTTGATTTTTCCGCTTGAATGTACTATCTTGAAAATATTCTTTCAATCATTATGCTCTTCAATCAAGCCGTATTTTGAAATGATTTGAAGCTTGATCAAAATTGAGCCTTGAAGATTAAACTTGACATCTAGTGAAAATGAGGTATGAGTTATTAGAGTGAACATGGATTCACTAGTAGAAAATTTTCTTTTAGTGACCGAATAAGAGACCGAAAAGCTTAAAATCGCACTAAAGTTTAGTTCTGATTTAGCGACCATCAATTTTCGGTTGACATAGTGCTAGTTGCTAAGAGTTTGTGACAATTTAATAACCAATTTTAGAGACCAATTTTGTGACTAAATTTAGTTCTTGGTTTTAGTATGTTTTTATAAAATAAAAATAAAGTTGTCGAACCTAGGAATCAAACTCGTGACCTCCATGAATACTTACTAAGACTTACTAGTAGACCATTAAATATATTTTGATTTATTATATATTTAAATGTATATACATATAACAAAGAAATAAAAAAATTTTAAATTAAATTTAGAAAATCCTTATATAAATTTGATTTTATCATGCTATTTTATTATGCACACATAAAAATTGTATAATATAAATAGAATTCACTTTGATGAAAATATAAATATAAAATAGAATTATTTTTATATAAATGTATGTTTTATTGTTAAAATAGTAAAAGGATGGAATTTTTACTAAGAATTAAAAGAGACCTAAAATCTTTTAAAAAATGGAAGAGAAATAGTAACATAACAAAGATGATTAAAAAATAGAAGAAAAAAACCAAAAAAAATATCAGTGACCGAAATTTCGGTCTCTGATTTTTTAAATGAATTAAATTTTATTTAAAGATACTTTTTCGTAACCGAATAGGTGGTCACAAAATTTTAATTGCTAAATCGGTGGCTGATTTATTTTAGTTACCGATTTAGTGACCATAAAAGTTGACTCATGAATATCAAATTTTATGGATAATTAAATTACAACTCGTTGGGAAATTATTTAGTAACCAAAAGTGAATTTTCTAGTAGTGATTGTTTGATACACAATGTTGTTTTCATTATCCATATGATTAACTATCTAAACACTTCTTCAAACTTTAAGTTTGCTTTAGAATTTGTTGAATGTTCATAGTCCAAAGTTATTTCAGTACTTTCTACTTTGTCCATATTTAGAGTGATTTCATCGAGTTTTCTTTATTGATTCTACTTTAATCGGTTACGCTTTGTCAAATCCTACTTTGATCGAGTTTGCTTTGTTCGATTTTGATTTGTCATTGCTTGATTACACATAATTAAACTATTAGTGTACAAAATTGTTCTTTATACTTTGTTATCATCAAAACTTAAAGATTGTAGATGTAGAACCAAACTTGTTTGAACAATCTCTCCCTTTTATGATGACAAACACAAGTATTTTGATGAACCATTTTACTCAATAAATAATCAACTAAAAATCGAGAGGTGTTTGTAAGCTCCCTTGGTTTAGACCATCAAAATTTTCTTTGCTTGTGTATTTAGAGTGAGGTTTGCAAGCTCCCCACAGTTTAAGACTTAGGAAATATTTTGATTTAGAAGAAAATTCAAGGAACACATAAATCTCATAAATTAATCCATGGATTTTGCTAAATGTTTGGAATTTATCAATGGATAAAAAATGAATCAAAATTATATTTGTTTCTCCCCCTTTGTTATCAATAAAAAAAGATAATCAAATAGAAATAATATTGATTTAGAATGACAACAAACATTTCATTAATTAGTCAAAATTACACAATAGTTACTGAAAAAGAAAAACATAACATGAGAGAAGATGGTTCAGAGGAGAAATTTGCGGAGACCAAAAAGAAAAGGTGGTGATGAGGAAAGGAAGTGGTGGAGCCAATAATGCTAAAGGTTATGAACATAGGGTCAACTCCAAACTCAATCTCTTTGGACTTGTGCCTCTGACCTTCAGAGATTTCAGTGACTTCCAGCTTCAAGCCCTTAGAGGTTAAAAGATCACCAGTTAAACCTACTTTTTGAACCATCTGAACTTTCTCTTCTTGAGAGAAAAGTTCTAAAAAAACTATTCTATAAGGAATGAAGAGGATTTCCTGCAAGAGTCCATGATCTTTGTCTTTAGGAAGTTGAATATGGTGAGAGGTAGGTTAACTTTAACTATTGTTGAAAGGAATTACATGAAATGCTTGTCTTCATGAGTAAGCAAGTCCATGTCCTTGTCTTTGGCATGAAATTTATCACCAGCCGAAGATGTTAAATTTTTCCAAAGGTGAGTGTAGAAGGCACTTGTAGGTCTCTTATGGCGATAGATGCGTTGAAAAATATTGGAGGAATCAATTTTTGCTTCTATAATACTTAACACATCATTATGTTCACACCTTATTGCATTATCAATAAGTGTTGAGTAGTGATAGGGAACCTAAAGACCTCGGCTGGATTTCAAAGGTATTATGCCTTATTTGCTTGATGGAAGCATTACCGTAATTATTTTACAAGAGTTGGGTAAATGGGTCCATAAAGTATGTCAAAGTAGTTTTCCCATTGTTGATAGGAGATAATTTTTGAAGATTATGGCCTTGTTCATATTCCTTCAATGTCGACAATATTTTCAAAGAGAGTGAGCAAAAAAATTTGTCACCTTTGAAAGTTCTTGAAGACATAATTGATTTTGGGTTTAGAAATTTAAGGAGCGAAAATAATTTCCAAAGAAGGTTTGAAACAAAAGAGAATGTTGTGGAGAGTGAATAGTGGATTAAGGTCTTTGAATTTAATGGAGGATAGGAAGTGTAAAGATTTGAATGAATCAAAGTTCGGGAATGAAACGAAAGAACTCAAATGATACTTTAAAAAAAATTATAGCACAAAACGTTTGAAAGAAAATGATCATTTCTATTATAGATAATTAACGACAATGGGGGAGTCAAAAACATGATTTTATTTTTCCTAATAAAAATAATTCCCAAATGTACTTCAAGTGTTTTTTGATTGGGCATAAGATCGTTGTCTTACTTCTTAGTCATAACAATAGTGCTTGATCGACCATAATAGCTCATAGTCAAAATAGAAAGTCCTATAGGATTCTAACTAAGGACCTTTCGAGCCGAGAACCTTCTAACTTAGGAGGGCTAACTACTTTAGAGTCAAATTCATAATAACATTCTTTACCATCTAAAGGCTACATAAATAGATTTATCATTTAATCGGACAATTTTCCATTTTCAAATTCCTCAAAATAAAAGCAAATTTATCTTGGAAAGGGTTTTGTAAAGATGCCCATTGATGGTATGTATTAATAAATTTTAAGTCTAAAATACCCTTGAACATAGTCTGATAAAGTGATGTTTAATGTCAATGTGTTTATCCCTAAAGTGTAAAATGAGATTCCTAAACAAAAATAGCAAGTATTATCACGAAAGATATGAATACTACTCTTTTTAGTTAATAATCTTCTAGTCGACTTTTCATCCAAAGGTTTGAGTTCTACAGATTGATGTAATGTATTCAACTTATACATTGATAATGCGATGGTTGATTGTATTTTGTTGGACCATGAAATTATATTTTCACCGCGGATAGCTTCCATGGTGTGTTTTCTTTCAAGTCTATCTCCAACATAATCGACATCACAATAACCTACTAGCTTATAATGTTTTTATTTCTTATAAACCAAACCAAGGTTATTATTATTTTAAGATATCTAAAGATAACCTTAACAACTATTAAATGAGATTCTATAGGATATGATTGAAATCTAGCATACAAGCATAGAATAAGATGTCAATATATAAGGATTAAGTATAGGAAGAATCAATCATACCTCGCATACCTTTATTCTACATTTTTATTTTTCTCATCTTCTCCTAAGTCATGGCTAGTTTGTTATCAATCATATCTAACTTCTTTAAAAGCTCATTTGTTTACTTGCTCTAATGAATATAGGTTCCTTTTGTACATTGATTGATTTGAATTCCTAGAAAGTATTTCAATTCTTCCATCATACTCATCTCAAATTGAGTACTTTAGAAATTTTATACTTTGGTGCAAAGGTTTCAGTTTAGTCAATCCCTTCTTTGACTATAGTATTGTGCAACTAGTATGATTTTGTTTCTTGGATCTCGGTGCTCATTCATTTTGTTTTGAAAATCCACTTGGTTCCAATGACATGTTTTCTCTTGGGTCTTGGCACTATGTCACACATCATTTCGGTGAACTAATTTAGTTCTTTTACATTGCGAGAATCTATTATGTGTCTAGAAGAGCTTCATCATGGATGTTGACTTCATGATGGACACCAATCCTAGAAGCATTTCTTTATCTTGTATGAATCAGGATCTGGTTCTAACAGGTTCTGTCTTGTCACCCATAACCAGTTCTTCAGGATAAAATTATTTATGCTTGGACTTTCTCAGAGGTGTTAAAGTGTCCATAGTTTCTGGTCTGATTGATCAAATTCATTTTGATCACTTCTAGAATCTTCCTCAAAGTCCTTGTCTTTAGAGTTTGAATAGATAATTTCCAGAACTAAAACTTTTCAACTTGCTTTGACTTTTGAGAGTCGACTTATCATCAAACTTAACAATTGATTCCTTAACAATTTTAGTTTTAGTGTTATATGATATATACCTTTTTTAGTGTTAAAAGTATCCTAATATGGTACTCTTTTGAGCTTTATAATCAAATGTATTTATGTTGTCTTTAGTATCGAACATAAAACAAATACAATCAAATAGGTGAAAGTAAAAAATATTAGTTTCATAAAGAGACCGACTTACTTGTATGAAACACTCGAGAAAATAAAGTCATGTTACAAGGTGTCAATGATGATACAAATGTATTTGAGAGGAGCATTGAGGACTCACACTCGAGAATGAGTGTTAGAATAATATACAATGTAAGTAAATAAATTTTTTTACATTAGATAGGAATATAATGATTTAAACATTTATAACAGGAAGCTCACTCACCTATCATATTTCTTATAATATATATCAATACTCTCGGAGAACTCCTCAAGCATTTGGAGGTATATTTTTTTATATAAAATACAGTATACCCCAACTATGATTTTCAATAGGGACAAGTTTATCATGCAATGGTGGAAAGTTAGAGTTTATTTTGTGGTGACCTTGAATGGATATAGATTTAAAATGTAGCCAAGAAAGAAAAATAAACTAAGACACTTGTCTTTAGCAATTGGAACCAACTATGGAGCCGCAGTTGGAACTTGATGCAACAAAACTAATAATTACTGGTCACCACCAATCACTATTTCCATAGAATATGTTCTTACTTCTAGAAAATGTTCATTCATATTTTCTTTCAAAGTGAAACATCAGGTTTGGTTAAGCTTTCATTTTATTAGGGGAGATCAGGGCAATTTAGAACCACTGAATTAGCCTAAAACGCATTATTCTCAACTCAAATCAGTGTTACATTGTCACTACCTTCAATTATTGAGGGTATAGTGATGTGATTGAAGATTAATTGTATACTTTTTGGATTATAATGTGATGGATTGAATTGTTTGTTGTGGTTTATAAACACGACAAAAGCAGTTTACCAGTAAATAAATACTCTTTCTAGAGATAGCGAGAAGCATTAGTGGAAACTTAACAATCACACAATCTTTTGTAACTTGTTTGCTCAAAACTCAATTTAAACTTTATATTGGACATAGACAAGGATACATATCATGAGAGTTATTTGTATGAATTATAGTGTGCGGGAGTACATATAGATTAAGACAAACAAATGTTGTTCTATGTTTATTTATTAATTAAAACTATAATTAAAAAATTATTTTAAAATAAATTACTAGCTAGGGATACAATTGGAGAAGACACAAAATGATAATAAATAAGAAAGCAATACGTCACGTATCTATTTAAAATTTTAAGATATTATATATAAATTTTCTCTTATAATTTAATATTTTAAGTGAGACTTATCTACTATCCTTGAATTCAACACAAAAATTTAAAAGAAATTTTGTTTTGTAAAGTGTTTTTAAAGAAAAAGACTTCTAACAATAGACTGTCATCATGACTTCTTGCCCACAATACTGACGGTTACACAAACCTATTAATAGTATACAAAAGTATTATAAGCATTAAGCAGCTCATATCACACCAACTAGTTTATATTCAAAAGTTTAAACATTAAAATTTTAGTATTTTATTGAGATATTAGATATAATTTAAGTTAAATAATTTAAGTTCATGTCTAACTAGAGTTTGTTAGTCTATATAGTTTAAAAGTAAGGTGTATATAAATAGACATAATTTATCATTTAATTTGTAGAATTTAATTCAATAATTTTATCTTTTTTTTTTTTTATTCTTTTTTTCTCACTAAAAGTGTATCACGCACTAATAAATTGATATATAGTTTTTGTTAGATTCTTGATTGTTTTCAAGAATCA
>CM038794.1:228768371-228892696 GCA_021764765.1 Vicia sativa
GTTGTCCAAGCAGCCCATGGACTCTTCTAGTATGGTAAGGTATGATCAATGGTCTTCTTCCAATTGGAGGGATCAGATTGGTGGTTCCGACGGTATTCTTTTGATAATGTCGATGCTCTTGGCAATCTTCCGTCCACACTACCTTTTGATCTTTTGCGCGTGTTTGTATCGCCCACAGTAGCAACCATCCGAGAGAGATAACCGAGATGTAATTCAACCGTCCGAGAAACTCTTACTTGCTTTTCCGTGACGTGGCGAGGTATTTCGAATAGCCTTGACTTTGTCGGTGGTCACTTCAATTCCTTTTTGACCGACGATGAAACCTAGGAGTTTTCCCGATCTTACCCCAAAGGTACATTTTAGGATTCAGCGGAGTCGAAACTTCCTTAGTCGTTGAAACAACTTTAAGAGGTAGTTTATATGTTCCTCTTCAAAGGTCGACTTTGCTATCATGTCGTCCACGAGACCTCGATCTTTATGCATCATATCATGAAAGAGTAGTCATTGCCCTCCGTAAGGTATCCGCATTCTTTAATCCAAATGGCATTACCTTGTAGCGCAGCCCCCCATGTGATGAAAGATGTCTTCTCCATGTCTTCTTGGAGCCATTCGATCCGATTATAACCAGAGAAACCATCCATGAAAGAAAAGACGTTGAATTTGGCGACTATCCACTAGCATGTCGATATGCGGAAGCGGAAATCGCTTGACTAGCTTTGTTTGATCCTTTAGTCAATACACATTCGACCTTTCCATCTTTCTTGATACAGTGTACTATGTTGGCTAGCCAATGAGGATACTCGGAGTGACAAGGAAACCAAATCGAGCTGTTTTTGGACTTCTTTTTAATTTTCTCACCATTTCAGATGAACTCTCTCGCTTTTGCTTAATCAAGGACATTCGGTTTTAACGACAAGTGATGCTCTACTATGCCGGTATCCAAACCGGATGTCTCGGTAGGACCAAGCAAACACATCAACGTATTCTTTGAGAAGACTTATCGCTTGCTTTTGATAACGCTGAGTGAAGCTCCATACTTCTTTTATATCTTCCTCGTAACCAAGTTAATTGCTTCAGAGGTTCTTTGTGAGGTCGGATGATCCTTTCTCGTGCTTACGAAAGTAATTTATCCGGGATCTCTTCTTCAACTTCTTCTTCTGCTAATTCCAGGGATTTCAAAGTTGAGAGAGTGAGAATTATCGCTTTCAATGGATTTGTCCATTTGTTTAATCAATTTTTGATTATTGTTTGATTAAAAAAAAAGTTTTTTTTTTTGAAAGTTAATGTACGCATTAATTTTTCATTATGATTTTTTTTTTTGAAGATTTTTTTTATTGTGTTTTTTAGGATTATCATTTCCTAAAAGGGTAAAATGAAAATAAACACAAAGTGTGGAAACAAAACAACGATTTTATTTATGTTTCACAATATGAACAGGCCTTAAATAAAACTCATTTGTCTTGGGCAAGACAAAGAGAAATTATTTAAAAGCTAAACCTAAAACATCTCTTCTTGGGGCTGCGAGAGTTCAAAACAAAAGCAAAGATAAACTACTTAGAGCTATGAACATTAGTCCTAACTTCAACTGTGTTTCATAGTGACGAACCTGGAAGTCGAGGTACTCTGTAATTTTCCGCTTGGTTTAACCTCGAGTAAACTTTGATTGCGGTCGAGGTGCTTTGAAGACTCGGGCGATGGCCTTTGCCTTTGGTGTGCTAAAGCAATCTTCTTGATTACAGATCGAAGTACGAGAGATAGCCTTTGTACTTCCGTTGATCTTTGTGTTGAATATCGGGATGTTCCTTCCAGCCTCGAGTGAAGAGACTCGCTGTCACGACACTTTCCGCATTGTATCCTCGAATCATACCTTTGATCTTCATTGATCATATTGATGTAGTGGTAACCTGGATCCGCTTGGTGAAACCATGTACGCAGTTGAAACAGATCTCATTTGGGACCTCGATCCGGATTAGTTTGAGAAGACGAGTATTCCTCTTCCTCGATTGACTAGGTAGTCAAAGTCATCACCCCATCCCGTGGGTGGATATCTTCAACCGGATTTTCAGCTCGCGCAGAGTATTTCACCATGTAGTCGATTTGCCACTGGTTCTCCCAAGGTATCCCAAACTTCAGCAGGGACCGTGGATTTTGTTGTCATGGTGGACATGTCTTTGAATTGACTACCGTTGAAACAAGGGATCACAACGTTTACTTCGGATTTTCCGAGTATCTCGAGACTAAAAGCTCATGCGGAAAATGCCCTATTGTATTTACGCCATGGTCATCTCGTTTCAGAATTTGTAAATCACCAATGTCTAACAAATGTCAATATCCGCCTATGGTGGGACATCCATGGATATTCTTGGAACAGATAGCAAGTCGCATAATTATGCTTGTGAAGGTGCTCATGGCATCAGATGCTTCATGAAGATGCACCAAGTTTTGACTAAGTTTACATATGTGACAAGGTACTGCCTGTATTCCTTAGCATTAGATTCATCGAGTGTCCACTATGGTGGAAGTGGATCGGCTTGCACATTCGGACTTGTATTTCAAGGAAAGAAGATTAGCCTTCACTAATCTCGACTTCAATGCTATGCAATGCTCAAGGTCATGGCCTGGTGCCCTTGGTGAAAAAGGCAAGACATGTCACTTTGTACCACCATGGTAGTTTTTCGTGGACCGAGGTGGTAACCTTGTTTGTATTAGATTCCTTTCTATCGTCATAGGTAAAGTTCGTGTACGCTATGGAATTGGGTCGAACCGAGTGACCCGAGGCGACATTTTGGTTGTGAAACCGAGCCCGTTGACGAGGTCGTTGAGTTTGTTGATTTTGTTGAAATTGCGGAGCAATTCCCGAGTCAGGTTGATGGAGTGCTAGGTGGCAACACCGCGTTGTTGAATGACATTCTTGCGTGGTTTCTGGATACCATTCCTACGCTATGTTCTTTTTCTTTGGGAAACGTTCCAACTTTCTTGGTATTACTAGAAGATCCTACTTCTTGGTTGACGTCCCGTCCGAACCCCTTCTTCTAGTCGCATTCCCATGCTTACCATTTCGTTGAAGTCTCCGGAGCGCTAGCGATCATTCGCTCATAATAGAATGAGTTTAGAGTATTCAAGAATACCTTAGTCATTTCTTTCTTCCAAGGGCGGTTGACTTGGGCAGCAATTTCTCCATCGCAAGATATTCCTTGAATGTCTCTCTTCCTTTTGAGACATGGAGCGGAGTTGATCCCTATCAGAGCCATATCCAAGTTGAATTTGTATTGTTGTACAAGGCTTTACCTAAGTCGTTGAATGATTGATACTCGTCGCTTCTAAACCCATATACCACTTTAGTGCGGCACCGTGAGACTATCCCGAAGTAATGAATTAACAAATGATGATCCTCATTGTACGTAGACATTTTCCTAGCATACATTGTGAGATGACTCGAGGACAAGAATTCCTTTATACTTTTCAAAATCCGGATTTTGAATTTGTATTTTCACACGAGGACTAAGTAGAGATCCCGGCGCTTTTCCCAAACAATTCTTTCCTTGAATCATTTTTATCTCGTCGCATTTTGAGGAGTTGTTCCTCAGATTCTCCATTGAACCACGAGCCTTGCTACCTACGGAAGTCGAATTCAACATGATCGAGAGACCGACATTGTTACTGTGAAAAGTTATTCCATGCCAGGAGTGAACGTAGCGCTTTGCCGCAAAGTAGGTATTTCAAGCGAGGTTGTTTGAGAAGTCGGTTGCGAACCAATGCCGGTTAAAAGGCATTCCCTATGGATAGCCCTCGCATGCCGAAAGGTGAACTCGATCGCGATAAATTAAATCGGAGTAGTAGTATCCTCAAGTTGCTATTTGGTTATGATCGCCGATGTGTTGACTTTTATGTTGGCAAGTGAGTTGACCAAAGATGTGAGTCTTCCACTTCTTCTTGTAGCGTAGTTACCGTATACGGAGCTCAACGCTTCTTGCTCAAAATTCTCCATTACTTTTCTTCTTTTGATCCGTATCGTGACGTTCGAGTTGGTGCGGATGCAATGAAACTCTAAGACGCGACATCTTGACAATTTTTCTATCTCGAAAAGTGACAAAAAACGGAAATGATTAGACTCAGAGGGTAGACTTAAATGCAAAGTATGATGCATGAATATGATTGTAAAGAAAAGAAATTTCCAAAGAATTTATGCTAAACGAGATATTTCTGGCAAATATTTGGATGGAAAACACAAATTTTATTGATTAATGAAGGAAGATTACAACAATTGTTTTTTGTTGGAGCATTGCTCACACAAATGATAAAATAAATGATAAAATTACAAACTAAATTAAACTAATTAAACATCTTCGTCGGATGACGATCCAAAGGCTTGATGCAGCTTCAGCTTCAGGATTTCCTTCCCATAGTGAGCTTTTAGTTTGGCTTTCTCGGCTTTTAGCTTGCTAATGACTCTTCCACTCTGGGAGCGGGCTTGGGTTGTCATTTCTCAAGCTTTCTTTTCCTTTCCTTGACGATTTGATGGCGTTATCCTTCCGGCGAATCTTCTCATCTTTCTCCATGAGCCATTCATCCCGGAAGTAGAGCGCTTTTCATGATCTTTGACTTGCTTCGAGCTTCTTATTCTCAAGGTTAGTCTTAAGGAATTTACTTTCCAAAGCTTCCTTCTCAAACCTTATCTTGGTCAAGGCTTGGTATTCTCCACACTTCAACGGGAAAATTTGTCGATTGGAGGCGATCGAGAACATGGGATCCTCATAAGCGTAAGGCATTAATTCCTTCGCTCTTTTCTTTACCCAAGAAGTGTAGGTTTACATGGCTACACAATTCTTTGCCTTACCTTTTCCTTTCTTTCGGATGTGATGCCAAGCTTTGATCATCCTAGCCTTCAATCCTTGGGAATCCTCTCCTTCATGATAGAAGTAGCTCACCAGAACCGGAGGTTTACCGTAATTTATGATCCGAAATGACGCTTTGCTAGGATGGGTTGTAGTTGATTCCTCCTTTTGTACCAATGAGAGGTACGCTGGCAAATTCTCCACACTCTCAATGATTTCCATCTCATTGTTTGCCAAGGTATACCAATGGATATCGCGTTTGTAAGAGACATGAGTCTTCGGACCAATGCCACTGCCTTTGTTTTCGAAGATAGGAGATTTAGGGTGTGAGACAATCCATTTGAAAAACAGAGGTACACAACACACGATAGTTCCGCTCCTTGACGATTCCTATGATGAATAGAGACGACGTGTCACCAAGCAGAGGGAACGGATTTCCAATCGAAAGATCCTTATGGCGTTGATATCAACGAAATTTGGGACGTTGGGAAACAACACCAATCCATAGAGGAGTAAAGCTAAAATGGCTTCAAAGGCTACCATACTACCGGCTTCAGAGAATTTAAGAGCCTTCTCCATTAGGAACTTTGAAGTTAGTCCTAAGAGTTTTCCTCCGTAGTTAGGTTTTTGTCTATCTCGTGTTTTTTAAATGAGTCATTGTTGCAATGACTTGTGACTTAGGAATGGCTTCCAAACCATTGAAAGGCACTTTGTCCGACATCGAGATTCCTAGGATATGCGCATACTCTTCCAAAGTAGGCATCAACTGATAATCAGGGAAAGTGAAACAGCGATAGACTGGATCGTAGAACTGAACGAAAGTTTTGAGAAGTCCTTCATCAACGTTAGCGTTCAAAAGAGTTAAAAGAGTTCCATAGCGTTTTCTGAAATCCGAGGGATCTTCTACCAAGGATGCTAATTCTTTCAACTTTCCTACGTCAGGAATCCTAAAACTGTATCTTTTGGTGAATCTTCCTCTGACATCCATCACTCTAACCTAAAATATTTTACAAAGAAAACATCTCTAAATTCTTTGGAAATGGAGAGAGAAAATGAAGTTTTTTTTTGTTTTTTGAATGAATGAATGAATGCATGAATGCAACAAACATGGTTAGTAGTTATACACACGGGCAAGCGTTCGAAGTCACGAGCATGAAGCCAACGATAAGAATCAACGGGTTTAAGTTCTAAGGGCTTATTCATCTGTGAATCGGTTCCATCGATAATACAGCTCAACACTTCTTCAAAACATTATTGGATTTGGTGAATACTCGATGGTCCAATAATATTTTCAAGAGAAACTCGCCTGATCGTAGTATCGCATGACAATTACTCTAGGTTTACACCCGAATAATCTCTGCACTACATCCTAATGGCCAAGATGGTTTATGTGTTCTAGTCCACTCACTCTTAAGTTCTCCGAAAATACAGCGCCTTCGCAATTACTTGCTTAAACACAATACCCTCAAGACAACCTCCACTCGCGGAAATATTAACTTCAGCATCATCGCTTCACGATAATACCTCCACCTAGATCTTAAAATGTTTCTAAACCGGTTAGGATTTCTTTCCATCAAGTGAAATCGCGAAACACACAATAAAGAAAAACAGATATATGCAAAATATGAAAAGCTTATCCTTTCTTTTCTTTTGAAAACAAAAAGCTTGGTGCTCGGACGTAGTAACGCTTTTCTTTTTCTTGAAAAATCAAAATTTCAGCTTCTTCCCAAAGAGTCGCCATTTTCCTGCTCGTTAAAGGTGACGCGCTCGAGGATGCGAACGTGAGTTCGGATCTTCCGCACGCAATGATTTAAATCTTTTGATTTGTTTATAAAGATGCCGCGAGCATCAAGTTTTATTATTTTCAACACAAGAAAGATGATTTAATGATTATGAAAAGGGGAAAGTCAAATACCCTCAATTGATATTGATATGCGAATTACTAGCGCAAACTAGACATAACGCATTGGGAGATTCTGAGTAAGGGATTGGTATATAAAGGAATAGATGGAGCACCCTAAATATATGTAGTTATCTACACTTTATATATGAATACATTTGATATGTTGTGTTTTTAATTGCTATTTCTATGATTGGGAAAGTTTCTCCTTTGGATTTTAAGAAACAGATTATGTGATTCTAGGTTTTGTTATTATTGTGCTCGCAAAGATCCGTGATCTTTCTCATACATATCCCTAGTGGGAATCGAGCATTTGTAGCTCGGATCTGTGGTTCTATGGTTTGTTTGGTCCGAGGAGATAGAAATTTGCCGGCAAGGATAGAGACTTGTGCCTACGTATTCTCAAAAGGATGTTGAGAAAGTCGAGCAATCGTAGTTCCCACTTATGCTAGTGGAAAGCAACGGGATGTTAGTAAGAGATGCATAAATGTCATCTTAATGAAAATGTATCTAATCTATTTCATCACATACATTTTGAAAAGTTTGATTGATAAAAGTCTTTCGTCGTAAGTATTAGGTGTTTTGCTTGAGTGTACAAGCGCTACCACTTACATGTTTAAGAAAGATGTTTGAAAAGATGATTGAATCTTTTAACGTAAGTATTGGGTGTTTTGCTTGAGTGTACAAGCGCTACCACTCATGTTAATAGATGTTTTTGTTTGAAAAACTTTGAAAAGTTTGAAAAGTTTTTGACCGTATGTGATGTAATGGATGAGATACTTCTTCCATAGAGATGATAGATGTCTAAATCTCAAGGAGAAATTGATTGGATTAAAGGGATTCTTTAAGAAGCCCATGGGTCCTTGTATTGTTAGCCCAAGAGGAGGCATTCCGAGGGTCATCGAGGGTCATCGAGGGTCCTTGTATGAAGCTCAAGAGGAAGCTATAGGCATGGTCGTTTTTGGCTTGAAAGGGATTTCACCGAGAAATCATCCTTTTCGAATAAGAGCAATTTCACCGGAAATTTTACTCATTGGGAATTTGAAAGTGATTTCACCGGAAACCATCCTTTCTGTGGTTCTATCTTAGCTGGTGATTCTTTGTATTGGAAGCCCAATAGGAGGTGTTAAGAGATTTCCCTCTTTCATTGTATGATGCCCAAGAGAAGGCTAAACTCAATGAGGAGTTCTTTGAACGAAGCCCAAGAGGAGGTGACTCAACAGGAGTGTTGTCTTATATGAAGCCTAAGCGGAGGCTAACTCGGGAGAGTTTCATTGTACAAGGCCCAAGAGAAGGCTGACCCATGCTGGGGATAAATTATCTTGTATGAAGTCCAAGCGGAGGCTAAACTCAACTGGTGATGAGTTGTCTTGTATGAAGCCCAAGCGGAGGCTATACTGTGGGGAACCTATTGATTAGTCTAATTGTTATGTTATTATTAGACGGTTGTATAAACAGGTGTTTGTGTGTGATATGTATTCACATGAGTTTATGAAGGAAATATAAACAATGCATGATGTTTATTTACAGCAGTTTATGAAATATAAACAAGTGTCTGTGAATGAACGTTTAAAACGAGCGTAACTTGATTATTTACAAGTTTGAATTGTGTACAAGGAAATGAATATGTACACGAACGAGTTTTTTATGTACGGACAAAGATGGATGTACAGGGAGGGACTTACATCGTAGGGAGGCCCATTGATTTGAAAGCAGCTTCACAGGAATAATGCTCCTTTCAATACCAATGGTATTCAGTGTAAAATGTACAGATGAAACAGAAATGATTGATTGAAGTTTATCTAAAAGTATTTTCAAAGAAAGAGTATTCAGATATGTATGTATAAAAGATTTTGAAAAGAAGTATCCGTGTTATGTATGTATAAAAGTTTGTTTAAAAATGTTTGAAAAAGTTTGATATGTACAAGGAAATATTATGTACATAAAAGAATGTTATGGGACTTACACTGATGGAGGCCCATTGGTTTAAAAGAAATCTTGCTCAGAGAAATCTTCCTTTAGAACCAATGGATTCGCGATAGAAACAAATGAAAAACAAATGAAAGAAATTTGTTTATGTTTGAATATTGACAAAGATGTTTTGAATATGTACAAATAAAGCTAAGTATGTACATAAAGGGTTGGGACTTACACCATAGGGTGGCCCATTATCGATCGAGAAATTCGAGAAGAAACGAGTTCGCTTTTTATCGCTTTGAATTGGATCGATTATGGTAAAAGATGCAAGTTTGATGAAAAAGTTTTGAAGAATGATTTGAAAATGTTTTGAATATGTTTTGAAATGTTAAGTTCATTTATGAGAAGTTTTGAAAAAATCGAAGTCGAAAACTTGAAAAATTCACCTTTTAAGGAGGTTTGAAAAAGTGTTCGTAACATCATTTTCGCCCGATTAAAATTTAATCGATGAAAGTTTTTTGGATTTTTTGACATAATCATAAAATATATATATTAAATGACAAGTGTACAAAAATCATCTCAAAATGAGAAGTTTTGATTGGTTAAAAAATTGTTGAAGTTTGATAAAGAAACATGAAAATATTGAAGTTTTGTGAAAAAAATGGTCTTCTGGTTTTGAACCCATGACCATGAGGTGGACGTGGCAAGAAGACTTAAGACCAAGCCAAGAACCACTGAGCCAAACGCGCATCTGTGTTAGTGGACCAGGAACACGTGTTAACATAAGAGAGGATTATTTGAATTTTTAAAAATGAAGAACACCAAGAACACGCGCGCAGTTCTGGATTCGAATTTTGATTTTCAGTTTGATGAATCCTTGCTCAAATCTTCGTTTCTCAACCAAATTGAGTGAAATAAACATCAATCTTGATCGGTTTTTCATCACGAACATGAAGATGCATGTTAATTTCATTTATATTCATTCTATCATGTTTTGATTTCTGGAAAGATGAAGAACCCTAGAATCTAAGAATCCGAATTAAATGATGTTTGTTCAATGATTCTTGGATTTTTTTGAGGGTTAATGTTCGTTAGGGGTGCAGAAAACAATTGGCCGTGAGTTTTTTTCAAATGGTGTAAGGAATCATGATATCTCAGTTCGTATGCATACCTGGAAAAGTTGAGATCGATTTCTGGGTTTAAGTGTTTCAGCTTATTGTTTCTCAATCATTTGAGCACCATGTACGTGTGGAAGCTTTGTGAGTGATTAGCTTGCTTCAATCCTTCCCAATCAATCCAGCCAAGTCCACCTGCATTCAAAATGGCAGCTCGATTGATGTAAATCGTGTTACGCCGATGTTAATGGCTGGATCACTCATATGATGTATGGTGATGCTGTTTGAATGATTAGGTCACAGTTTGATTAAGCTCAACTCCAAATTCGATTGCTTGGGCAGTTTTGCAAGTTTATGGACAAGGAAAGTGCAAACTGATTTTGACTTGATTTTATGTTGATTTTAAGTTTCAACTCAACTACATGTTAGTATTAGAACATGTTAGACACCAAAGAACTTCATGATTTTCACTGATTTTATAAATTGCAAGTTTTTCAAAAGTTCATCATGTTTCTTGATTTTGAAGAAAGAAAAGAGAAAGCATGATTCTTGCAATGCTTTGGTGTCCATTTCTCTTGAATTGGTCATCCTTTTATAGGCAAGAGGTCTGAAATGTTAGGCACAAGGACATGGCAATTGGATAAATCATGGAATGCTTAAGGGTAAGAAAGGCATTTGGCTTTTGAAAGAAAGCTTCCTCTTTTTACCATGTGAGAAATTACCCAACTTGATCCAATCTTCAATTATTACTTCTCATTGATATTTATCAGTTTGATGACTCATTTGGCAAGGTGGCAAGTGGTCTAAATGAGAAAAACACAAAATGACCTATAATTTGATGTTTTGAACTTTGAAAATCAAGTTTCATGGACCCTTTTGTTTCAATTTCAAAGACATAGCTAGCCTCCATGGATTTTGGAGTTCTTGGACATTTTAGAAAGATTTTTCCATGATCTATAACTTTCATGTTTTGAGTTTTTCAAATTCCAATTGGAACTAGGTGAAAAAAAGGCTTGAAGTTTGGAAAAAATGTGAAATTTCAACACTTAGAAATTTTTCTAAGTTATAGAAATTTTGACTTTTTGTTGACTTTTCCAAATTCTTTGATTTTTTATGATCATGATGGATCATTTGAAGTATTTTGATGATTGAAAAAGTTTTGTTTTGAAAATTTGACCAAAAGTCAAAGTTTGACTTTTCTGCAGATGAAATTTCATCGATGCCTCAAACGATCGATGAATTCTGAACCTCGTGATGTTTTGAATCCGTAAATTAGTTCAAGATGTTATATATAAGATATAATGACCAATCTCTATCCAAAAAGTCAATTTCTACTCAAAAATCGAGAATGCCTATGCTCGACAAAACCCTAATTGGTCGATCCTCGATCGATCTATGAGAAAATGGATATCTCGAGGATTGAATCGATGATTTGATCAAGATAGATCAAATGGAGTGAGAAAATCTCAAACCCTAATTGGTTAGCCCTTGAATCGATGAAAATCGATGAAACCCTAATTTTGACTCGTGAATGCTATACCCGACACGCGTCTCGAATCGTTAGTCAGTGCAACAATGCAAATGTAAGGTGGTATATTAGGTCAAAATTTGGGGTATGACATGAGCAATTTGCCTTTCCTATTCCCTTGATTTCTCCTTTTATTCCGCCTCCGAAATTGATGACAGTTGGATGTTCTTGACTATTCACCAGTAAATTCTTTTCTCCTGTCAAATGCCTTGAGCATCCACTATCAAAATATAAGTCTTCTTTGGCTTTTATTATTTGAGATATATGTGCTAAGAAACAAGAAATGTCAGTTTTGGGGATCCATTGTTTCTTTTCAATTATACTAGCCTGAGTCAAATTTGGTTGAGGTGTAGGGTTAGATTAACCATACAACTTGAAACATAAGGGATTTATGTGACCATATCTTCCGCAATAATGACATCTCCAGTGCTGAGATCTTCTTTTGGGCTGTATGTACTTGCTTCTTCCACGATGTTGAAACATTTGAATCGACAACTTTAGTTTGGTCTGGATTTGAATAGGTTCTATAGAAGTCTCCTTTGTTTCATTGTATCCCAGACCACTCATGTCTCCTACTACTCTTCCTGATTGAAGTGTTTTATCCAGTGTTTCAGATCCACTATTTAACATCTTGATAAATTTGGACATTTTGTCAAGATCATATTTTAGCATAGTTATTTCACTCTCGAGCTTTTAAATAGTTTCCAGATGCTCCTTCTTCTTGTTTTACAGTTGAATTATGAGCTTCTTCTGTTCCTCATTCTCCAGGAATACTTCAACACTTCTAAGACATAGTTCCTTGTATGTAGCAGCCAGTTCTTCAAATGTTAACTCTTCATCACTTGAATCTCCATCAGAAATATATGTATTAGTCAGAGCTGTTATATATTTGGCTGATTCTTCTTCCACTTTATTTTCAGAATCCTTATTTGACCAGGATACATTCAGTCCTTTGTTTTGTCTTTTAAGGAATGTTGGACACTCAACTTTAATGTGACCAAATCCTTCACATTCATAACATCTTACTCCTCTGCCTTGAATAGACCTTTCCTGAGCTTGTGCTTTCTTCCCAGAGTTATTTGTTCTGCTGATGTCATATGGGATGTTTCTGACATTAGGTCTTGAATTTTCCTCCATTTTCTCCAGAACTTTTTTTTTAAATTGTCTTCCAAGATAGACTATAGTATTAGATAGTCCTTCCTCAGTATCCAGATCACATTCCTCATTTGTTTCTTCAGTGTTTGATTTAAAGGCTATAATTTTATTCTTCTTTTTCAAATCTCTCGTTAATACCCAACTCAAACGTTTGAAGAGACCCAACAAGCTCATCTACCTTCATGTGGTTGATTTCTTGAGCTTCTTCTATAGCAGTCACATTCATGTCAAATCTCTTAGGGAGAGATCATAGAATCTTCCTTACCAGCTTCTCCTCTAGTATCTTCTCTCCTAAGGCACTGCAAGCGTTGGCAACCTCAAGAATGTTCATGTGAAATTCTTGAATGCTTTCCTCTTCCTTCATCCTTAAGTTTTCAAACTTAGTGGTTAATATTTGCAGTCTTGACATCTTTACTTTGGAAGTGCCTTCATGAGTAGTCTTGAGAATTTCTCAAGCATCTTTGGCCACTTCACACGTGTCAACCAATCTGAAGATGTTTGTGTCAACTCCATTGAACATAACATTTAAGGCTTTTGAATTTTCAAGAGCTAATTCATCTTCTACCTTTGACCAATTTCTTCAGGCTTCAATTCATCAGTGGGCTGATCATCTTCTCCAATAATAACAAGATGTGCCATCCTCTCAAAACAGCTTTCCAAGCCCCGTTGTCCAGGGAGTTTAAAAATACCACCTTACGGGGTTTCCACAGATCGTAGTTAGTACCATCCAGAATGGGCGGTCTACTCACAAATCCTCCTTCCTTGTCCATAGTACTAGAAAGTATCTTCCCTAGATCTCACCTGCAGAGAGCAGATGTCCGCTTGATACCAATTCGCATCGATATGAGATGTCAAGGTGATGTCACGACACTAGTATCCATTGTATGAACAAATAACATAATGTAATTTTAAATGCAAAACTAAATAACACAAAGGAATTGTTTACCCATTAGGTACTACACACCTACGCCCTGAGGGTATCAAACTATGGATGAAGTCCACTATTAACATTATTAATTTAGAGTTAAATTTCTCCGTTTACAACCTTCACTTAATCACTACGCAATGACCCTTCTACCTAAGATCCCTTCTTAAATATGAGAAACCCCTCTCGAAGTTATATAGAACATTTATTTCTTTTGTCTTTACTAAATTGTGACTAACCTATATAAATATTCAAAAATAATATTTGAAAAGTGGGCTACCCCGGGCTACCCCTACCTCCACCCCTACATGTACCATGTTCCATAATACATGTGGTGGTACATAGCCACATATCCCACTCTTTCCCCGCAACTACTACCATGCTTATATGCTAAAAATCTTGATTTTGTCTAAAAAAAAATCCTATTTATGAAATTATCATAACCGCAAAAGTTGATTAATATCTTCTTTTTCAGTCAAAGATATATCTTATATATCTTTCAACATCTACCTTCATATCTCATCAAAGGAAAATGGTTCAATAACTATAGGAAGAAGATCAATTAAATCAGCATAATTACATAATTAGTAGTAATAAAAAAAATTAACAGATGTGGTTTATTTTCCAAAGTGGGGGGACCTTGGCAGTAGCTACGTCGTAATCAAGCTGTTACTATGAAAGGTTGACAAGTATATATTGGAAATAAAGTTCCTTTTACGTATGGTGCATATCGGAATCAATGATTTAGGCATTCCTAATTTTTCTGTTTTTGCATGTGCTTCTGTTTTATTGCTCCAGTTTTTATAATATACAAAAATTGAAGCGTGATTAATTGTCGCATCGTAGTCACAAAGCTGTATTGAAAGTGGAAGATTATGTGATGATATATATTTTAGATATAATAAAAATCTAACAAAGTGGTGTCTCTTCAAAGATATGGGCTATGTCGTGACCACACTACTGTTGATATGTGGGCTATGTGACGTGGAATAAATCAAGATATTGTTTGGGGTGATGGAGTTGCAAATGTTATGGTGGAGATCTAGTGATTCTACCGTGTTGATTAACTTGGTTGTTCATGAGAATATAGAAGATTGTATACTATTTATTTTAGTGAGAAGAATTCAGAAGTTGGTAAAAAATATTAATATGTTAATTTTAACCATACTTGACGAGATGAAAACTACTATGCAGATTGAGTTGCAAACTTGAGCCATGTGTTGAACAATATGAATTTAATCTTCCTTTTACAACTTTTCTTCAAATGATTTTAAGATTTTTTGGGTCATTTTAAAATTCACTTTACCAACATTATTATTTTTCAATTTATCTTCTAAAATTTGTTTTGTTTTTAAAAAACCAGAATAAAATATAATAAAAGGTCAAAAGCAACACCCGGTCGCACATGTAGTGTTAGATTAGGACTCAAATTTTAAAACAAGCAAAGTTATTTAAAAGGGCCGAACAAAGATACAAGCCGAAGCTATAAAATGAGAATACCACACTGAGATGGAGCTAAATAATTATTCTTTTCTTTCAACCACCAATAAAGAAAAGTTTGACTTTATCAAGAAGATGATGAATATATATATCTTATTGTTGAAAATATTTATAATTTTTTTTAATAACTATGTTATGAGAAAAGGAAATACATAAATAATCATGTTTTAAAAATATTTATTCAACTAATCATGTTTCAAAAAAATATTTATGTAGGTGTCATCTGTGATGGCTCCTGTATTGTTCTTTTTACAAGGAAGAGCCATCTGATGACGCTAAGTGCATGTTTTTATTTAAAAGTCATCTCGGATGACGATTAGTGCAAATGAAAGAAAAGCCATCCGAGATGGCGCCTTAGTATAATAGGAAGAAAAAATTCGATTCAAATTTAAGTACTAACATTGTTGTGAAATTAAACTTTAAATATAATTGTTCATTACAAACATAGCGAATAACAATTACATAGATTTATTGTTAGCGCCCGGACATGAAGACGACCATCAGTTCCATAATCGCGTCCTCTCCTAACTCGTGTAACGTGTCTTTGCTGAGGCCGTTGTGGTTGGGTCGATGGCCCCTCGTAGTGTATGCGATTAGGATCCATGTATTCCTCCAGATTTGCATGGCTCGAAGTACCGCTTTCGTATAGATGTGTTCCCATATTTTCAAAGCTTGGTCGTTGTGGTGGAGGTTAGGTTCCATGGGGTTGATAGCACGCCATCCGAATAGGTGGGGTCAAAAGGAATTTGGGTGTTTGGAGACCGGTACCCATATGAATTATGGGGAGTTTGGTACGGTGATTGTTGGTGGTATGTTGGGTTGGTTGGAGAATATTCATCGGGTATGCCAATGTCTGGGCTGAGGTGAGATGTTGATGGGCCCATATATGGGCGTTGGACATATGCTCTTTGTTCAGAGTATTGTATTTGAGTGTTGGGCATGTGGGAGTATTGAAATTGTGCGTTGGGCATTTGGAGGGATTGGTACTGAGGTTGAGATTGAGTGTTGGTGGTCCAGTATCTTCGGGTTGGTTGGCGGGAGGTTGATGGACATTGGAATTGTTGTTGGTATGTTGTCAGTTGTTGTTGGTATTCTGGTGCTGTTGTTGTTGGTTAGTAGTGTTGTCACGATTGTTGTTGGGGTTGTTGTTGGTAGTGTTAGGTATGCGACTAGGTGGTAGGCTAGATGGAAGCCTATGGTGGCGTGCTAGGTGGCAGCAGTAGCATGAGTAGCTCGCTATAATCCATCCAAGATGGCGCCTTTGTTTTTTTACAGGCGCCATCTCACTTGGCTCCTATGTGTATTTTTAAAATTTTGAACTTTATCTCATTCATTCTCATACAATCAACTGCTACCTCTATATATCCCATACATTAAATATTTTCATACAATCAAACATTCAAACCCAGATAAAATGTCATATGTACCACAATATATTATCAGTGTACATTTCAATGGTGAGACATACAATGCGAGGTCTCAGGTTTTTTATTTAGAAACACCGAAAATATCCAATTTTGTCTAAATAGCAAAACTAATTTTTTATATTTCAAACAAAGACTCGAGACCAAACTGTGGCGAGGTCCGACGTCACACATATTCTACCAACATCCTGTTTTTACTGGTGAAAACCATGTAATATTTTACAAGATAGTCATTGAAGACGACGAAGACCTGCATAATATGTTTTCTAATCATGAACATTCTGGGTATGACTTGATTGATTTGTACGAAGATTCAAAGGTGGATCTTGTTGACGAAGAGGAGGAAGGTGAAGAGATGGAGTTCATCAACATGGTAAACGAAGATTCAGAGGCCGATGAAGAACGTGAATTGCCTCCACATGAAATATACACACCACCTTCGTACATGACTACCCTCAATATTGACACAAATGACCCATTATCTGATATATTCTACAACCCTCATATACAGTCAGAGGCAAATTTAAAAGTGGAAGACAAATTTTGTTCAAAAGAAGATTGTGTGCGAGCAATAAAAAAGTTCCACATGATAAACAACTACTTTTGGGTGGATCGAACAAATGCAGACAGATACAAAATTAAGTGTACCCACCCAGAGTGTAGGTTTAATCTAACTGCATCATACAGGATCATGAGTGATTGCTGGGTGATAGTTTCTGAAATTCCTGGCAGCAGATACTTGATGTCACAGAGAATGTTATGACACAGTATCTGACACTCTCTGTTAACAATTCACACAATAAATTCAAACAGCAGTAAAGAACACAATAAATTGTTTACCCAGTTCAGTGTCTAACTACACCTGCATCTGGGGGCTACCAAGCCAGGGAGGAAATTCACTATTAGTAGAATTAATTCAGGAATAAACCAACCAGTTTATCTCCTTCACTTAAAACCTACCCAATGCAACTTCAATCTAAGTCCTACTTAGACCTTAGTTCCTACTCACTCCCCCTCAATCACAGCAGTGATATCAACCTATTGATTAATTGAATTGTGAAGACACACTTCAATACACTATCTTGATTTTGCTTCAAAGCTTTAATCAAGAGACAAACACTCGTGCTTCAAAGCTTTGAGTGATAAACTACCCTTACAAACAAATCCTAGTCCAAGGCACTTATCAATTGATAATTTCTTGGCTCACAAGAGTACTAGAATTACATAAAATACAACTTGCTAAATCTTCAATACATTCCAGAGGCGCAGCAGCAAAGTAAGGGTTGTATTCCTATTATAGAAGCAGTCCTGAAACTTCAGTTTTGGGCTTCCATAAAGATAGCTAGGGTTCACTTAATTAATCCTAAAAACTTGGTCTTATCAACAACCAATTTAGGTTTAACTAAGATTAACCTAACAGCCACGTGAGCATACAATCTAATAACAGAAAAACATAATAAAGCAGCTCAACAAACTTCCTGAAAAATCTCAGGAAAAACAGATTCTGCAGAACAGAATGTCACACTGAATGTCATAACATCTGTTATGACATCAGAATATTTTCTACAGAATTCCAGCACAGCTTTTAGCTTCCAGTTCTGAGCTGTACTTTAAACATCCTTGTCAAGTAGGATTTATCTTCAATCTCTGAATGTCATGACATTTATCAAGACATTGTCATAGCCTAGTTTTACCAAAAAGTAATGCCAACTTAAAACACTAACAAACTCCCCCTTTGGCACATTTTTGGCTAAAACTACTTAAGTCATCAGAGTACCTATGCAGCAGAAGAAAACATACTAGTTCTAAGCTATCCTAAGCTTAAAAGAAATAGAACCTAGAGAAGATAAATTCTACCCAAACAAATTTCCCAATTTCCCACAATTACCCACATAAAAATTTCCTTACAGTTTCCCCAATTTCCCAGTACTTCTCCCCCTTTTTAGCCACAAAGGGGCCAAAGGAATCAATACAAGTACCCCAAAATTTCAATAGATAATTAAGTACTAGCATTGTTAAATGTTACATCCCATCAAAAGAAATACAATTTCCAAGGCAATCAGAATTAAAAATAAGTAAAATTAACAACAAAAACACTCAGGCAACAACTGCACAGGATTACAAATCAAGTGCTTTCCTCTCCAGAAGAAGCACTGTGGAAAGAGGCATCTTCAGAACTGCTCTCAGCAGCAGTTGCTTGATCAGCATCGGCATCTTCATCCAGATTTGCAGCAGAATCATCACCAGCTAGTCTTTCATCCTTAACCTTTGTGTCTTGCTCCTTTTTAAGTGTAGAGATAAGTTCTTCAAGACTTTGTTTTCTTGCTTCAAGCTCCTTGCAAGTTGCTTTCAGCACAGTTATGACATTTGCCTTCTGAGATTTTTCTTTGATATTTGATGTCTCAGCAGATGTCATGACAATGTCTGGGAAATGTTTCCCTTGAAAGAGCTTGTAATGGAATCCAAGTGCAGGAGCTCTTTTGCATATTGAATCTCTATCACCAAGAATGTCAGGGTATTGATCAATTATGATTCCACACAGGAGGGAGGGAAAGGTTATTGGTTCCTTAATTGTATAACTTTCAGCATGTTTAAGGGTTTGCTCAAAGATATAAGTTCCATAGTCAAATTTTGCTTTAGTACCAACAGCAAATATGAATCTGCCCAGACCAATGGAGATGGTGGACTTGTGATTTGTTGGAACCTGTCATACCCCAAAATTTGCCCTCCATCTACTCAAGAGATTTCATACATCCATACTCAAGGATTCCTCAAGAATTGATCAGACAAACTCTGTCCTAGACAATCAACCCAAACTAGGGTTTGGTATCTCTCAGGTCAAGATGGATTTCCAACATCTCCAATGGTCTTCATGCCTCCTCATATGCTTCAAAGATTCTCCATGTCAAATTTCAAGCCTCACACGTCAAGTTTCCTCAGGCAATTGCTCGATGATTGAAAATCGGTGTATTGGACAAAAGTCAACTGTGGTCAACATACAACAAAACTTCGATTTTTGGTCAACATCCTCATTTTGAAGTTACATTCATCATTTGATCAAGGGTTGATCATGATTCATCAAGAAAACTCAAGATTTGCTCAAAAGTCAAACTTTCTAAATTAGGGTTTCTAGATGAAAAGTCAATCGAACTTTGATCGATCATAACTTCTTCATACTTTCTCGTAAATTTTTCCACCACCTCTTGTTTTGAAGGAAATTCAATTCTCTACAACTTCATGTCTCACAAGAATGTCCAAAAATGCTTCATTTGAGAGGTATAGCTCAAAACATTACAGTCATTTTCAAAGTCAACAAAAGTCAACTTTTGTTTTGAAGATATATTGAGCATGGTAACTCCAATTGAGATGAGACCAAAGACATTGTTTAGAGGACTCTTAGAGCTTTCCAAAAACTCCAAGAACACTCAAAAATGTGGAAAATTGAGCAAGTTACACCATCCACAAGTTGGGCAATTTTGAAAGAATGCACAAAGAGAGATGCTTCAAAAAATCAAATCTTTTGCAAATGGGCCTACTTTTTCTTCATCCAAACTTATTCCTCATGCAAGTAGGAATGTCCAAGCCCAATGCCACGATTTTCTATTTTATTTTCCTATTTAATTTGGAATTTATTCATTTAAATACAAATTAATTTGAAAAATAAAGTATAAAATCAAAATTAATTGAAAGATTGATTTTATTGCTTGCTTGTGATCCAATTAACCCATAAATGTCAAATTTCAAATTGAATCAAATATGGGAAGATTAGATTGAAATTGGACCAAAGTTTGAAAATTTGATTTCATGAAAAATCAAAATTGATTTTCATTGATTATTGATCAAATCTTTCCAAAAACAATGCCAAATCCATCCAAAGATATATACTTGATGCATACCAATTGCAAGAAAACGAAAAATTGCCTTGGAAACCCTATTCCCAAACTCAAAAAACCGTGCCTCTCAAGCAACAAGCAGCCTTGGATTTAGGTGGTTTCAGGCAATTTTGAGCATTCCATCTTGTTCCTTGTGCCATTCAGAATCGATCCAGATACTTGCATCATCAAAAACCATCCAGAATTGAGAAATCCAGAACTCGGTTTGTCAAACTTTTTCCAAATTCGATTTTGAACATTCATGCATATTTAACGTGTTTTGTTGTTTGTTTTATGTTTAGAATGAAGTTTGGAAACTTTCTGCATAGTTTGATTGTGTTTTCGTGACCTAAATCGAAATCCACCATGGTTAGGGTTTCCTGCTTCGAATTGGGGTTTCCTTAAAACGGACAAATTGGACAATAAGACCTATACTATTGAGTTCGGGATGGTCAGAGGAATCGAGCCATGGTCTTAGATATAATTTATATTATGTGTGTTGCATTTTTGATGTTTGCCAGGGTCATAGCGCGCTCGAGGCCGACGAAAATGCCTAATTCAAACAAGAACGATGAAGTTCTGGCGCCAAGACGAGCAATACGGGCGACGCAGATAATCCACTAACTCCGCTTCCAAACAAGAAGGCATGCCACCGCTTGGTCGTTGGTTTTCAAAGTTTGAACACAAGGTCTCGTTAACTCGGCAAGACCAATGTTCTTTTTCCTTTTGCAAAACTCATTATTTTCCTATTTTCTAATTATTTCAATATTTTCATATTATTTTAATTGTTTTCATAATTTTTATTCTGCATTAAAAATTACCAAAAACATTTTTCTTTTTACATTATTTTCATAAAATGTTTATTTAATTTAATAAATTTAAAAATATAATTTTGCATGCATATTTATTTTATTTATATTTTTGCATTTAATTCACTTTTAATTGCTTTAATTATTAAATCTTTTTCCAAAAAATCCCAAAAAATTATTTTAATATATTTATCTTATTTCTAGCATGTATTAATTTTTCCATATTAAAATTTGCATTTTTCTAACATTTTTCTCTTGTTCGATTCATATTGCATTTTTCGATTTCTTCTTTGTACAAAGTTGATCCGATTCGATTTATTTTCTCTTTATCATTTTATCATTCTATTTTTTCCAATAATGTAATTGCTCATGGGATGTAATAGTTTAATTTAGGACTTTATTTTCCGCATTTTAAATTATGTATCTGCCCCAAAGCCTTGTAATAGCGTAGGTTTTACTTTCCGTACCTTTACATTCCCGCTTTACATTCCGCATTTTACTTTTCGCACCCTTATCAATTGCTAGTAATTAGGCGTGTATGGCAAGATAATAATTGGACATAGCTCACACTAATCTTCAAGATAATATATTCAATTCAACACACTTCTATCACACACGCACCCTTAGGTAATTCTCTCGATGCCTTTCGATTTCAAAATGGTCATGTCCTCGAACGTAGAGGTATTCTAGCACCGCTGTTTTCAAACAAATCATCATAGTCCCTTCGATACAAAGATCATAGACCCACGATGTCGCCTCCGAATACATGATCTTGACCTCGATTGTCGCCACGAAAATGATGATAGTCCTTCGAATGTGCTAGGATACTTCCTACAAGTTGCCTTCTATGACCATCCGATGTCCTTCGAATGTCCCGCTTACATCCAACGAATGGAGCTACCTACTAACTAATGGTATGGCTAGCGCTATTCTAAAGGAATGTAGAAGTACAACAAAACGACCAATTCGAGTGGGTAAATAAGTCTTTAGTTGCTTGCTCTATCAAATGCTTTTCACCACACACTTTTTTCAAAGTTCAAATTTTTTCAAAACAAAACATTTCCGAACACTTTGTATACACTCCTACATGAGTCATTACAAAGTCAAAGCGAAATGCCTTTTCAAAACATTTTGTCAAACACACGTAAAGCAATTTTAAAAGTGATCTAGAGAAACTAAGAGCCTGTAGATAACTACGGATGGAAAGGGTGCTAATACCTTCCTTTTCATAACCATTCTCCGCACTCGTAATCTAACGAAGGTCTTTTTGTTACTTTTACCTTCCTTAATTGATAAAATAAAAGTCGGTGACGACTTGCTATCCGCACATTTGGATACAAAATCCTACAAAGTCTTCACCAGACATGTAATCGGCGACACTGGGAATACACCCTAAAAGAGAGAATTGCCTTAGGGATTTCTAGATAACTTTATCGCTTTTTGTTTGACTTGTATGCTTTATCTTTAAGGGTTGCTTGGGTATTATATTGTTGGGGATCCTACACCGATCCGGTTTTTAGGTAAGTAGCATTAGATCATCGCGACCGCTAGACGATAACTAAACGGTCAACATGATGGCTACGTTAGCGTGACACTTTGGTTGTCCCGATACTCTTCATTCCCAAGTTGAAGATAGTATTTGGCTTCCGTGGTGTCATCAAGCGCTAACTAAACTTTTAGAACCTTAATTGACCCATCTTGGCCATTAGAAGGTAGTGAGATGGCCGGCTTTGGTGTAGACCGAGGTTGGTTGATACCGATGCTACGCTCATTGAGATTAGACTTTGGGACATTTTCGATCGACCACTTGGCCGTCGATTGAAATAAGCGCCACAAGAAAGATCCGTGATGTGAGATTCCTAGAACCCTATTATTATAGGACAGATGAACCAACTCAAACTTTTGGTAGGGTAATCACCTATACCTCATGCAAGCCTTAAACCTAGGCTCATTGTGTGAATTGTTTGTGTGTGCTAAACATGACATCATGACATCATTCGCATTGCATATCATTTCTAACTATTTCAAGGACCTAGGGAGTTATCTTTGCTCTGCTTTGTAGGATCATGGCTTCTAGAAAGACTATCCGAATCAACTTCATGGGTATCCTTCTCAACTCAAAGAATTGGTTTCGTAAATTCCCACCATGCTGGGCCATCAAAAGACATGGTTATCTGCTTGATTTGGTTATCTCCGTTTTGAAGAAGATATGATGCATGTCCTATTCCAGCTTTGACCCAAACACCATTGCTTTACATTTCAGATTATCGCTTGGTTCCTACCTTAGAAGAGTTCTCTGTTACTTGGGATACCTATTCTTGACCAAATGCCATTCACGGTCTAGAAAAGGTTCCTAAGTACGAAGACATTGCATCGGCCTTACACCTTAAGCGCTCGATATCAAGCCAATTGGGAAACTAGAAGTGGAGTTAAGGGTTTACTTTCCAAATTCTTAATCAAGAAAGCCCGAGAATTCCTCAAAGCTATGAGTTTCCATGCATTTGAAAATATTGTGGCCTTGCTAATATATGGTTTGGTTCTATTCCTAACTCGGATCAATTCATAGATATCAATGCCATCAAGTTGTTCCTTACCCGCAATCCAAAGGCCTACTTTACTTGGAGACATCCTGCATTCTCCACACTGCACTACTAAGCGACAAGGAACTCTCATGTGTTGTATACCGTTATTTCCGGTGGTTTATTTCGCACCTTCCTCCATCGCTTTGAAGAATGAACAAAGGTTGAGATGGTCTCAAAGATTGATGTCACTCTCATTCGATATCCGTTGGAATCTTTTCTCTCAAAAGGACTTCACATTCATCGAGTGGAGAATTCTAATGTACCGCTACTTGGTATAAGGGAGGTATTACTTACAACCCTTCTCTAGCTCTACGTCTTTGGTTTTTCCCAAGAGATGGTCCACATGATATGCTTCTCCAAGATGTTGTGTTCGACTACAATCACGATCTCCGCATCACCGATTTAAGGTTTATACATGCTGGGGCATGGTAAAGAAGATCGATACCAAGACTTTGGGGCACCGAACTCCATTCCTTGGGAACCTTACTCAAATGGGTGCGAGCTCGAGCTCAAAACCTCATGATGCCATTCACTGCTTTACCAAGAATTATGGAACCCGTTATTATAGGTGACGACCCTATGCTGTCTCCATCCCGACATGCCTACCGATTTTGAAGACTTGAAGAGATCCCGGTTCAACTAAAGAAGAAAGGGATACCTTTGAAGCTCGCTATGCAAGTGAGAAGAAAGTGTTAGAGTTGACAAGCTACTTCACGAGGAGCGAAGCATCAACACTTACATCGGCACCAAGAGGAAGCGCCATGGAGACTTAGAGCTTTAGGATGTTTATGTTTTCTTTTATTGTTTTGAACTATTTCTTGTACTTAAAAAGAAAAGAATAAAAGAGAACTAATAAATGTTTGTTCATGCTTGTTTAACAAATTTAAATCTCTAAGGTCCTTGAAAACATTTCATTGCATTCGCATAAACATCGATAGCATATCATAACATGGCATCACAGTACATGGAGATTGGTTTTCTCATTTGCTCGCTATTTATTTTAGCGTAAATGGCTCTGAACAGATCACAAAGATCTCCAAGCTCGTAACGCCCTTCAAGAGATGTTCACCAACTTGGTCCAAGGCCAAGAAGATTTGAAGAAGCTCATCAACAAGAAGAAGAAGGTTGTTGGTCCTCAACATGGGTAGACGCTACAAAGGGGTCCAAAAGTGGTCACCGGATCGAGCCTCTCAAGGAAGTGTCCATACCGAGGGAGTACCAAGGGTGATGATGGTGACCAGCGTGAGCCAAAGAAAGAAGGAGAGGACCGCCTCGATTATAGCCAAGACTGACGAAGATGACAAGTACAAACAACTTGAAGACCGTCTCAATCGTGGAAAACTCAAGATGTCCGGCTGAATTTTGATGATCTAAGTCTTGTCCTCGTGTTGTGATTCCTCCCAAGTTCAAAGTTCCTACTTTTGCCAAATATGATGGCATGTCTTGCCCAAAGCTTCATTTGAAGTCCTATGTCCGTAAGATCAATCCCCACACCGATGATGTAAAGTCAGGATGCACTATTTTCAAGAGAGTTTGTCCGAACCCATTGGAGTGGTATTATCACCAGAGAATGACCGATCCGTATTTGGAGTGATTTAGTGATGCTTTCTGCATAAGATGAGTACAATGTCGAGTTGACACCCACTGCATGCAACTACAAAGCATGTCTATGGGTCGCGACGAGAAGTTTAAGGAATATGCTCGTGGAGAGATCTAGCAGAGTTCAACCACCCTTGTCCAATAGGGAGTTGGTTGATATGTTTACGGAACACCGACAGCCCATTCTTCAATCATCCGATTGGAAATTCTTCATCCGGATTCATTGAGTGATATTGACAAAGCAGCATTGAAGCTAGTATCAAGAGTGGGAAGATTAGAGTCATCTTCAAACATCGCAAGAAATCTTTGGTGGTAATGAAGCAACTCGATTTTCAAAAATCATTTAAAATGAATTTAAAAAAAAACAATGAAATCGCCACCTAATTTTATTTGTTCTAGAAAGAACGGGGAAATATAGATAAAACCCACAAAAATCGGATAAGGCGGTCTACAAGACCAAAAAGCATGGATTCGGGAGTCGGTTACGCAAGAGGAAGGTATTAGCACCTCTTACGTCCATCGACTCGATGGGACCCATTTAGTTCGAAATGTGTTTGTGTGTAATCGCTAATTTCTAAATTGTAAATAAGAAAGAAGAAAACGAGATTTGTTTGTTATTATTTTGAGTTTGACACGGTTTCAAACCGCTGCCTCACGTATTCCCTCGCAATGGGAAAGTCAAAACTCCGTAGTTCTTGTTGAAAATGTCTTGGATTGTTTGTATTGATTTTAGAAGAAAATGTTTTTGATTTTTGATAACCGCATATGGGCGAAATAGGAATTTGAATGGGTTGAATTTGATTTTAATGGTAGATGACAAGTACCAAAACGTCGGGATATCCTCTAACGATTCGATACTCGAGATTGGCGATTGAGGTCAACCGATCTTCTCTCATCCAAAATCTTTATTATGAAAAGGGTGAGGTGAAACAAAGTTCACTTATATTAAGTATTATGGGATAAAGTATTTAAGTCATTGGGTTACCCTCTAATGGCCCAAATACTTTACATTTTAATTAAATCGTCGGGCGAACCTCTAACAATTTAATTAAATTCCATATCACTATGTTTTTTTTGTTTTTGTAGAAAAAATTGATTTTTGAAAACAAATTCAATTAATTAATTTAATTTGAAAGTGTTTTAAATGTTCGAGTGTATGGAATAAAGTATTCGAGTCATTGGGTTTCCCTCTAATGGCCCAAATATTTACATTTTAATTAAATCGCTAACCTCTAACAATTTAATTAAGTACCATAACACTATTTTGAAAATTGCGCGTTGGACGAGAAATGATATTTCGGGTTATGGTTAACCAAGTATATGGACTTGATTAATCATGAGACCCTGGTGCATGGTGATTGGTATATGGACCAATTATTTTTCGGGTTATGATTAATCAAGGCAACGAGGGCCTTAATTAACCTCGTGAGGATGGCCATGCCCATCCCCAACCATGAGACCCTTAGAGAATTTGGTGTGGGTAACCAAAAATAAGAGAGAGAGCGGAGGCGTTGTTGTTTTTATGTTAGTGTGAGAGCGGAGTGTGCAATCGCGAAATAAACATGCAAGCGGATAATGTAATAGCGGATAAATAAAGAAAATAAAATAACACACAATACAATATCGGAATTTAAATAATTATTAGTATAGATATTCTTTTACTTGATGAAAAATCAATTAACAATTTAATTGGTAATTCAACAAATAAAAAACTACCATATGCCAAAATATTATTTAATACATTTATTACATAAAAAAATAAATAAAAACTTGCAATATATTGAATTTAAAGAGAAAAGTTTAGGAATGGGCCTGTTTGAAGCTTTAAACTGGAGGGTGTGAGTAGCAATCTGAGCCCAAGCCCAAAACAATGCTGCTGGATCTTGTGTAGAAGCTCCATGGAGGCATGTTGTGGTCCACCATTCTGGATCGCTGGATCTGGATCTTGGCAGATCTGATGGCTTATGGCAGAAGGGTGCAGATTTGATACCATGAACATACACACACCGATTTGAATAATTAAAGTGGTGACAAGTGTCACCACCTGGACTAACCAACAAGACCAATCATTCTTAAGATCAATACTATCCTAGACCCATTTTTATACTATAAATTATATAAATAAAAGATACTAACTCTAATTAAGTTAAAAATTAATACTAATATAAAATAAAAAAAAGTAGTTTCTTATTAACTAAAAACTAAATCAGTTTTGTCACTAATCTAAACCCTCTTATTATAACTTAAATGCATAAATAAGATCAAATCTAATTAAGTAATGCTAATAATAACTAAGATTATATTTCACAAAAAATAAACAAAATCAAAATCAAATCGCTTATAAATTAAGACAAAGTCAATTTATAAATAAAATTAGTTTTAAGTTATATTAAACAAACATAATCAATTTTTATAAACACTCATCTTCTCTCTCGCACGAACGACCCTCATCCTCTCTGTCTACGAACCCTAAGCGCCGCTCTCATCTCACCGTCGCTCTCCGCTGTTCTCATCATCTCTCTCGCCGTCATGAACCCTCACAGAGATCGTTATCCGCTCTCGTGTTGGTTATCGGAATCGTCTCTCTCGCGATTCGCTCCGATCTCTCACGATCTCTCCGATCTCGCCGTCCGCTCATCATCGTCGCCTGCTCACGAAATCTTGATCTCCTCACTGATTCACTGTTTACATCATTTGCATGTTGTTTTCTTTTTGTGTAACTGTCCGGTTTTTTGTGTTTACAGTTTCGGCATGGCAAAAGGGAAGGAAATCCTACAATGAAGATGACAAACGATGCTGAAAATGCAAAAAAAACGGAGTCGAGGAAGGGAGAAGGATGGCGACACGTTAGGTCCGCAACCTCCTCCTTCCACGGCCGAACCGGGTATTACCTCTCGAATCTCTTCTTTCTGGCTATTTCGGATTCTTTTCTGAAGGGATGATGATAGGAAATGATGAGCCTAGGTTTTCTTTGTTGATGTTCTTGATGTTTTCTGGGATTAGTATGCAGTTTGGTTGCTATATTCAGGGTTTTGAATGGCTGTTCTTGTATGTTTCTGAGTTTATGATGAACATTACTCTGGGTCTGTTATGGGTTTATGGTTCGGTTATTCTTTTGAATATGCTCTGTTAGGGTTTTCTTTTTGGGAATCAATCGTGGCCGGCCCAGAAGCTTTCAACTTTTATAACGCTCGCATTAGGGTTTTCTACCTTGATGTCGATTTTGAAAACAGGGCTTGAGAAAAGAACGAAAATACTGGGCTATAGGTGTTATATTTTTCGATCTGCAAGTTAGAAAACAATATCCCAAGCCTGTCCCTTCTGAACTGGACTTTAGCAACTGATTTGATGGGCTTTAACCGATTTGAAATTGTCATGCTTGTAATGTGTTTTCCGATTTCGAGGTGGTATTGTACTTGCAAAGTGGCAATGATGATTTCTCGAGCCACACCTCTTTTGAACCAACAACACATGGTTGTTGTGATTTGCAAAGGGGTGGGGTCCCTTTGAACATGATTGAGAAACAAAATCCTCAATAATCTGACCCCAATCATTAATCCCTAATGATGAGATAAATATCTGTTTTGAATACAATGTATGAGCTGTCCAATTATGCTAACTATGTTCTTGTTTTGTTTCATGAACACGAGCCATGGCACAAACTTGGAAAATGTGAAGGAAAGTTTGGAGCAAAAAGACTTGGAAGCCAAAGAAACAACAAAATTCTCAATGGACAAAAGGATTTAGGCATATAACATTTGTAATATTTGCTTGTATAGTAAAATAGGATTAGGATAGAAGTTTGAGAATTTTGTAACATCACAAATATTTGAGTTACTTTGTGGATTCCAATGATTTTGTAATGAAACAATCCACTTGTTAATATTGAATAACAAAATGTATCTTGAACGCGACATAAGACCTTGGTTATTCAACAATTGCCTTGTAGTATTGTGGAACTTATCTTGCAATCCAAGAAATTTCTCTTGTAACTTGAATTTGAGAATTAACCATGAATGGATATTACACATGAAAATTGTAATAGTGTTTGAAACTTTAAGCATAGGAGTTGTAATAATCTTGAACGATTCGATCTTTTCTCATGAACGCACCACTTCTTGCACAAGTTAAAACTTGATGTATTAAGTAAACAACAATGAATCCAAATTTGAATCACTCTTAAATTCTTACTTGAACCTCCAAATTAGAATCAACAATATCAAACGAATGAAGGAAGCAAGAATGTCCTTGAATTGATAGAAATGAAATCTAACACGCCTTGATCATATAATAAACCAGGGTGATCATGCTCAAAACCTCAATCCAAATGATGAGGAGAAATTTGCAAGAACTTGATTAAAAACCCTTATCTCATAGCTCATTACAACCTAATCTCAAATTCCTATCAACTTGTTACTCAAGCAACAGAATCATAACCCAAATAATAGATAACCACCCAATTTGACTACCATAATGAATTCATACATCATAACCTGCGCTATGGCCTCAACAATCCATGAAATGCCAATACCTTAAATCCTCCGAAGGCAGAATAAGCCTTGAAATATAGAGATAATAGCGACCATAAGAATTCGAGTCCAATGAACTTCTACTGATAATTGAAAGTGTACTAAGATAAAACTCATGATAATGCTTCAGATATCATGCCAAGAAAGACGTCACACATTTAATAATCGACAATGAATGCCTTGAATCTCGTGGGCGATGAACACGACCGGGAAAGATCTCAACATGTGGCAACTTGACATTCGTAAATCTCGTACACAAGTTCTCTGGATGAATATTCACATACATCAACCATTGCCAAGAACGAACAAAGTTGACGAGCAAACCAAATGCACTAGAATTTGAATTGTTGATCAATAATCGATAATCATAATCCACCCTTTTACACCTTGAACAATGAACTCGAAACAACAACAAAACCCAAACTCGTGATGAATTGATCTCTTGAATCAGGAGGTAATGATATTCAAAATAACCAGACTTCCGCAGCTCCATCAAGAACAGTCCATTCAAATCAACAATCGAACATCCAGCCCCGAAAACCCAAGGATATGAACGGATAAGATTCAATAATAAATCTCGTCGTTTTCAAATATCCTAGATTGGTTGAAAGCACCACAACTTTTCTGTTCAACGGAGAATCTTTGGGAATCAGCTCCATCCCGTAACCATAGAACCAGTGGTATGAATGCATGTGAATGTCATGATAAATGCGAAGCCTAAACCAGATAAGATCGAGACAGGAGGGCAAATTTTGGGGTGCAACAGTTGCCCCTATTTAATCGTCTTAAACCTGAAAGTGAGATTGGCGATAGCCTTTCGAGCTTTCAAGGTAGAAGAAGATTAAATACTACAAGAACCCAAAAATTTGCGCTCCGAAGAACAGGTAGAAACATTTATGGTTTGCTTTTTTTTTTTATGATTTTTTATTTTCAATTTTTTTATGATTTTTTTTTAACAGTGTCGGTACATCGAGAAACGAATGCGCTTGAATAAGCGACTTCGCAGATTTGAAATGAAAACTGATAGATCTTTGGAACGAGCATACTTCAATAAGCTGCATCGCAGATTAAAAAACGAAACCAATCAGACCTTTGGAACGAGCATACTTCAATAAGTTGCTTCGCAGATCAGAAAGGTAAGAACTCATAGATCTTTGGAACGTGCATACTTTAATAAGTTGCATCGCATCAAAATGAAAACAGGAGATCTTTGAACGCGATACTTCAATAAGTTGCATCGCAGATCAAAACAAAACCAATCGACCTTTGGAACGAGCATACCAATAAGTTTCGCAGATCAGAAAGGTAAGAACTCATAGATCTTTGGAACGCGCATACTTTAATAAGTTGCATCGCAGATCAAAAATGAAAACAGGGAGATCTTTGGAACGTGCATACTTCAATAAGTTGCATCGCAGATCGAAACAAAACCATGACCTTTGGAACGAGCATACTAATAAGTTGCTTCGCAGATCGTAAAGGTAAGAACTCATAGATCTTTGGAACGCGCGATACTCAATAAGTTGCATCGCAGATCAAAATGAGAACAAGTAGATCTTTGAACGCGCATACTTCAATAAGTTGCATCGCAGATCGAAACAAAACCGTATGCACCTTTGGAACGAGCATACTTCAATAAGTTGCTTCGCAGATCGAAGGTAAGAACTCATAGATCTTTGGAACGAGCATACTCAATAAGTTGCTTCGCAGATCAAAATGAGAAAGCATGTGAGTATATGTCGTAAAGATATTAGACACACACAAGAAGGAGACCGATGGAGTGCACTCACCGGGAGAAAATATATGGAATGGTAAAATCGTCGATCAAGACGAATTCACGGGAAAGAGGCCAAACAAAGGACTCTAGCAAGGATTGCCAAACTATGTTGGACTTTGAAAGTTTGCGAATATGCAAGAAATACAATATCCCTCAGTCAAGGCGGGTGTAATTTTTCAAGAGTGGCAATTATATGAATTACCACACACCAAGTATGGATACTCAAACAATTGAGAAGCAAGAAAGGTTAGACACCGACTCTTACTCACACTCTAACGATAGAGGCAAACGGGTAAGAATACCAAGAATAAAAATTTGCAAAAAGTAAGACGCTTGGTAATTGAATTGAATCTGAATAATGTGAGAGACCGACACAGGGTCAAAAATGCAGATGACAACAACAAGAAGAATTTCTTGAGGGAACTCTGACTGGGAATACCACTTGGGGATTTTTTATGGATAGACTTTTCTTCGGAGACGCAAAAGGTACTCGAGAAACACTTTAATCTGGCTTATGCTTAGATGCATGTTTGAGATTATTATTCTTTAGCGTAATGCTCCATATCAATAGAAATGCTACGCTTTTGAGGATGCTATGTGATGCGATGATGCATGTTTTAATGATTCATCCAACTAAAGGCACCAGAGTCAGCCGAGGGGACATCAACTCTCCGTGAATTGAATACAATCATCTGGTCTTCGTCAAAGAGATGATAGTCTGGACCCTGACAGGGGATTGTAGAATAGAAGTATCCTTTCAATGATCAACATCACTGGGGAAGTAACTCTTGGAGATTAACATTCATCTGGGATGGCAATCATGTTGCATTGAGTTCCTAACTTCAGTAACTCAGGATTTCGAGCTCTTGCATAAGAGGGGTCAACAACATCTTCTGGCACAAGTGAGCCTTTGAAAATCATCTCGCTGGTGAGAACCGCCCTTTGTGATCTTCAGCGACGACGAAAGAGTGATAACCTTTGAGGGCACACATATGCCATTGATAACTCTTGTTTGGAGAGAAAGAAACCTTGTCGGTGACCGATGCCCAGGCGCATGATGCCTTTTGCATAATTGAAAATGTAAACAGAGACATAATTCGCTACGGAGATCAACTGTTCATTCATTAATGCCGTATCCGTAATTCCGAGTAACTTCGTAAATTATGCCACATGCTGTCACAATCGATGTTTTATACGAAGTTTATTAAAATATCGGACGCTTTTTGCAAACAAAACAGTTAAAAAAACATGAAAATAAGACAGAGATAAAATAATAGAAAACACAGCTTAGATGAAAGTAATTTTATTGATTGATTAGCCCGTAAATGAGCATTTACATCAAGAAGCAAACTCGAAAGGAGGCAATTGCTTATATTAAAGTTAAAAGAAAAGGTGACAATAAAATCATGGATTTTGTCGAATCTCGAATCCGCCATGCCCTTCACAACTTCAACGCCCTCAATATCGAGCCTCAATGTAAAATGCTCCAATTAGACCGACCTCCATCTCTCTCGATTATCAAGTTATTGTAAAAGCTGTCCAAAACAAGTGTCGCATTGTAGTCGTCGCTTTGAATCCCTAATTTTGCTCGGATCGCCTTTCGGTTTTCAATCCACCGATACCCTTTTTGCCCAAGCCGCTTTTCGTGTTTTCGACTTGCCGGTGTACAATCTTTTATATTTATCCTTAACTTTGCCCGAACCTCTTGGTTCGTCGGGATGCCTTTATTTTGCTTAGGCCACCAACCTATGTGTCTCTTTTATGCTAAGTATTTTTGACTACATCTCATTGATCGGGTGAGGGAAATCCTCTCCGTCCATAGTCGTGAGCAACATAGCTCCTCCAGAGAAAACTTTCTTCACAACATACGGTCCTTCATAATTTGGAGCCCACTTGCCCCGAGCGTCCGTATTGTTGGGAGGCAAAATTCTCTTCAGCACAAGGTCACCAGCTTAGAAATTCCGAGGACACACTTTCTTGTCGAAAGCCCTTTTCATACGCTTTTGGTATATCTGTCCATGACAAATAGCTGTCAATCTCTTCTCGTCGATGAGATTCAATTGATCAAGTCTGTTTTGAACCCATTCACTTCATCGAGTTGACATCCGTTAAAATCCTTAAGGAAGGAATTTCAACTTCCACGGTAGGACTGCCCATACCGTATACCAAGGAGAAAGGAGTTGCCTCGCTGACGCAAGGATTGAAGTGCGGTAGCTGCAAGGCAAATGGTAACATCGTGCCAATCCTTGTAAGTGACAACCATCTTCTGTACAATCTTCTTGATATTTTTGTTTGCCGCCTCCACAAAGACCATTCATTTTTGGACGGTATGGAGAAGAGTTATGATGTTTTATCTTGAAATCGTCGACAACTCTTCATCATTTTGTTGTTGAGATTCGAGCCGTTATCGAATGATCTTCTCGGAACCCCATAACGACAAATGATATTATGCTTGATGAAACGTAGACCACTTGTCTAGTGACACGAGCATAAGACGCCGCTCAACCCATTTGGTAAAGTAGTCAATGGCAACAAGGATGAATCGATGTCCATTAGAAGCGGTGGGCTTAATTTCTCCAATCATATCAATGCCCCACATCGCAAAAGGCCATGGAGAAGTCAAAACATTCAATGAAGAAGGTGGCACATGCATCTTATCAACAGAATTTGACATTTGTAACATGTTTTAGCATGGTGTAGAAACCATTCTCCATGGTGGACCAATAATAGCCTCGCCTCAAGATCTTCTTGGCCATGGTGTGTCCACTAGAATGCGTCCCGAAGGAACCTTCATGAATCTCTTCTATAATCTTATTTGCTTCGTGTCTATCCACGCATCTGAGCAAAACAGAGTCATAGTTCCTTTTGTACAACACACCGCCATTGAGGAAGAATTTAGCCGAGTACTTGCGCAGAGCCTTCTTATCAACGATGGAAGCATCATCGTGGTATTCTTTCGCCTCGAGATACCTTTTGATGTCATAGAACCAAGGTTTTCATCCGCTTCACCTTCTTCATAGTAACGCAGCTCATCCAACCTCATTATAGTGATAGATGGGCATCATTCGCCCATCCGACCTTAAACATGGATGACAGAGTAGCCAAAGCTCGCCAAATTATTCTCCTCCTCGATGTGATCAAAAGTGATCTCGTCGAAATAAGGGATCAACTTCAAGACATGATCTCGGTATGGAATCAAATTCGGTGGCGGGTCTCCCAATCTCCATTGATTTGACTAATTACCAAGCGTAATCTCAGACACCGCTAAGATCTTGATTCTCGATCAATAGCTTCAATTCCAAAATACAAGCTTCAGACCGCCACATTATTGGTGCAATCGAAACAGATTCAAGTGAATGGAATATGAAACCGTCGGAGAAGTGATAATGGTGCCAACGCCATTTCCTAATGCATTTGAAGCTCCATCGAATGCCATTGTCCACCGCGAGCCAAGCTCGGGTCCTCTTCGTGCCCTAGAATGTTACAATCTCGATATACATAATATCCTCATCGGAACTCAAACTTCATCTACCGATAGTCATCATCTAATGGTTGTCGAGCGAGATAGTCCGCCACCACACTACCTTTGATAGCCTTCCGAGTAGTGTATTGATATCATATTCGTCAGATCATTTGCCAACGGCTATCCTTCCCGTGAGAGCGGCTTCTCAAAGATATACTTTATCGGGTCCATTTTGAGATCAAGAAAGTAGTGTGAGTCAAGATGTACTGTCGAAGTGCTTTTGCCGCCCATGCGAGCGCACAACAAGTCTTTTCCAATAATGAATACCTCGATTCGCATTCTCGTGAACTCTTGCTCAAATAGTATATGGCGGCTCTTTCTGCCGCCTCATCATGTTGACCGAAAGCACAACCCATGGAATTCTCCAACACGGTCAAGTACATAATCAACGGTCTCTACCGGGGTGAGAGAATGGAGGCTCAGTAGGTACCTCTTTATACGTCGAACGCCCGACAATCATCGCTCCACCCGGTTGGGATTCTTTCTTAACAATTTGAAAATGGGCTCACAAGTAGTGTGAGATGAGAAATGAACCTAGCGATGTAATCAGCCTTCCCAAGAAACCTCGCACTTTTTCTCTCCTTGGCTCGCTCTCATTCTTTTATCTTGCAGGTCAACCTCAACCTTTCTCGCTCACAATAAAGCCTAAGAGTTTCCGATCTCACCCCAAAGGTGCACTTACTGGGTTCAACCTCAACTCGAACTTTCTCAACCTTTCGAACAATTTTGACAAGTGAACTAGGTGTTCTTCTTCTGTCTGGGACTTGGCAATCATATCATCCACGAGACTTCAATCTCTTTATGCATCATATCATGAAAGAGAGTGACCATAGCACCGACACGTTGCCCCGCTCTTCAAACCAAAAGGCATCACTTTGTAAATGTAAAGTTCCCTTGTAATGAAAGTAGTTTTTCCATATCATCACGCCATCTTAACTGGTTGTAGCCTGAGAAACCATCCATGAAGGAGAATACTTTAGCTTGAGCAAGATTATCGACCAAAATGTCGATGCGGAGAGGGAAGTCATCCTTAGGGCTAGCTCTTCGCATCCCTATAGTCAACACACATCCTTACCTTGCCGCCTTCTTCGATCGGTACAATGTTTGCAACCCATGGGGATAAGAAACAACCTTTAGGAAACCCGCTCCATCCGCTTCGAACTCTTCTTTGATCTTCCTTGACATTTCGGATGTGTTCTCTTAAGCTTCGCTTACCGTGGGCAGCCTTCGAGGGCAACTCATGCATGACGATGTCAAGATTCAACCCGGCATATCTTCATAAGACCAAGCAAAGATGTCACGCACTCATGTAGCATTTCGACAAGCTTTTGCTTAACTCCATCTTCCAATGCTGCCCCAATCTTGACCTCCTTTCGAGCATCCCGGCTCCTAGATTGATCACTTCAGAGCTTTTGGTGCGGCCGGATGACCTTTTCTTCTTGCCTCAACATCCCGGCTAATTCTTCGTAATTCACAGTCCTCTTCGGCTTCCTCTTCACTTGATAAATCGGTTCGTCGAAATCATAATGAGCCACACGGAATCATCGTCGACAAAATCCGGGTCCGTCAAGGACCGCATCTGCTTGTTGGTAATTTTATTTTTATTATTTTTAATTAAGTTTTTTTTAATAAAATAAAAAGAAAAGACAAAAGGTTTGTATAAAAGAAAGTAAAATTTGATATTGTCACCTTTAAAAGAAATAAGTGCAGAAAATCAAAGAGAGAAAAATTTGAATGCAAAAGGACGCCCTTCATTAATGATAAACTTGAAAGTTAAAAACATGGTGGCCTCTACAGATGATCACTACGCCTTGGGCATAACGTAGGAATTATGGAATGACATAAAATGTAAAATTACTCTTCAAAACGGTAACCACAAAGAACATCTTCAACGAGCCAATTTGAAAGCTCACGCCCCGGAACAGAGGGTAGATCCACTTGTCCACATCATAGTCACCGTCCGCTTTCACCATCAAGCATCAACATCTTAAACTGGATTCCACCTTTGACAAACTTGACAGGAGGAGACACTTTGCTCATCGGGTGAAGACGGAGATCTTCATTCCGGAGCGAAACCCAAACCCTCTTATCCGCCTGGTAGGAAGTTCTAGCACTCTTTCCCACCCTTCGTGATGTCCCGACTTGACAATAGCCTCGAGCCTCGCTAGGATGCCATGGAGACTTCACCTTTTGCAAAGGGATCTTATCGACCGACACGGCCTCAAAAGCTTGGCATGGAGTTTCGTGGATCTCCTTCAACTTCAACATACCCAAAGTTGCTCAAATGACCGACGACATAATCTTCTTCACCATAAATGGTGACCACCTTCCCATTAATTAAAAACTTTTGGTGCAAGGTGGATGTCACAACACAGCCCCATGAATCCGGGCGCCCAAGTAAACAACAAGAGGAGGGATTAATATCCATGACGAAAAAGTCGCATCAAAACCTGGCCCATCTTAATAGGCGTCCACCGCCATCACCTCTTCGACCCATCAAACGCCTTAACTATCAAATCACTGGTCTCAAAGACAACCCCTTCATAATCCAACTTCAAGAGAGTAGACTTTTGAAGAACATTGAGGATGATCCCGTGTCAACCAAAGACACGGATAAAGTAGTTCTCGCTATTCCACGGAAACGTAGCGCTTTGTTATGCTTCCTTCCTGAGGTAAATCAAGTCAAGAAACCGAGACCATTACTTGTCAAATGTTGTTCACAATGCCTCCAAATTGGTTAACCGAGATCTCTTGGGGAACGAAGGACGTCCCTAACAAATGTGATAAGAGCATTGGTGAGGCTCGAATCCTCAACAAAGCTAAGATAGAAATCTTGGCGGCCCCGCCGAGCTGGTCGATTATCTTGTAATCGCCTTCCTTATATACCTCATCGCTCTTCAACATCTTTGGTCAACTCAGGCTCGTAATGTGTTCCCAAATCTTGGTGTCGACTCACCCCAATCATGACTCCTTTCCCTTTGCTTTAGCCTTGGCCAAAGCTTCAGGACTTTTCTCAACTAGATGGGTGGAGAGAAGATTCGCCCACTTAATCCGACTTTCTTCCGCAATGTCATGCACCGCAGCTCAAATCTTCCAATCTTCTTTTCATCGACTTTCCTCCTTCATAAGTCTCCACATTCAATTTCTGTCGTCACACGGTAGTACTCGCACCCATAATTCCACGGATGGCCTTTTCGCTAGTGTAGGTAATCGACCCGCAAAGTGATAATCACAGAGGTTTCTTAGTCGGCACGGGATTGTAACGGAATCCTTCTAGAAGTGACGGGATAGTAACCACGCCAACCTCATCTCCACCATTCTTCATATCAAGTTCTTTTCTCGACGAATCAAGAGTCCCTTCAAGAATCGACGTCAATCTCATCTCTCAACTTATCACAACCTTCAACTTGAATTAAGCATTGTTTACAACCATCATCACAACCAGGAAATCTCCTTCAACAAGAATTGCTTCTTTATCCACCACAACGGGTGGTCGATCATTAACATCCATTATCGTGTTCAAACCTCCATCTTCGCAAATTGCATTAACAAAGATTTCCACCATGAGGAGGTAATGGGTGTTGAATGACATTAGGAGTGGAGGAGGTCCAAAGTTGATTGCCTCAGGTTCAGTAAATTTCGACCTTGTACTTGAAAGATAGTAATTCTCAATGGAATGCCTGAGCATTGAATGATAGAGACAACGGCATTCGATTGAAGTACTTGGTGGGTTATCGTGGTCAATCTTTAGATGGCGTAATTCAATCATATTCAGACTTTGCAAATGGGCAAATACCTCATAAGACATTGGCAAAGGGTCAAACTTTTCATGGGTCTTGGCTGGTATTGTCTCGAACAACATCTTGTTTTGGAACACTAGCGGAATAGTTACAAAGAAAGAACTTGGCGATTGAATTCTGCGCTTCTTTCCTCTTCGCATACAAAGGCGCTCGACTTTTCCTTCTTCTTTGGTAACCACCAAAGACTTGGTGCCACCAACTTGATTCTTGTCAGCACTCAACATCTTGGATCTTTCCTAACTTGATCCCCATCTCAACTCTTTCACCAAACATCACCATGTCACGAAAGTAATGGTCGACCGAAGAGGCATAGTACGGCCCATCTAGTGTGCCGGTAAACATTTCCACCATCTCTCGCTCCACCATGGGGTTGAACTTTAGCAGCCACCTCGCCACCTTGCTGCATCTTTGAAAGATTCAGCTTTTCTCGAGCTAAGTTGTGCAACCGGGTCCTAGTAGACGCCATATCGTTGTTAAAGCCATAGTGTTGAACAAAAGCTACAATCAACTCTCTCCAAGTTCGCACTGGAGCTATCAAGGCCCATATACCAATCCAATGGCCCATCACCAAACTATCTTGGAAAATGCATCAAGAGCTTCTCATCCTTCGTGTATGCAGCACATCCTCCCATAGTAATACCTCAAGTGGGTTTTAGGACAAGAGTTGCCCTTGTACTTCAAAGCTCGGATTTTAAATTTTGAGGAATCCTCACCCTTGAACCAATCCCAAGTTGGACATGTCGAACCCAAAACATCCCGATTCTCAAAGGCTTGCATGCGCCTCGAGCATCTTCAACTTCCTATCGCCTTCGTCGGCTCCTCAACATTGGAAACCAATCTTCAAAGTTATCCTCATCATGCCGAGGAATCGAATCGAATAGTCCTTCTCGCTCGGTTGAGGCACCAACACAGTTCTGACACCGGGCGACGCTGGGTAGGCGGAGGAGGAACCACCGCAGATGATCCGCTTGAGCAGCCGTTCTCGCCGGAAGATCAAGAAGACCGCGCTGACTTCCAAGCTAATTTCGACAAAGCATTCCCTTGAGCGACTTCTTCAAGAGTGACTACAAGCAGCCTCACAACCGTAGCTCTCAACTCCTCTTGTTGCAGCCATGTTCGAATTATCTCCATCAATTGCCTCATACGAGTATCCATTCTGTCCCTAGGGAGGCCATGTCGCCCATCTTCTCCATCGCTTCTTCAAGTTACTTGCTCTGCAACGATGAACGATGAAACCGTAGTCTCGTCTGTGGAGAAGAAAATCAACGCAAGTAAGATGACGGTCTCAATACCGTTATGTATGATATGCTATGGGAGTATGCATGCATGCCCATGATATTTTTTTGTACATTTTATTTTCGGGACTCTTTGAAGACTCGTTAGTTAACAATAAACATTAGGAAAACTGATTAAACCGCAATTCAACGAAATCTCATAGAAACTCAAATTGTTAGTTGTGACTACAAGGTGCTCAAGCTCAAACAGAGCAATAAAATTCATACCGAATTTAAATCATTACAATAATAATTAGATTCAAATATTCAAATAAGATAAGTGGCTAAAAACTAGAAATGCTGTCCACGACGAGGCTTCAAATCTCTAGTTTCCGCTTGAACTCGTTTCACCGCCTCTTGACAGAGGAAGAGGAAATCACCACAGCAGAGGTATCGGGTTGCCTTCGAGGTCTTCTAGGCCGACTGAGTCTCCAAGGTACGCCAACAATCAAACGGTTACACATGTCAACCATTTCACCGCATTCCAATAGAAATGCCCATTCTGCTCTTCTAGAAAGGACACTAGTTCATCCTTTTCATCTAATGCATTTATCTTTTTGGATCTCATCAATCCAACCTTGGCATTGCTCTCTAAGGCCTTCGTAAGCATCCCTTTGCTATTTCTTTCTTCCTCAGAATGTTCAAATTTCGAACTTTTCACTAATTCGATTGCTTCCAATTCCCAAGCGATGCAGCTTCTTCTTTGCGCTTATCTCATTCTCTAGCATTTTATTGGTTCGTGCTAGAGAAGCTTCTAACTTTGAAATCTTTGCTTCGAGACGTGCTTTCAATGCTCTTTTCTTCAACGGCCTTTTCTTCATCTAGATAAGCTCGGCCCCTTTGATGTCGAAAGCCTTCAATTGTCGACGGAGGTCCCTTGCCCCACTTGCAAAGACTCCTCAAGTTTTCGTAACATCTCATCGAGCTCTTCATCCTTTTCATTCTCGTATCCTTCTCCCTCTAATTCTTCTTTACCTCCTTGAGGTTGGCTTCTAAATTTTCAGCTCCGAGAAAATGCGAGAATTAGAGCTTGTAGCTCCAATCTTTCTCCTCCATCTTTCTCGATAATTTCCTCAAGCCTCATATTCTCCTCTATTGGCACATGAGTGATTAGGTTCAGATGATCAAAGGGTACTCCACAAAGTAAGGCAGCTTGATTTCTTGACTCTCTATCACCCATCGCGATAAGACCTTCCATCAATTCCGCCCTCTTGATTAACTCTCGACTTTCCCTATGGATTTGACCCCAAGCTCTTCGGATCTTCAATACTGCTATGTCCTTTTACCAAGCTCGTACAATGAAACTTTCCAAGTGCTCAAGCCTTGTCTGCTTTCCATCGATACCCCAATTGTCTTGTTGCAAGTCTTGGGTTATAATTGATGCAACCCATAGACCCAATCAAAGGAACATTAGAATATCCACCATGTTGAGTGATAACATCAACGAATCCCCAACCTCGAGAATGCCACATCACACCATCGGTTAGTGAAGCCAATTTTGAGACCAAGATAAGTTTCTCGTGATCTCTCCCACGGTCCACTCGAGGGATATGAGATGTCAACCATAAGTACAAAGAATGGAGAACAACACGTAACCACCCTCGCTTCTTCGATTTCTCTCATGGAGATGGTAAAGAACATCACCAACAAGTGCAGAACAGGTTCTTTGACATGAATACACCAATAGCAGACGGCTCAAGTAACCAATTTCATTAGTTGGAAACAAAACCACCCCAAAGATGAGCAAAGCATGGAGCTGAAAGTCGGCCAATCGCCTGAACACTCAAACTTAACAACTTATCTTCCAAATTTTGCCTAAGAATACCTTTGTCCGTAATCCAAGGTGCCACCTCCTTACAGAAGAAACAAAGGCAGCTACCTTAGCCTTATCGAGGTCTTCCCCATGTTGAGAAAAAGGTGTCGTCCTTCAAAGGCCAATTAAGGATTCTCTCGAACTCTTCAATTGTAGGAACAAGTCAAAGTCTTGGAATGTGAAGCATCGGAGAGGAGGATCATAGTACTTTGCCGAGCAATCAAAGCTTCCATGTCCACATTGGTAGTCAAAAGATCTAGGATGTTCCCAAATCTTTCCCAAAATAAGCTCACCGACAAAGGAATTCTTTCACTTTGAGTTATCGCCTTCCCAACTTCAATTTTGAATTTGAGACATGGAACCATCTTCACAGCTTGAATTCATTCTTCCTTTTCGCCATCGCACCAACAAAATCTATAAGGTTCCTCGAAAATAAAAGTTATATGCTAAATGGTTTTGTGCAAATGTATGCAATGCATGTTGCAAATTAAATAGAATCGGTTCATAGGATCGGCCGGTCATGGTTTCGACGCTCACCCAACAATTCCCTGTAAGCTAATCTTATGTTTTTACAATGTTTCGGGGTCAGATCCCTTTACAAACACTATCATCGCAGAGGCCCACGTGGCGATAGTATTTGTAAAAGTATACCCCAAGAAACGGTTTAACAGATGCTCAAATCCAATATTTGAGCGCTTGGTCTCTTGCTAGACAACATGAACAAACTTAGAGTTATAGGTCATTTGTCCAAAGATTGATGTCCCAGCTAACGCGGGCCAACAACCTCCTTAAAACAACCAACTCTAAGCCGAGTCTTCGCCTGGGCCAACAAGACAATGGAGTCAAGTGGACCTAGGCTACGCAACCCTCTATTCCTAAAAGGTGACCTAGAAGCTTGGTAGGGCTTATCTATGTAACAATGCCCATGAATTCCCATCACAATAATATATCAACAAAATAATATACATAAAGTGTAAAGAGAATAATAAGCAAATAAATAATAGATAAGCATAAAGAAAGAAGCGATAAACAAACACACAAACATGCTAAGAACTAAACTAGGTTGACTCTTAGTCAAAAAGATTTAAAAATCCTCAAAGAAGTCGCCAATAAGCAACTCGATTTCAAAAAATCATTTAAAATGAATTTAAAAAAACAATGAAATCGCCACCTAATTTTATTTGTTCTAGAAAGAACGGGAAATATAGATAAAACCCACAAAATCGGATAAGGCGGTCACAAGACCAAAAAGCATGGATTCGGGAGTCGGTTACAAGAGGAAGGTATTAGCACCTCTTACGCCCATCGTACTATGGGACCCATTTAGTTCAAAATGTGTTTGTGTGTAATCGCTAATTTCTAAATTGTAAATAAGAAAGAAGAAAACGGATTTGTTTGTTATTATTTTGAGTTTGACACGGTTTCAAACCGCGCTCACGTATTCCTCGCAATGGGAAAGTCAAACTCCGTAGTTCTTGTTGAAAATGTCTTGGATTGTTTGTATTGATTTTAGAAGAAAATGTTTTGATTTTTGATAACCGCATATGAGCTAAATAGGAATTTGAATGGGTTGAATTGATTTTAATGGTAGATGACAAGTACCAAAACGTCGGATATCCTCTAACGATTCGATACTCGAGATTGGTGATTGAGGTCAACCGATCTCTCTCATCCAAAATCTTTATTATGAAAGGGTGAGGTGAAACAAAGTTCACTTTTATTAAGTGTTATGGATAAAGTATTTAAGTCATTGGGTTACCTCTAATGGCCCAAATATTTTACATTTTAATTAAATCGCTTGCTAACCTCTAACAATTTAATTAAATTCCATATCACTATGTTTTTTGTTTTTGTAGAAAAATTGATTTTTGAAAACAAATTCAATTAATTAATTTAATTTGAAAGTGTTTTAAATGTTCGAGTATGGAATAAAGTATTCGAGTCATTGGGTTTCCTCTAATGGCCCAAATATTTACATTTTTAATTAAATCGTTAACCTCTAACAATTTAATTAAGTACCATAACACTATTTTGAAAATTGCGGCGTTGACGAGAAATGATATTTCGGGTTATGGTTAACCAAGTATATGGACTTGATTAATCATGAGACCTCGTGCATGGTGATTGGTATATGGACCAATTATTTTTCGTTATGATTAATCAAGGCAACGAGGGCCTTAATTAACCTCGTGAGGATGGCCATGCCCATCCCCAACCATGAGACCCTTAGAGAATTTGGTGTGGGTAACCAAAAATAAGAGAGAGAGGAGGCGTTGTTGTTTTTATATTAGTGTGAGAGCGAGTGCAATCGTGAATAAACATGCAAGCGGATAATGTAATAGCGGATAAATAAAGAAAATAAATTAACACACAATACAATATCGAATTTAAATAATTATTAGTATAGATATTCTTTACTTGATGAAAATCAATTAACAATTTAATTGGTAATTCAACAAATAAAAACTACCATATGCCAAAATATTATTTAATACATTTATTACATAAAAAAATAAATAAAAACTTGCAATATATTGAATTTAAAGAGAAAAGTTTAGGAATGGGCCTGTTTGAAGCTTTAAACTGGAGGGTGTGAGTAGCAATCTGAGCCCAAGCCCAAAACAATGCTGCTGGATCTTGTGTAGAAGCTCCATGGAGGCATGTTGTGGTCCACCATTCTGGATCGCTGGATCTGGATCTTGGCAGATCTGATGGCTTATGGCAGAAGGGTGCAGATTTGATACCATGAACATACACACACCAGATTTCGAATAAACCAAACAGGTGGTGACAAGTGTCACCACCTGGACTAACCAACAAGACCAATCATTCTTAAGATCAATACTATCCTAGACCCATTTTTATACTATAAATTATATAAATAAAAGATACTAACTCTAATTAAGTTAAAAATTAATACTAATATAAAATAAAAAAAAGTAGTTTCTTATTAACTAAAAACTAAATCAGTTTTGTCACTAATCTAAACCCTCTTATTATAACTTAAATGCATAAATAAGATCAAATCTAATTAAGTAATGCTAATAATAACTAAGATTATATTTCACAAAAAAATAAAACAAAATCAAAAACTGAAATCAGTTTACAAATTAAGACAAAGTCAATTTATAAATAAAATTAGTTTTTAAGTTATATTAAACAAACATAATCAATTTTTATAAACACTCATCTTCTCTCTCGCACGAACGACCCTCATCCTCTCTGTCTACGAACCCTAAGCGCCGCTCTCATCTCACCGTCGCTCTCCGCTGTTCTCATCATCTCTCGGGCCATGAACCTCACAGATCGTATCCGCCTCGTGTTGGTTATCGGATCGCTCTCTCGCGATTCGCCCGATCTCTCACGATCTCTCCGATCTCGCCGTCCGCTCATCATCGTCGCCTCTGTTCTCACGAAATCTCTTGATCTCCTCACTCGATTCACTCTGTTTACATCATTTGCATGTTGTTTTCTTTTTGTGTAACTGTCCGGTTTTTTGTGTTTACAGCTTCGCATGGCAAAAGGAAGGAAATCCTACAATGAAGATGACAAACGATGAAAATGCAAAAACTGAGTCGAGGAAGGGAGAAGGATGGCGACACGTTAGGTCCGCAACCTCCTCCTTCCACGGCCGAACCGGTATTACCTCCCGAATCTCTTCTTTCTGGCTATTTCGGATTCTTTTCTGAAGGGATGATGATAGGAAATGATGAGCCTAGGTTTTCTTTGTTGATGTTCTTGATGTTTTCTGGGATTAGTATGCTTGGTTGCTATATTCGTGGTTTTGAATGGTCGTTTGTATGTTTCGAGTTTATGATGAACATTACTGGTCTCGTTATGGGTTTATGGTTCAGCTTATTCTTTTGAATATGCTCGTTAGGGTTTTCTTTTGGGAATCAATCGGGCCGGTTCCAAAGGCTTTCAATCCTTTTATAACGTTCTGCATTAGGGTTTTCAGTCTTTGATGTCAGATTTTTGAAAACAGGGCTTGAGAAAAGAACGAAAATACTGGGCTATAGGTGTTATATTTTTCGATCTGCAAGTTAGAAAACAATATCCCAAGCCTGTCCCTTCTGTACTGGACTTTAGCAACTGATTTGATGGGCTTTAACCGATTTGAAATTGTTGGGCTGCTTGTAATGTGTTTTCCGACGAAAGTGTGGTATTGTACTTGCAGCAGTGGCAATGATGATTTCTGAGCCACACCCCCTTTTGTGAACCAACAACACATGGTTGTTGTGATTTGCAAAGGGGTGGGGTCCCTTTGAACATGATTGAGAAACAAAATCCTCAATAATCTGACCCCAATCATTAATCCCTAATGATGAGATAAATATCTGTTTTGAATACAATGTATGAGCTGTCCAATTATGCTAACTATGTTCTTGTTTTGTTTCATGAACACGAGCCATGGCACAAACTTGGAAAATGTGAAGGAAAGTTTGGAGCAAAAAGACTTGGAAGCCAAAGAAACAACAAAATTCTCAATGGACAAAAGGATTTAGGCATATAACATTTGTAATATTTGCTTGTATAGTAAAATAGGATTAGGATAGAAGTTTGAGAATTTTGTAACATCACAAATATTTGAGTTACTTTGTGGATTCCAATGATTTTGTAATGAAACAATCCACTTGTTAATATTGAATAACAAAATGTATCTTGAACGCGACATAAGACCTTGGTTATTCAACAATTGCCTTGTAGTATTGTGGAACTTATCTTGCAATCCAAGAAATTTCTCTTGTAACTTGAATTTGAGAATTAACCATGAATGGATATTACACATGAAAATTGTAATAGTGTTTGAAACTTTAAGCATAGGAGTTGTAATAATCTTGAACGATTCGATCTTTTCTCATGAACGCACCTTCTTGCACAAGTTAAAACTTGATGTATTAAGTAAACAACAATGAATCCAAATTTGAATCACTCTTAAATTTTACTTGAACCTCCAAATTAGAATCAACAATATCAAACGAATGAAGGAAGCAAGAATGTCCTTGAATTGATAGAAATGAAATCTAACACGCCTTGATCATATAATAAACCCAAGCAGTGATCATGCTCAAAACCTCAATCCAAATGATGAGGAGAAATTTGCAAGAACTTGATTAAAACCCTTATCTCATAGCTCATTACAACCTAATCTCAAATTCCTATCAACTTGTTACTCAAGCAATGTAATCATAACCCAAATAATAGATAACCACCCAATTTGACTACCATAATGAATTCATACATCATAACTCGCGCTATGGCCTCAACAATCCATGAAATGCCAATACCTTAAATCCTCCAAGGCGTAATAAGCCTTGAAATATAGAGATAATAGCGACCATAAGAATTCGAGTCCAATGAACTTCTACCGATAATTGAAAGTGTACTAAGATAAAACTCATGATAATGCTTCGATATCATGCCAAGAAAGACGCACACATTTAATAATCGACAATGAATGCCTTGAATCTCGGGCGATGAACACGACCGGAAAGATCTCAACATGTGGCAACTTGACATTCAGAATCTCGTACACAAGTTCTCTCGATGAATATTCACATACATCAACCATTGCCAAGAACGAACAAAGTTGACGAGCAAACCAAATGCACTAGAATTTGAATTGTTGATCAATAATCGAATAATCATAATCCACCCTTTTACACCTTGAACAATGAACTCGAAACAACAACAAAACCCAAACTCGTGATGAATTGATCTCTTGAATCGTGAGGTAATGATATTCAAAATAACCGATTCGCAGCCCATCAAGAATACCATTCAAATCAACAATCGAACATCCAGCCCGAAAACCCAAGGATATGAACGGATAAGATTCAATAATAAATCGCCGCTTTCAAATATCCTAGATTGGTTGAAAGCACCACAACTTTTCTGCTCAACGGAGAATCTTTGGGAATCACCCATCCCGTAACCATAGAACCAAGTGGTATGAATGCATGTGAATGTCATGATAAATGCGGCCTAAACCGATAAGATCGAGACAGAGGGCAAATTTTGGGGTGCAACAGTAAGAAAGAAGCCAATGTGGTATGGTCGAAAAGCCGAGCCAAGACCGACCGTGCTCAATCTGTGGGGCCAGATTCCAATCCTACATCAAGACAACCTCACGAGACAAATACACAGAATAACGCCAAGAATGAAGACAAGCATTTAAGATCAACATGTCATTGTCGCAAGCCTTGCAACATATGTTGAACGCAGAGTGATTACCTGAGGATCCTCCTCGAATGTCAACACTTCCTCTCCAAGTACAATCCTAATGCTAAGTGTGCTTACCATTCCAATAGCCTGTGGCACTAATCGACAATTGTCTCAAGAACAAGATTCAAGATATGATTGAAGCTAAGAATTGAATTTGATCCCCGCTGAGACCAATGTGATCATGCGCCTATGCCTAACCATGACAAGAGTTCCAATGTCGTTGGGATGATACTTATGTCTTCAATATAGATGACTTGACCATTCCTCCGATGATCGTTAAGAAGAATTTGTTGCAAGCCGTGTCAATCCAGATGCCCTGAGAACTGTCGCTGGTGCCCATCCGCCCGATGGTTGTGCTTGGTTGAGAAGACGCTGCTCAGGTATGATGGATAACCGTGAGATACTATTTCGAAACCACCGCGTAAGTCGTGTGAAGAAATGTCTAAGTTGAAGATTGACAATGCGAATCTAAACTGCACTATCTGTGTGGGACACCTTGGGGCAGCCAAGTGGAAAATATGATTACATGGTGAAGTACATGTCCTCGATAGTTACAAGATTCCTATTGAAGATGTTATGACCGGATGGGGTGACGATTTCAAGACTATGCCGATGTTAACACAATAAGAATTTCCTCTCACGATCCCGGCCTGAGTGGCACCTCTCATTATCACTTCTCCAAGACCAAGGCCATATTCCTCTAACAAAGCTATCCCTTGAACTATGGAGTGATGTTTACTATCATGGTGTCAAGCAAGATCCTCTCGACAATTGAAGATCTTACCATTGAGCTTCTATTCCGACATCGACAACATCACCGATCCAAGAAGGTGACCGTAACCGAAGGGTATTCTCTCTAGAGATCTCTCCTCCAAAAGACACCGCGACTCCAGCCAGATCTGCCTACTCCACCAATAGCCCCACTAGAGGGAAAGAATCTGGCTCATCCCGCTCAACCGTATACCAAAGGAAGTTATCAAGACACCTCCAAACAAGAAATGGAGGAAATTCAAGATCATCAAGAAGAGTGATTACAATGTTGTGGAACAATGGGATGACTCCATCCAAGATCTCCATGCTTGCTCTCGCTTGTGTTCGAGGCTCATGCTAACGCTTTGGTGAAGTTTCAAGAATGCTCATGTGCCGCAAGACACTACCACCGATCGTTCAAGTTTGTATTGCTAGCCCGGCTGCCAACAACGCCTAGGCTTCTCGATGTCGATTTGACTCCGCCGAAAGAAACATAACAAAGCCTTGCACATCTCTTGAATGCAAGGGTACTACCGCTCATGTTTTGCTGACACCCTCGCTTTGAATATCCTACCAAGACCGCTTTTGATCGGCTTGATGTCAAGGGTTGGTTCTCGAGACCCGACATTATCGTGAGAGCTTTTGATGGTTCTAAGCGCACAAGATTGAGAGCTCACTGCTCATAAAGTCGGTTCCCGACTTTTGATTCCACTTTTTTGTCATGGACATCCGTCCAACTTATTCTTGCCTACTTGACGCCCTTGGATACATGGGGCGCCATTTCTACCTTGCATCGGGTCAAATACCGGTGAAAGGGAAGGTTGTTACGATGTGGTGAAGAAGAATATATGGTCACCATCTCATCATTCCGCTTATCTCGAGATGGAGGGTTAATTCTTCGAGACTGTCAAGCTTTTGAAACAATTCCCAGAGTCATGCCTGCTGACTCTCCCGTCACTCGAAAGTTACGCAAGTCGCCTAGAATGGCCTCACGAAAGATGCTCAAGCCGTGAAGAAGGAAAGAGTACTATTTGGGGTCAGCTCCCGATCTTCCTTTCAAATTTGACAAGACTGGTTTAGGCTTCACCATCAAGGGTCGAAGATGATACGCGAACGTGCGGCCAACTTCCGCATCGCCCGTAGTGGAATCCATGCTAGAAGACAACGACAATGACTTCGACATCGCAAGTGGATCTTCCCAACTGAGCTCAAAGAATTGAAGATCAAGACGCTATACCAATCTCCTTTAGTCGAGTAATTGCTTTTGTTTTGTTTTGCTTTTCGTATTTCTTTATGTTTTGAACAATAAACTTTGAAAGCCTAGTGCCTTCCGGGCATCATGGCTCGCTTGAGGGTTATTATCTCGTCGCATGTATTTTCATTCAATAAATCGTTGGACTTTGCATTCAATTGATTGTTTTCTTTCTTTACTTTATCACCCCTTCAAAAGCTATGTGTTCTTACACACACCCACGTGATACACGCGTAATCACTCCGAATCTCAAGTAATAATATGCTAGTGCTAAATATGACTTTGATAATCCGATCTACCAAGTCAAGACGAAAGTGAGGAAGATTGTGAAGTGCAGGAGAACTTGCCAGATGCTACAGAAGAAGAGCGAGTTATACAACCACACGAAGAGCAAGTCGAGGTTGTGAATTTGGGTACCGACGAAGACAAGAAAGAGATCAAGATAGGAGCGGTCTTGAGAAGTGTTAAAGAAAGATTGGTTCGTATGCTACGAGACTATATCGAGGTTTTTGCTTGGTCATAATGAAGACATGCTGTGGTTGGACATTGATATTGTGGTACATCGATTTACAAAGAGGGTTTTCTCCTGAAATAGAAGGTTCGTCAGATGGCCCCGAGATGTCGAGAAGATCAAAGCCGGTTATGAAGCAGCTCAACGGGTTTCTTAGGTCACCTCTTATCCCTGGTTGCAATGTGGTACCCGTATAAGAAGGATGGCAAGGTACGAATGTGTGTGGATTATCGAGATCCGAACAAAGCCATCCGAAAGACGATTTTCCACTTCCTCATATTGATGTTCGTTGACAACACCGCCAAAGATAAGGTTTTCTCCTTCATGGATGGTTTCTCCTACATAATCGATCAAAATGGCTCCCAAGACATGGAGAAGACTACTTACACAATGGGAACTTTCGCTACAAGGTTATGCCGCTCGACTAAAGAACGCGGGTGCCACTTATCGTGCTATGGTGACCTTGTTTCATGACATGATTCATCACGAGATAGAGGTCACGCCGATTTACATGATAGCTCGATCACAGATCAAGAAGAACATCTTGATCATTTGCGTAAACTGCTCGGATGTTGAAGAAGTACAGATTGAGACTCAATCCTAACAAGTGCACCTTTGAGTCGATCCGAAAACTCCTAGGGTTTGTTGTCGTGGTAAAGGTATTGAAGTTGATCCCGCCAAGGTTAAAGCTATTCAAGAGATGCCAACTCCCCGCATCGAGAAGGAAGTCGAGGTTTCGGGCCGATTGAACTACATTGCCGATTCATTGCACACCTAATCGCACCGTGAGCCAATCTTCAAGTTACTTAAGAAAGATCAAGTGGTGGAATGGAATGACGATTGCCGATCGCTTTGACAAAATCAAGGAGTACCCATGTAATCCTCCTATCCCGATGCCGCCACCAAGGAAGACCTCTTATCATGTACTTGACATGTTAGAGAACTCAATGGGTGTGTGTTGGGGCAACATGACGAGTCTGGTCGAAAAGAGCATGCAATATACTACCTTAGCAAAAGTTTACCGACCGTGAAACAAGATACTCACAAATGAGAAAACTTGCAACGCTTTTTGGTCGTCACGACTAAGACAAGATATGTTGACTCACACTACCTTGTTGATTTCTAAGATGGATCCGATAAAATACATTTGAGAAACCAGCTCTCCGAAGAATAGCAAGATGGCAAATGATCTTGACCGAATATGACATCCAAAGACACTTTAAAGCGATCAAAGGAAGTGTGGTAGCCGATCATTTGGCTCATCGTCGTAGATGACTATCACCTATGCAGTTCAATTTCCAGATGAAGATGTTCTACTAGTTAGATTATAAGAACCGTGCCCGCACGAAGGACCCGAACAAGGATCCCGATGGACTATGGTTTTGATGGAGCCTCAAACGACTTGGCAATGGCATTGGCGCCATCATTACATTCCTCGCAGCGGACACACTTTCACCGCCAGATTGTGTTTCAGCTTGCACTAACAACATGGCCGAGTACAAGCGTGCATCATGGGTCTTAAAGTCGCTATCGACTTAAAAATCAAGTTCTTACAAGGGTATGGAGACTCACTTTAGTGATCACCGACATGGCGAGTGGGATACGAAGCATCCGAATCTCATTCCATATCGAGAGCATGTTCGAGTTTGATCCCTACTCAAGAGATTACTTTTGATCACATTCCACGAGAAGAGAATCACATGCACGCATTGGCTACTATGTCGCCTATGTTCAAGGTTAGATGGGACAACGAGGCTCCCGATCATCATGAGAAGTTCGACGAACCAAGATATTGTTATGAGCTTGATACGTAAGAGAAACCTTGGTACTATGACGTGAAGAGGTATCTTGAGACTCAGAATATCCGCAGGGCATCTGTTAATGATAAGAAGTTCATGAGAAGATTTGCATCCAAATTCTTCCTCAAGAACGGCATCTTATACAAGCGCAACCACGACTTGTGCTTATCTACCGTAGACCGTAAAACAAAGAATGCGTATCATGGAAGAGTTACACTAAGGCTAATTTGGTACCCACTCCAGGGACACACCATGGCTAAGAAGATTTTGAGAACGGGTTACTATTGGTCCACCATGGAAGTCGATTGTCACCGCTACCGATCTTGTCACAAATGCCGATTATGCCGATTAAAGTACACGCATCTGCACCTCAATGTTCTAACTTCTCCGTGGCCTTTGCAATGTGGGCATTGACATGATTGGAGAAATTAAGCCCACGGCCCAATGGACATCGCTTCATCCTTGTGGCAATAGATTATTTCACCCGGGTAGCAGCCTCGTCGATCCGTTACCAAGAATGTTGTGGCTCGATTCATCAAGCATAATCTTATCCGCTTGGTATGGCACTCCCGAAAGGATTATCACGATAATGGTTCCAATCTCAACAACAAGATGATCACCGAACTCGCACGCAGCTCAAGATCAAGCATCACAATTCCTCTCCATATCGGCTAAGATGAATGGCGCAGGAAGCCGCCAACAAGAACATTAAGAAGATTATATGTAAGATGACCGTGACATACAAAGATTGGCATGAAATGTTACCATTTGCTCTTCATGGTTATCGCACCACAAACGAACACCAACAGGGCAACCCCTCTCTCTTGTATACGGTATGTAAGCCGCCTTACCCATCGAGGTTCGATACCTCAACCGAGTCCTCCAAGAGGCGAGGCGAAGACGATTGGGTCCGCATCGCCTTGACCGATTAACTTGATTGATGAGAACGACTCATCCATCCGCCATGGACAGATTTATCGAAACGAATGATCGAGCATTTAACAAGAAAGTCAAGCACCGAGTCTACCAAGTCGGTGATCTAGTAGTCAAGCGCATCATTCTTCCACAAGGTGATCCTGTGGGCAAATGGACTCCCACCCACGAGGGACCATTTGTAGTCAAGACAAGATTTTCCAGAGCTATGATACTTAGCACCATGGATGGTGAAGACTTCCCACACCCCGTGAACGCAGATATAGTCAAAAATACTACGATAAAAGAGACCCGCTAGGTCGACCGCCTAGGCAAAAATAAAGATCCTCGCGAACCAAAAGGTTCGGCAAAAATAAAGGATATATACAAAACATGTACACCGCAAGTCGAAACCCGAAAAGGCGGCTTGGGCAAAAGGGTATCCTAGACGAAAACCCAAAGGGAGGTCTAGGCAAAGTTAGGTTTCAAGCGCATTTACTATGTCTCTTCCAGATCACCGCCCCGCACACTATCAAGATTCAAGGTTCAAATGGCGAGGATCAGTCTACTCACTTTCTACTGACAGCAAGGAGATGAGATAGTCGAAATGTATGAGTACTAGCATAGTTGGAACTTAACGAGATTGTTTCCGCATAGCTTTTTACCTTTCTTGTGTACAAACTACTTGGCCATACGCCACATTTCAAATGAATGCGAGTTCTTTCTCTTTACAATTTTCACTGTTGTTGTTTGCAATAAGTCCAACGTTTGCTTTGAATGACTATATGCATTTGACAATAAGAATCTAATCACAAACATACGAAAAGTGAACATGCAAAAGTACTTACTACAGGTTCCAGGAATTGAGATGACGACGAAAGTCACCAAATAGTCCCCACAGAGCATGATCCCCACAAAGGTGTCACTCGCAACACACCTTCCCCAGCGGAGTATATGTTAATCCATGAGCAGTGATTCCACTCAACCGAGCAATGTTACATCAATCTCCAAGCAGTAACACCTCATCCCCAGTCAAGGTATTCATCCCCATCGGATATTTCTCAATCCTCCCCTCCCCAGCAATGTGTCCGACACAAGACTTGGTCAGATAGTGCATCGGAGAAAACATACACCTTTTATTCCCCAGCCAGAGATTACAACGGGCTCCAGACTCTTCTAGCCCGGTTTCCCAGCAACTATCAAATGCTCTCCAGCGAGATCTACACTCGTGTTCCCAGAGAGCCCTAAATTTCCTCGCAGATCTACATACAAGGTCCCCAACGGATCGCCTCCCGCATTCTCTTCATAGGTCTATATATGAGATCTCCAACAACGAGTTTCAGTCTCTACCTCCTCAACAATATCTAGGCCCAAGACCCGGTCGATAGTGCATCGGAGGAATCCAGATATCTTCTTCTCCTTCCAAAGCGGGTTCTCACCTACACAAATCCAAGCGGAAGTCGAAATCTTCAAGGTAATATCCGATCTTCTTCAAGATGGATATGTTTTGAAATACCACAACATTTATCATTCATTCATTACTCATAAAGTCATAATTCATGCATATGTCATTCATATACATCGTCATGCATCATACTTTGCATAAACTAACCAAATTTTCTATCAAAGTTCTCTTGTTTTTCCAAAACAGTAATGCCCACTTCCGACGCAAACAGTCCAGATTAAGCCCCGAATCGACGGAAAACTATCCGAAGACCGCCTTTGGTTGTCCTCCGACGACTGGTCCAGATTAAGCCCGAATCGACGGAAAACTATCCGAAGACCGCCTTGGTTGTCCTCCGACGATCGGGTCCAGATTAAGCCCCGAACCGACGGAAAACTATCGAAGACCACCTCCGGTTATCCTCCGATAATGTGCAATGGATCAACACCGATGCACAACAGGAAGCTATCCACATTTTTGCCAACTACAATCTCCTCGAGAATCGACACGAAGATTTATTTCGACCTTCCTATTATCAATAAAGAACTATAGAGTCTAGCGCACGACTGGCCACCTTGGATGGCATCTTAAGCCCATCTCCGACTACTTGTCAACATTTCTTCACTTCGAATGCCGCATATATGGTTAAAAATCAATACAAACCAATAACTTCATTTAAAGTGAACATGAAGTCTAACGTATCCCTCGGATGGCATCTTAAGCCCATCTCTCTCCGCTCCAGAACATCTACAGAGTCTAACATACGACTCACTCCCAAAGATCGACCTTTCTAGATGGCATCTTAAGCCCATCTCCGCTGGCCTCCTATTAACAACCGCGAGTCTAGCGACGACTGCTCCCCAAATAAGTTCCAACTTCTCCAAATGGCATCCAGAAGCCCATTCCCGCATCATCCACCAACAATGAGTGCAAATTTCGTGTATTGAGTGTTCAATCATCTTCACCTCCTGTGTCACGAAGACAAGCGTGTCAATCTAACCCTTCCAAGACAAGAAGATTGAACAGGGGCAGCTGTCATAGCCCAAAATTTGCCCTCCATCTACTCAAGAGATTTCATACATCCATACTCAAGGATTCCTCAAGAGTTGATCAGACAAACTCTCTCCTAGACAATCAACCTAAACTAGGGTTTGGTATCTCTCAGGTCAAGATGGATTTCCAACATCTCCAATGGTCTTCATGCCTCCTCATATGCTTCAAAGATTCTCCATGTCAAATTTCAAGCCTCACAAGTCAAGTTTCCTCGTGCAATTGCTCGATGATCGAAAATCGTGTATTGGACAAAAGTCAACGTGGTCAACATACACAAAACTTCGATTTTTGGTCAACATCCTCATTTTGAAGTTACATTCATCATTTGATCAAGGGTTGATCATGATTCATCAAGAAAACTCAAGATTTGCTCAAAAGTCAAACTTTCTAAATTAGGGTTTCTAGATGAAAAGTCAACTGAACTTTGACTGATCATAACTTCTTCATACTTTCTCAGAAATTTTTCCACCACCTCTTGTTTTGAAGGAAATTCAATTCTCTACAACTTCATGTCTCACAAGAATGTCCAAAAAATGCTTCATTTGAGAGGTATAGCTCAAAACATTACAGGTCATTTTCAAAGTCAACAAAAGTCAACTTTTGTTTTGAAGATATATTGAGCATGGTAACTCCAATTGATATGAGACCAAAGACATTGTTTAGAGGACTCTTAGAGCTTTCAAAAGTCCAAGAACACTCAAAATGTGGAAAATTGAGCAAGTTACACCATCCACAAGTTGGGCAATTTTGAAAGAATGCACAAAGAGAGATGCTTCAAAAAATCAAATCTTTTGCAAATGGGCCTACTTTTTCTTCATCCAAACTTATTCCTCATGCAAGTAGGAATGTCCAAGCCCAATGCCACGATTTTCTATTTTATTTTCCTATTTAATTTGGAATTTATTCATTTAAATACAAATTAATTTGAAAAATAAAGTATAAAATCAAAATTAATTGAAAGATTGATTTTTATTGCTTGCTTGTGATCCAATTAACCCATAAATGCCAGCAATTTCAAATTGAATCAAATATGGAAGATTAGATTGAAATTGGACCAAAGTTTGAAAATTTGATTTCATGAAAAATCAAAATTGATTTTCATTGATTATTGATCAAATCTTTCCAAAACAATGCCAAATCCATCCAAAGATATATACTTGATGCATACCAATTGCAAGAAAAACGAAAAAATTGCCTTGGAAACCCTAATCTCAAACTCAAAAAACCGTGCCTCTCAAGCAACAAGCAACCTTGGATTTAGGTGGTTTCAAGCAATTTTGAGCATTCCATCTTGTTCCTTGTGCCATTCAGAATCGATCCAGATACTTGCATCATCAAAAACCATCTAGAATTGAGAAATCCAGAACTCGGTTTGTCAAACTTTTTCCAAATTCGATTTTGAACATTCATGCATATTTAACGTGTTTTGTTGTTTGTTTTATGTTTAGAATGAAGTTTGGAAACTTTCTGCATAGTTTGATTGTGTTTTTGTGACCTAAATCGAAATCCACCATGGTTAGGGTTTCCTGCTTCGAATTGGGGTTTCCTTAAAACGGACAAATTGGACAATAAGACCTATACTATTGAGTTCGGGATGGTCAGAGGAATCGAGCCATGGTCTTAGATATAATTTATATTATGTGTGTTGCATTTTTATGTTTGTAGGTCATAGCGCCCGAGGCCGACGCAAAATGCCTTAATTCAAACAAGAACGATGAAGTTCTTGGCGCCAAGACGAGCAATAAGGCGACGCAGATAATCCACTAACTCCGCTTCCAAACAAGAAGGCATGCCACCGCTTGGTCATTATTTTCAAAGTTTGAACACAAGGTCTCCAGTTCGAATCCTGGCAAGACCAATGTTCTTTTCCTTTTTGCAAAACTCATTATTTTCCTATTTTCTAATTATTTCAATATTTTCATATTATTTTAATTGTTTTCATAATTTTTATTCTGCATTAAAAATTACCAAAAACATTTTTTCTTTTTACATTATTTTCATAAAAATGTTTATTTAATTTAATAAATTTAAAAATATAATTTTTGCATGCATATTTATTTTATTTATATTTTTGTATTTAATTCACTTTTAATTGCGTTTTAATTATTAAATCTTTTTCCAAAAAATCCCAAAAAATTATTTTAATATATTTATCTTATTTCTAGCATGTATTAATTTTTCCATATTAAAATTTGCATTTTTCTAACATTTTTCTCTTGTTCGATTCATATTGCATTTTTCGATTTCTTCTGTTTGTACAGGTTGATCCGATTCAGACGATTTTCTCTTTATCATTTTATCATTCTATTTTTTCCAATAATGTAATTGCTCATGGGATGTAATAGTTTAATTTAGGACTTTATTTTCCGCATTTTAAATTATGTATCTGCCCCAAAGCCTTGTAATAGCGTAGGTTTTACTTTCCGTACCTTTACATTCCCGCTTTACATTCCGCATTTTACTTTCCGCACCCTTATCAATTGCTAGTAATTAGGCGTGTATGGCAAGATAATAATTGGACATAGCTCACACTAATCTTCAAGATAATATATTCGAATTCAACACACTTATCACACACGCACCCTTAGGTAATTCTCTCGATGCCTTCGATTTCAAATGGTCATGTCCCTCGAACGTAGAGGTATTCTAGCACCGCTGCCTTTCAAACAAATCATCATAGTCCCTTCGATACAAAGATCATAGACCCACGATGTCGCCTCCGAATACATGATCTTGACCTCGATTGTCGCCACGAAAATGATGATAGTCCCTTCGAATGTGCTAGGATACTTCCTACAAGTTGCCTTCTATGACCATCCGATGTCCCTTCGAATGTCCCGCTTACATCCAACGAATGGAGCTACCTACTAACTAATGGTATGGCTAGTGCTATTCTAAAGGAATGTAGAAGTACAACAAAACGACCAATTCTGAGTGGGTAAATAAGTCTTTTAGTTGCTTGCTCTATCAAATGCTTTTCACACCACACACTTTTTTCAAAGTTCAAATTCTTTTCAAAACAAAAACATTTCCGAACACTTTGTATACACTCCTACATGAGTCATTACAAAGTCAAAGCGAAATGCCTTTTCAAAACATTTTGTCAAACACACAGAAAGCAATTTTAAAAAGTGATTTAGAGCAACTAAGAGCCCGTAGATAACTACGGATGGAAAGGGGTGCTAATACCTTCCCTTTTCATAACCATTCTCCACTTAATCTAACGAAGGTCTTTTTCTCATACTTTTACCTTCCCTTAATTGGATAAAAATAAAAGTCGGTGGCGACTCTTGCTATCCGCACATTTGGATACAAAAATCCTACAAAGTCAGTTCACCGTATTACAGAACCCAGTTTGCAGCACCTATCTTGTGCAAAATAGCAAACTTTACACTTAGTTTGCTGGCAGTTAGTTTTCCCTTCATTGGCCAATGTTTCACTTGTTTAGCAGTGATTGTGTGATGATTTGATTATCGCTTTTCTAGCTCGTTGAGCATCATCGATCCGCCCAAATATTTGTTGATCACACTTGGGGAAAACTTCACTCTTCTTCCTCGACATAAATGTCTTGAAATCGCTAATCTTCCATCAAGATAGCCACTTGACAAGTTCACAATGAACTCCTTCACCAACACATCATAACAATTTGAAAACTTCACCACGTCTTCATTAACCCTTCTTTAATCAAATCAATAACATCCTTGCATTCAAGGGCACTCTTATTCAGTTCCCTTTCAAGTGAAATTCTCTTCAAACACACATATTTCCACCTGTTAGCATTCTCAGGGTGGTGGAAAGAAATGTTGTCAATTTCCACTTCAGGGACTTTGGGCAGAGGCTTTTCTTGGATGAATGTCTGAGACATTCTCTTCAACATTAAAATTAGAATCATCATCAGGTTTTGATTGTTCAGGTACCTTCCTCTTCTTCACAATTGGGGTTCTCTTTGGCCTAGAGATACCACCAACAGTCTTCACCCTACTCTTCCCCTTGGGGGTTCCAGCCTTGTCTTTACCAGATTTTTCTTCAGTCTTGCTCTCAACCCTTGGAGTCTTATGAGCAACTTTAGCAACCTTCTCCTGAACAGGACTTGGAATAACATTCTGCTTCCCTTTCCTATTCATCACCCTTCTGGAAATGCTAGGATTAACTTTAGCAATGAGGTCATTATCAGAGAATTCCTCATCTAGATTAATAACAGGGGGTTCAGCCAAGTCCTTAGAATCTTGAATTGGAGACTTTTCAAGATCATCACCAATTGGTTTCTCTGGAGTCTCTTCTAGAATACTGTCAGAGATATAGTCAGCAGGTTTCACAGGAGTTGTAACAGAGTTACATTTTGCTGGAGATTCCTCAAGTATACCATCAGAAATCTCATCTTCATTAACAATAGGAGGTTCAATAGGAGTGTCATCCTCACACACTTCAGGAACTGGAACAGAGGGATTAACAACATTCTTGATAGGAGAATCAATGGGAGTTTCAGTATCAGGATCCATAGGTGTTTCCTTGACATGATCATCAGATGTCTTGACATTCTCAATGACATCTGGATCAGCTACTAAACTAGGGCTAGCAGACTCTTGGTTTAGAGGGACAGAAACCCTAGGTACAGATTGGTTCTCATTTAGGATACTAGTCACTATCCTAGCAATGGCTTCATGTACAGACCTAGACCCCTCTTTGTTTGCTATTTTTGGGGGTACAGAAGAAGATGGTTCAGAGGTCTTACCAGAAGGTGATGCTTGTGACCTTCGTGCATTCCTTGTACGCAGTTTCTTGACTTTCTCAGGGTCAGTTGCTATTGCACGAAGTGGAGTAATCCTCAGAGCTTCAACATGCATGGTTTCAGCATTTGCCCTAATCTCAGCCATGGTGGGAGAAGAAGAACCAGATTCTTGAGATGATGAAGAGGATGAAGACATATTTTGCTGATAGATTTTGAAGAAATGAGAACGAGAATGGTAGTGGGTTTGAGAGTATCTTTTGGATGAAGAAAATATGATACTTTCAAATGAAGAAACTATTATATGAAGGAGTCTCTTCCTATTCTTGGACCTTTTAAAAATAAGATGAAAATAATTAAATGACCCACTTATAGTTAATTGAAATAAAAGGTCTCTTCCATTCCTTGTTGTAAGCAAAGTTAATTGCTACAACTCCTCATATTGACAAATACCCATCTTGCCCCTTAAAAGATCAAGCTGACTAGTCTCAAGAGCTTTAGTAAAAATGTCAGCCAGTTGAAGTTCAATGGATATATGTTCCAATTTAACCACTTTCTCTTCCACAAGGTCTCTGATGAAGTGATGTCTAATGTCAATGTGCTTAGTCCTACTGTGTTGTATAGGATTCTTTGAATTATTAATAGCACTCAGGTAGTCACAGTACAATGTCATGACATCCTGTATGACATTGTACTCAGTCAGCATTTGCTTCATCCAGTCCATCTGAGAGCAACTGCTACCAACTGCTATGTACTCAGCCTCATCAGTGGACAAGAACATACAGTTTTTCTTTTTGCTGAACCAAGAAACAAGATTGTTTCCCAAGAAAAAACATTCTTGGACTGCAAGTCACACAGATGGAATACTCAACATTCCTTTCACAGAGCAAGTATGCAAGGAATTTTGTCAAGAAGTTTGGACATTCCTCCAAATACTATGTCATAAATTTGAGCCACCATTATCTTTCCTCCTTCATTCTTGACAAAGAGAGTTTCATCCAAGGCTCCTTTCCTATATCCTTTTTCAGTAAGGAGCTTGGTCAGCCTTTCATACCAGGCCCTAGGAGCTTGCTTCAGCACTTTAGAAATGGTCAGATGTCTAGACATAGAGTGTGACAATCTGGTTTGCTTTCCAATCTGGTGCCACAATTTTACCTCCTTTTCATCTTTGTCTGTAGAGCACACAGAAGACGGGTTGGTGTTCTCAGATTTCCACATGTAGCAGTTGTCCTTTGATCTGACTCCTCTCATAACCACTTCTTGTTTGTCATTGATTACAAGACATTCAGACTTAGTGAAGTTGACTTTGAATCCTATATCACATAGCTGACTTATGCTTATGAGATTAGCAGTCAGACCTTTCACCAACAACACTCCATTTAGATTTGGACCTCTAGACCAGTTTGAGTTTCCAACACCTTTGATTTCTCCTTTAGCTCCATCTCCAAAAGTAACAAAACTGGTAGAATGAGGTTTAACATCATTTAGAAGATTTCTGATTCCAGTCATATGCTTAGAACACCCACTGTCAAAGTACCAATCTTCCTTGGCAGACACTCTAAGGGAAGTGTGAGCTATCAATGCTACAGTCCTCTTCTTCCACTGTTGAGTGTAGGGTACCTTGCTGTTATTAGGTTTGACATAAGGAGTCTGATTAGGGTATCCATGTAGTCTATAACAGAAGGTTTTTATGTGTCCAAACCTTCCACAATGGTGACATCTCCATCTTTGAAACTTCTTATTCATGTTTCTCTGATCTTGATGTTGACCCCAATGTTGTGACATCTGCTTTGACATTGGCTTATTAGGTCTGTTCTTCTTCTTGTTATCAGCAAATTTCTTTGCAGCCCCATACCCTGAGCCAGACACATTTCCTGTTTTATGTTGTGACATCTGCTTTGACCTTGGTTTCCCATGCCTCTTCTTCTTCTTGTCACTAACAGGTTTCTTTTCAGCCACATATCCTAGACCATGCTTATTTCCTGCATTTTGTCCAAGCTGAAGGATTTCTTCCAACTTATCAGTCCCAGTAGTCAACATCTTGACAGACTTAGTCATCTGATCAAGCTTGGAATTCAACACTATAATTTCACTGTTGAGATGACCTATAGTGACTGTATTTTCCTTCTTCTCAGCTTCCTGCTTCACATTTTCTGCCTCCAACTTCTCAATCAGCTTTTTCTGCTTTTCATTCTGCTGACATACTTCACCACTTCTGATACACAGCTTCTTGTAAGTATCAGCAAGTTCTTCAAAGGTCACTTCCTCATCACTAGAGTCATTATCAGAATTACAACTTCCAGAAAGTGCAGTGACAAGTTTGGCTGATTCCTCTTCAGAGTCACTACTTGAATCACCATCAAACTAAGTGACAACCATTCCTTTCTTTTGTTTCTTAAGAAAGGTAGGACATTCAGCTCTAATATGCCCATATCCCTCACATCCATGACACTGGATTCCACTGCCTTGACTCCCTTTTTCCTCTGACTTGGATCTTCTGCTGGAGTCATAAGATCTGCTGATGTCAGATGAAATGTCCTTGACATTTGACCTTGACTTTGGATCAATCCTCTATATGAGCTTGTTGAATTGTCTTCCAAGCATAACTATGGCTTCAGATATCTTCTCATCATTACCCTTCTTGCATTCCTCTTCAGTATTGGATACAAGGGCTATGCTTTTATTCTTCTTATCAACATTTTCACTGATTCCCATCTCAAAAGTCATAAGAGATCCAATAAGTTCTTCAACCTTCAAGGTGCTGATGTCCTGAGCCTCCTCTATTGTAGTTACTTTCATTGCAAATCTTTTAGGCAAGGATCTGAGAATTTTTCTCACCAACTTTTCTTCTGACATCTTTTCTCCTAAAGCTCCTGAGGTGTTGGCAATCTCCAAGATATTCATGTGAAACTCATGAATGTTCTCATCTTCCTTCATCTTCAAATTCTCAAATTTGGTAGTGAGCATCTTAAGTCTTGACATCTTCACCTTGAATGTTCCCTCATGAGTAGTTTTGAGAGTGTCCCAAACATCCTTGGCCAGCTCACATTGATGAACTAGTCTGAAGATATTTCTGTCGATTCCATTGAATAAGGCATTCAATGCTTTAGAGTTCCCCAGTGCTAGCTCCTCTTCCTTTATGTTCCATTCTTCCTCAGGTTTCAAGACAGAGGTTCCATCCTTCTCAAGCTTGGTGGGATGTTTCCATCCTTTGTCAGCAGCTCTCCAAGCTTTAATATCCAGTGACCTCAAAAAGGCAACCATACGAGGTTTCCAGTAATCATAATTAGATCCATCCAGTATAGGTGGTCTACCTCCAAATTCTCCTTCCTTATCCATTATGCCAGAAACTATTATCCCTAGATCTCACCCAGAAATAACAGGCAGGGTGCCTGCTCTGATGCCAATTGAAATACCTGGCAGCAGATACTTGATGTCACAGAGAATGTTATGACACAGTATTTGACACTCTATTAACAATTCACACAATAAATTTAAATAGCAGTAAAGAACACAATAAATTGTTTACCCAGTTTTCAGTGTCTAACTACACCTACATCTGGGGGCTACCAAGCCAGGGAGGAAATTCACTATTAGTAGAATTAATTCAGGAATAAATCAACCAGTTTATCTCCTTCACTTAAAACCTACCCAATGCAACTTCAATCTAAGTCCTACTTAGACCTGAGTTCCTACTCACTCCCCCTCAATCACAGCAGTGATATCAACCTATTGATTAATTGAATTGTGAAGACACACTTCAATACACTATCTTGATTTTGCTTCAAAGCTTTAATCAAGAGACAAACACTCGTGCTTCAAAGCTTTGAGTGATAAACTATCCTTACAAACAAATCCTAGTCCAAGGCACTTATCAATTGATAATTGCTTTGCTCACAAGAGTAACTAGAATTACACAAAATACAACCTGCTAAATCTTCAATACATTCCAGAGGCGCAACAGCAAAGTAAGGGTTGTATTCCTATTATAGAAGCAGTCCTGAAACTTCAGTTTTGGGCTTCCATAAAGATAGATAGGGTTCACTTAATTAATCCTAAAAACTTGGTCTTATCAACAACCAATTTAGGTTTAACTAAGATTAACCTAACAGCCACGTGAGCATACAATCTAATAACAGAAAAACATAATAAAGCAGCTCAACAAACTTCCTGAAAAATCTCAGGAAAAACAGATTCTGCAGAACAGAATGTCACACTGAATGTCATACCATCTGTTATGACATCAGAATATTTTCTGCAGAATTCCAGCACAGCTTTTAGCTTCCAGTTCTGAGCTGTACTTTAAACATCCTTGTCAAGTAGGATTTATCTTCAATCTCTGAATGTCATGACATTTATCAAGACATTGTCATAGCCTAGTTTTATCAAAAATTAATGCCAACTTAAAACACTAACAGTTTCTATGACCGAACACACTTGTGTTAATTCCATGCAATCACAGGATCACCGCAAATTGAGTTATGATATAATCTGTTAAGAAATCTTACTTCTTGTCAGCTGCGATCCGTCACTAAAGGTGAAACCAATAATCTCGCACATCACTACAACATATAACTATACCCCCGTATAGAAAGGCATGGTTAGCAAAAACCAAGGCTATCGAACAAATATACGGTAATTGGGAGGATTCATACAAAGAGTCACCTTGCTACATGAATGCACTGCAAACATATGCTCCTGGAACATTTTATGTTATGGAATATTCAGTAGACCTCTCTGGGCTTTTCGACCTTGCATCATTGAGTTTACACACTACAAATCTATTATACAGATAAACAGAACGTGGTTGTACGGGAAATACAAAGGCACCCTACTGATGGTCGTCGCACTAGATGGAAATAGTAACGTATTCCCAATCGCCTATGCTCTTGTCGAGGTAGAAACTGGAGGTGCTTGGAGTTTCTTTCTAAAGAATCTTCGAACACACGTAGCTCCATAATGTAATCTTTATCTGATTTATGACAGACATGCTTCTATTGAGAGTGCGTACAACAATCCCGCTAATGGTTGGCACGGCCCCCCTTCTACACATGTGTATTGCGCAAGACATATCATTCAAAATTTCATGCGCGAGATCAAAGATAAGAATCTTCGGAAAATAGTTATGAACACAGGGTACGCTAACACAACCACGATTTAAATATTATCTCAATTAGATCAGAATGGCAAATCTAGATGCAGGTGCGTGGGTTAATAATTTGTCAGTGGAAAGGTGGACAAGGTCATACAACAATGGAATGCGTCACATGACAACAAACCTAATAGAATCAATGAACGTCATCTTCAAAGGCATCAGAGCACTCCCAATAACCGCTTTGGTGAGTTCAACATATTTTAGGACGACCTCGTTGTTTGCACAAAGAGGTGAAATATGGAACGTAGTGGTACAATCGAGACAACTTTGGAGTGAAAGTTGCATGAAATTTATTAAGGTCGAAAGTGTCAAATCCAACACTCATCATGTTACAAGATTCGACCGACATAACCATAACTTCATTGTGAAAGAGACACTTTACCGCAATGATGAGTTGGCTAGACAAGAGTATAGGGTTAAACTACCATCTCGTTGGTGCGAATGTGGAAAGTTTTAGACCTTTCGAATGACTTGCTCTCATGTCATTGCGGCATGTGCACATGTTCATCACAATGCACTGCTACTTCTTTCTCCCATTTACAATTCTGAGACCTTGCTCAACGTATACAACAATGCCTTCGAATTGGTAGCAAAACCAAATTATTGGTTTGCGTACGAAGGGGAAGTAATTTGGCACAACAATCAAATGCGAAGAAATAAAAAGGGTCGTCCCAAAAGCAAACGTATCACAACTTAAATGGACGACCTTGACAAACTAGAAAGAAAATGTGGTTTATACTGTCAAGTCAGACACAATTAGAAAAATTGTCCCACACGTGCTACAAGCTCGACAACGTGAAATTTGTATGGAAATTATCTACACTTTTAAATATTATAACTGAACTTTTTTTCATTAATAGAATTTCTTTCAACCATGAATACGCAAACAACAACATAAAAGACATCACGATTAAAACAACAACGTAAACAACATGAAAATAAAACATCAACAACACAAAGAAAAATCTAAGATACTACAACCGTTAATACAATTTCATCGAATCCATACATCATCGTGATAATGTCTACATCTGTTTTGACTTCCTCCAACCAAATTCGAGGTTGTCCAGTTGTGAAATTCACGGTCGTTCTTTTTCTATGGATCCTTCTAATTTCTTCTCGAACTTAGATTTCTCCCTCTAACCATCACATCAACTCTTTTTTCAGTTTGGCCATGGTAAAAATGTGCCAAAGTTTCATTTTCATCGGAGGTTTGGTGACCGAGAAAATAACGTATTCATCTCTGATATAGATGTATGGTGATGTCATGATACAAAAAAAGATAGAAAATAAGGAGAGAAGTTGAGAAAATGTGAAGAGTGAATGAGACATGGGTGTTGTATTTATAAAAAAACACGAATACACATAGGAGCCATCTGTGATGGCTCATACTCATAAGAAAAAAATGGAGGCACCATCTGGGATGGCTTAAAGTAAGAGGAGGCGCCAACTGGGATGATGCCTAAGTGTATTTGCTTAGTGCATGATCCATCTCAGATGGCGACTACGCGTAAATGTTTTCTGAAACAGGGTTATTTGCGTAAATATTTTCAAAACATGGTTATTTGTTTTTTTTCTTTTCAAAACATGGTTATTGCCAAAAAAATCATAACATGAAGCAAATAACAAAGAACATTAAACATCAAATAATAAGAGATTTTATACATGTCCGGGTAAATCACTTTGCTTACTTATGTCTTCAAGAATATTTTGTTGAGCGTTTCTATTATATGAGATGTGAGTTTTTCATAGGTTATGCCTATGAACCTTCTTATAACAGAATAGTAGATTTTACAATGACTAATCCCTAAAACAAACAATAGATTTTACACTGGAATAATCTTATAATCGAATAGAGATTTTATATCAGGCTAAACTTAAGAATCAAACATAGATTTTACCTAGATAATCTTAAGATCCAACAATGATCTTTTCACAAGTCGAGTTATGAACCAAACAAATATTTTACTTGGATAATCACACGAACTAAACATGAGCTTTTGACTGGTTAAGCTCATAACGAAAAAAAACATTCTCAAAAGACTTTACACAAGAGACAACACTCTTTTGAGTAAATTACAAAACTAGCATTGCACCATTACACAAACACATGAATATTACCATCGATATTTTTCACTCAAGGCACTAAGGTAAGCTTATGAAGAATTAGAAATAGATGAAGTAAGAAAGTAGAAGCGAAAAATAATAGCTATAAATGTTAGACGATATACTATGATCTAGAGGGGAGGGGGTAAATAGTTCGCAAACGAAATTTTCTTGTTTAAAACTTGTTTTAAACATTATTTAACTATGACAAGCTGAAAAAATCTCGGATCGACAATCGTCTATCCCGAACCATTATTGAAAAGATCGGATATGCATTAAACCGTATAGAACATATTCGATTGATGAGAAAATTAATCAATATTTTTTCAGATACAATGTTTGAATAAAACCACAAAATGATAATCGATTTCCCATGAAATATCAAACAAAACTTGAGTTAAGCAATTTGTCGAACACTTGGTGTGCAATCAATTCTAATAAGGTTTTTCTTTGATTTTGTTGATATGAAAAAGCAATTGCACTCCTATAAATTACAATCAACTAAACAAAACAATTTGAAATATTAGACAAAGAAATTATTTCAATGTATCAATTACACAATAAATTATTTTATATTTTGCAAGCAAAAGTAAAAGAGAGGTAGAGAGACGCGAGGATTTGTTTAGGCGGTTCCCCAACTGGCCTCACTATGGGTATGTCTGCCCCATATTCTAATTAAATTGAGATAATGAAAATCAACCTTTGCAAATGTTGTTTACAATAGAAAAAGTAGAAATCCAACACTTCAAACCCGATGTTTGATGTTTATCATATCTTCTTCTCTTCTCTTGATCTTGAGTTTAATCAAGTACTCCAATACTTTCAATTTGATCCTCCGGTTACCTTTACTGCTATGATAAAAACCTCGTTCTTCAAATATTTCACTAAGATGAATCTAAATTATGAAATATTACGACTCAAGATTATCAAAATGATCCTCCGGTCACCGTTACTTCTTTGATAGGAACATCTTTCTTCAAAGCTTTCACTCGGCTGAATCCAATTTGCGAAATCTTGTGAAAACTCTCAAATCTTCCTTGGTCTTGAAAGACAATCCCAAATAGATTTTCTTGAAATCCATAAAGAATTTCTAACCCAATTGATTACAACAAACCTGATTAGACCTTATCAATCTATCTTAAGATTAAAAAAAAAGAAGGTTATGTGTAGTTGTATGTATGCAATGAGAGGGGGTGGAGATTATAAAAAATATTTTGTATATTTTTTAATTTCAATCACTTAGAATAATGCACGGTGTCGAATAAAATGTCTTATTGTGATTGTCCGACACGTTGTTTGGTATGATTGCATGAGTAGGTTACAATTATGGAACAATCTGGGAAATTTTGGTAATCATATGGTGTAGCTCAAGTTGAAGAACTCAAAAGTGGTGAACTAACATGTTTCCTCATCAGAGACAAACATGTCGAACGAAGATGTCCTATGAAGAGCCATTTGACATCGTGCATGTAACCAGCTGGACAATTCGATTGTGTTGAGATATTTCAGATGTAAAATATTCTAGAATATTGTGTTATATTATGTGGCACACAGTTTGAAGATTGAAAAGAATCAAGCTGAATTTAGGAGATTATTTAGTTTCTAATGATGGGGATAATTTAGTAAAATAATGAATGAAATCCTATAATTTGGGATATATTTTTGCTACCTTACTTGCAACAAGTAAGTAGTGATTTGAAGCCCAAGTCAAGAACATTTAAGATTATAAAAAGAAGGCTTAGACTTAGGGTTTCAGAAGTAATCCTTGTATCACATATTGTAATATCTAAATAAGGGTTTAGTCTTTTGAGAGTCAAGTACTCTCTTGTGGTGTAAGTCACCCTTTGCATCGATTTGATGCATTGTGGTAGATATAGTTTTATATACATATTTAGAATCCTTTAGTTAATGGATTCTTTATTGTTCTTGGATGAAGCTTTGAAGCAAATCCAAGTATGTTAGTTAGTCAAGATTCTTGACTGAACTTTATTTGAAAGGGGTATATTTCAAGTAGTGTGATGTGGTCACCAATGGTTATGACTGTATATATCACGAAGGTGATTTAGGTTGTGAGATTGGTTTTCTTATCCTAGATGGGTTTTTGAGATAAATATTGCATTGGGTAGTGATTAGGTAAAACAGAGGTTGTTTACCTGTAAACATGAGGTTGTTTATATAAAGTAATACTACTGATAGTGTGATCTTCTTCCTGGCTTGGTATCCCCCTAGATGTAGGTGTTGTCGTACACCGAACTGGGTCATTATATCCTTGTGTTATTATCATTCTTCATTGTTGAATTTTTGTTTCTTGGATAATTGACATGTCATATAAGATGTTGGAACATCTGTTATGACTTTATGCTGATGTGATTGTATATCAATATGCTTTATGTTGTCGAGGTGTTTTTACATAGAGATCAATGTCTCAACATGTGTTATGACATTAGTTATCTGTATACCAGAATTTCAATATATATATATATATATATGTCTGTGTGTATGTGTGTGGTAAAAGAATGAAACAGAAAAATCAGAATTTCAAAATTATAAATTTGGATATTTTAAAACAGAGGGAGTCAACCCATTCAAGAAGGAAGTCGACTCATACGGGTAAGGGAGTCGACCCATGTTGCCTGGAAGCTGACTCCAAGTGGATAGAAAAGTTTTTAAAGATAAATGGTTCAGTAGGAGTTAAACCACAACTGGAGGGATTCGAATCATTCGTGTTGTGTGTCGACTCCAAACCCCTTATGTATCAACTCATTTTAGGCAAAGAATTTTGTCTCAAATTTATTTATGTGGGAGTCGACCCACAACTCAAGGGATTCGACCCATTCGTTTAGTGTGTCGATTAAAAGTGTGTGTGTATCGAAGCATTCATTTAGTATCTCGACTCAAAGTGCATGTGTATTGACCCATGAATTGAAGAAGAAGAAGAAGAGGAAGAAGAAGAAGATATATAAATATTTTTAGGTGTTGGTTGTGTATTGTTAGATTTAATAAACCATCAAGATCTAAAGGTGTGAAATCTGTTAAGATGATCAAATAGTTAATATTAAAATAATGATAATAATAAAGTATATGATGAACACTCAATAATATTTCTCCACTTATTAAAATAAAAATATAATAGAAATAACCAAATTAGATAACAAATATTTTATGAGAGACTAAAAAATAACGCTTATTAAATAATGTATTAAAATAAAACCTTAAATTAAGCTAAGTGATTTCAGAACTAATTAAGCCAAATTAAATAATTTTTTGAAATGCTTTTAATTTTCATTAAAATTTGAAGAGTATTAAGTTAAAGGGTACTTAAAACCGTACAACATGTTTATTCTAAGTCCAACATCAAAATTAAAAACAACTACCTTGTTAGAACAATATTTGATTATGTATTTAATCTTTAAGTTTTGATGATAGCAATACATATATTTTATATGTAACAATTTTTTCTCTAATAGTTTCTTGAGTGTGAAGATAAAACATTCTAATTGATTCAAGATTTTTGTATGAAGAATCATCAGAATAATATTTTGGCACACCTCAGAAAGACTGTTGCATCCGCCTTTGAAGAAACATCAATAGTTCTGATGAATGCTGAATATTCGCCAGAAAAGGATCCCCAACTATACTTAAAAAATAAGTTGTTTCTTCTAAAGAGACAAGTATTTTCTATAAGAGAATTTTTGCTTAAAGCTTTTTCTTCTAGATCAAAAATCGGATTTACTTCCAGATCAAAAATCAGATTTGCTTTCAGACCAGAAATCAAGCTTTTGCTTCCAGTTCAAAAATCAAGATTTGTTCGTCAGATAAGTGTTTCTTTCAAGTCTAAAGAAAATGTTATGATTTTGAAGACTGGCATTCTTGGAATACTCACATCTCGTTTCATCGGATATATTCCATCAAAAGACAAGATCAAAATAAGCAATACCATCTGGACTCATCATTAGAAAACATTTCTGTCAAGATGAGAACTCAGAAACTTGAACAAGTATGATTAATACAAAGGTACAATTACACATTCCACTATGGTGAACATATTGTACATCCAAAAATAAATTGGTGTGCTCCTAGTCTCCCACGATTGTTTTCTACCATTATGACAGATAGCAATGAAAGAAACGTTTGTATTATTCAATGGTATACTTTCTCAGCGTATATAAAGGAATGACTACTTCTTTGCAAAATGACGATCAAGAAAATAAAATAAATACATAGAAAAGAAAAGTTATTATAAGAAATTCAAGAGAGAAAATGCTCAAAAGAAAGTAACAACATAAAGAGTTGTTGCTCAGATTTGTAATAATCTTTACTCTCTAAAAACACAAGAGTTGTTGCTTATATTTGTGTATTTAATATCATTGTTGTATACATAAGAGTTGTTGATCATATTTATGTTAAAAATTTGTTCTTCATTGTAAGTGTTAAATCTGTTTTATAGAAGCACTATTGCAAACACTGATTGATTGTAAATCTGTTGAGATTTGTTTCCTTAAGTGACTAGGGTATATTCTGTAAACTCTAGAGGGCTAAGGTGTATTTCTAGACTCTTAGAAGTTGTTTAATATTTAAATATTAGTGGATTAAGTCCTTTTCTGAGGAAAAATCACCTTGGCAGGTGGACAAGAGTAGCATTTTCTAAGGTGAACTTGTATAAACTAATTGTGTCATCTTTCTCTCTTGCATTGTCTATAATTGATCGTTTGTGAAAAAAATTCTTTGAAGAATTTTTTTTTGAAAACCCATTTCAAACCCCTCTTTCTTGTGTTTTTATACCTTCATACATATCTCTATGAAGGATTATATAAATCCCACTAAATAATGTGTTCGAAAGTCAGGAAAATGAAAATACACCAACATCTATTATAGAGTGAGGTAAAACCTTACAAAACATTCATTTCTAAACTCCTTCATTTCTAAAATAAAAAAAAATACTTGAAATCCACGATCTATTATAGAGCTAGGCCAAAACCTTACAAAACATTCCTAGACAAAACATGCATTCATCTTAATTCTTCATATTTGAAGTTCAATAAATAGAATCTATGCAAATATTTTACCATAGTTCCACTGCTCCAACAAATATTCTAAATACCATACTTTTCAATATATATATACATATATACTAAATTACCATCATTTCAAGAAAAAAAATGATTCCATCAGTATAATTGGTAGGTCATTGTATATTATTTTTTTAAAATTATTTTTTATTTCAATGTCACACATTTGAAAAATTAGTAAAAAATTTCGTAGGGAACATATTGCGCAGAAAAATAAATATAACTAAAATAAATATTAAAAAAGAGGCCCCCCAATTTAATTGGCGGGTGCAATTAACACTTCAAAGAACTCTCCATTTCATTTAGAAACCCTTTGATAACAATTTTTTTTAATTATAGTTTAGTATATAATTTAGAAAGAATGGTAATTTGATTTTTTTCTTTAAAAAAGTTGTGGTATCTTGGTGCAAAATTCAATCTACATGTAGTTTATATTTGTAAAGGATCTGGAGAGTGCGAGAACTTTGCAGCCTCTTGAAGGGTGACGACCATATTTCACTCTCCGTGAGGTATTGCCTCGCCTCATGTGCCCCCTCCTGTCCAAATATGGGATAATGTGAGAAAAGACGTTTCTTGAGAAGAGAGAAGTTAGGGTCAGTAACTAGTCCACATTTCCTTAGTAAATAAGGATTCAATTATCAACAATTGATCAAGTAGATGGTGATCCTTCCCAAAGGAAACTCTAGGCTTATAAATACTTTTCTCTTAACATGAGAAAGAGATCAGAACCTAACTTATGCTTAACATACAAAGCATAATGCTCATGCAAAGCCTCTCACATCACATGAGCAAGTCCTTTAAAACCACTATAAAACCCCCATACAAGGATTCTCTCTACCGTGGACAAACCCTAACCATTGAAAACTATTGAAGATTCGAGTAAACACAAGAAATATGGGGGTTTGACTTGGGTTTCTAATATGATAAACTTTTGCAGATCCAAAGACAAACACAACAACAATAAAAATAACACAATGATTTTTATCTTGGTTCATTGTTAACTAAGCTAATTCAGTCCACTTGTCAGAGTGATTTCTCCTTCTCAATAAGTACTTAATCCACAAATTAATCATATTATAACTCAAAGATCAAGTGTCAATGATTTCTCGAGGCTACAAACTAAAGTTAGTCTCGCAAAGAATACAAACTCAAAGAAAAAATGTTGATGACTTCTATAGGCTATAGAGTAAACCTAGTCCCTCAAAGAATTCAATCAGAGTTACAATACTAAGATTGTGTGTTTACAATGATGCTTCTAAACAAGTAGACACTACTACAAAAAACATATTTCACCTCGAACTTGAAATACATTTAACCTCAGCTACATAAGCGAGATAACAAAGGGCAACATAAAAAGTTGTTGTCACTTTACCCCTCGGTTAATATAAAATTGAGGGATTAAGTTATATGCACATGAGTTTGAACCCCAACATCAACATTTTATTATTTTCACAACTTGTGCATCATACCTCTTAGCTTTTCAATAAAACCAATGGGTAAGATAAATTGTTTTTTAACTTGTTACATTATTTACATGAATATTAATAAGTTAATTTGTTTACAAACTACATAGTTTACCCGAAATATTACATTGTTAACATATAATATTAAAGTAAAAAATTAATTTCCCCGAAGATTCAGTTTTAGATATTTGAATTAATGAATTTTGGGGAAGAGAAAATGTTGGCGTGATTCGATTTTATACCTCGTTTTTAATTAAAATTTGGGAAGATTCGATTTTATACCTCGATTGTTTTTGCTAAGTGGAAGTTTTTTATGAAATGTATTATTTGTAGTAATGAGATACATAATATAAATTTCATACTTTACACTTAAAAAAATATACAATTAAAAGCTCTAAGTGCAATCAATGATGTTTCTCTTGTTCTTTCTATTTTTTTCGTTTCTCTTTGCTACAATATATTTCCACACAAGTTCTGAACACTTCAAAGTTCCTTCTCCTCTTTAAATATATGATCAATAGTACTGTTGAAGTATGAAATTGGAAGATGATGAATAGTACCATTGAAAGGTGAAAATGAAAACTTCATCAATTTCAAAGTTCTAGTAGTGGCGCAATGTTGAGCCGCAAAACATGGAGATTCAGTGCTACTATATGTAACATCTCAAAATCAGAATCAATTATTTAATTAGTTATTTAATTGATTTATTGTGAATATTGGTGATTATTGACGAATATATAAATTATGGTTATTTATACGATGCATTAAAGTGTGTTAGTGATACGATATTGTGGGGTGGTGTTGGAATAAGAAATATATGATGAGTATTGGATTAATTTATAATTATTTAGAATTTAAATAATTATTTACAATTTATTATATTTGATAATAATATTTAGAATTATTAATTAGATTAAAATAGAGCTAATGTTTTGTGTAGAGATGTTGAGGAAATCATGGTAATGTTGTGTGGAGTAAGTGAGGGCAAAACCAGAATAACATAATAGGGGTCCAAGGGGTAAGAATGGCAAAAGGAATAAGTTGGGTTTTTGTGCATTCACTTGTTACAATCGTATCTTTGAGAGAAAAGTGAAAGAAACTGCTAGGGCACATAGAGAAAGCAGAGGAATTCAACCGCAGAGCTTGGAACAATAAGGCACATAGAGAAAGCAGAAGAATTCAACCGTAGAGCTTGGAACAATAATCAAAGCCAAAATATAAGGTAAGGGGTTTAATCGTCTTTATTATAATTGATATCGGGTTAAGGTGTTGGTAGGTTTGTGTTTTGTGTGTTGATTTTGATAAGGATTGATGAAATTAGGGAAAAACCATGAATGAATCCTTGATGAATGTATGATGTTAGGACCTTTAAATAAGTGTTATAAATTGTTATAAATGTTATATAATCAGAGGATTTTGAATTCTAAAACCAGAACTTTTTACGGATCGAATTTGGAATTCCGAAAGGCCTCCAACCGTAAAAAATTGCAGGTGGAGAAGTGAAAAGTGTTGTCTGGGACGCAGTGTCGGGAGGCGCTTCGCCGGGAAATGCAGAAGCAACAGACACCAGAGGCGATGCAGAAGCAATTTTCAAAACATCATAACTTGAGTTCCAGGGGTCTGTTTGACGCGCCGCTCGAAGCGATGGAAAGCCAACGTGATGAACTATATTATGATTGAATTATATGAGTGTTTTGATGCATGATTCCAGTATTTATGTGTTTATGAGATTTATTTATTACATGTTGTTATACTATAATGTGCTATTTTAATAATAAACATGATGTTGGTTATGATGCTCTATTGTGGTTATTTGTTAATGATGTTGTTGTGACGTGAGTGACGTAATTCATGATGAAGATTTGGAATAGGTAATGAGTGTTTGAATAGTTTGTTATTGTATGATGATTCTATGTTGATTACTCTGGAAATCTAGACTATTTTTTATAAAATCACAATAAGAGTTGTGCTTGGACATGCGCAGAATCGCAATAGGAAGTTACAGACTGTTGTGCGTTGTCGGGCGAGGGGAAGTATTGTCGGGTGAAGTAGGTGTTGCTTGGTCGCCTCCGGGAGAGCCAATGAGTGAAGGAAGGGTGGAGAAAGGGTTGGTTATTAGAGTGTATCGCTCACAGTGTCTCCAAGCGATGCTAGGGACGGAGGTGTGTCACCAGGAAATCTAGGAGCTTCGTTGAGAGATGAAGATCAAAATGGGATAGTGAGTTATCGCTCCTACATCGTTGGGAGAAACCCAGGCGAGCAGGATGCTTCGTCAAACGATGCCTCAAGCGATAGATAATAGTAGGAATTTAAATGTGACATAACTTGAGTTCTAGAATCCTGTTTGAGACGTTGTTCGAAATGTTGGATAACTAACGCGATAAACTACAGGTGGGTGGAATAAAATGAGTAAAAATATGGATGTGTCCAATACCTAGTCTAAGATAGGCTTAGAATCTTAAGAGATAGTTTATGATGACATGTGTTGCTATGATGAATTGTTGATACTATAATGATGTATGTTACTTATAGTGACGTTTGATGATGGGTACGATAACTTAATGTATACATGTTATGTAATGATGATTATATGATGATGATTGTGTGAATTATTGTGAATCAGATGCCTTGTAACAAAATATAAACTTGTTACTAAATGATCAATAAATAATTAGGGTAGGAAAAAGAATGAAGAACATGATGAACACAAGGATTGGTTATTAACTGTTATTCTTTCCTTACTCTTGAAATAAGATTAAAAGTATACAAGAATAACAAATAATCCTCTCACCCTAAAATAGGATTTGCAGTATGCAATAATCAGAGACTAGTATGCTATTTATAATAAATCTAACATACTAAACTAATGGGCTTTTATCACAAATACCCATTATAAGCTAACTTAGGGTATAAGCTAACTTAACCAATTGGACATAACAGACAGACCCAATTCGATGCTAACAATCCTAGCATCCTTCGACACTCAATCTAGAACACACTTCGACTATAGCTTGTAACACTTTGACAACAACATGTGACCAATCTTCGACTGCATGCTAAACTCTATCGAACCGTCGAACCAAGATACTACCTTCGACTCAATAGAGTTCGATCCAATATCTCACAAATCTCCTCCTTGGAACAAACTCTATTATCAAATAACGAACTAGTTTTCTTCATGCAGCTTTATCAACTGCATACAGTGGAAAAACTTGCAACTAGGCAATGTTTCTGTGATCATATCAGCAACATTATGATCTGTTGAAACCTTCAGCACTTGGACTTCTTCATGTTCGATTACCCCTCTAACGAAATGCAGCCTCACATCAATGTGCTTCGTTCGCTCATGATAGGCTGAATTCTTCGATAGGTGTATTGCAGTTTGACTATCACATTTAACAATGATAACTTCACCTCGAATTTTCAACTCCTTAGTAAAACCTTCAAGCCATAATGCTTCTTTCACAGCTTCAGTTAAAGCAATATATTCCGCTTCAGTGGTTGATAATGCAACAACCTTCTAAGGTGTTGCTTTCCAACTAATTGTTATACCAAACAAAGTGAAAACATATATAGAAATAGATTTTCTGGAATCCATACAACCTGCATAATCAGATTCGACATATCCTTCGATTACTGCTTTACTATCTTCACCCAAGGCTCCACCATAAATTAAGACTCTGTTCAGAGACCCATTTATGTACCTTAGAATCCACTTCAATGCTTGCCAGTGAGCCTTTCCAAGATTCGCCATGTACCTGCTTACAAGACTTACTACATATGCTATGTCGGGTCTAGTACAAACCATATCATACATCAAAGAACCTACTACATTAGCATATGGGATGCTATTCATATAAGCCCTTTCGATCTCAATACTGGGACACTGATCAATACTCAACTTGAATTGAGGGTTTGTTGGAGTCACAACAGGATTCGTGTTCGCCATACCAAAATTTTCGAGAATCTTTCGTAAATATGCCTCTCGAGATAAGCATAATTTTGACTGCTTTCTATCTCTTCGAATGTCAATCCTAAGAATCCTGGAAGCTGCTCCTAAATCCTTTATTTTGAACTCCTTATTGAGTTCAGCCTTCACCCTTAATACCTCTTCGACATTGTTACTTGCTATGAGAATATCATCAAAATAAAGCAACAAAATAACAAATGAATTACCAGGACAAAATCTGAAGTAAACACAGTGGTCGAACTGACTTCTAACGAAACTTATGTGTGCCATGAATTTGTCGAATCTCCTATTCCACTGTCGAGGAGATTGTTTCAGCTCATATAAAGATCTATTCAACTTTCACATATAACCTTCCTTTCCCTTTTCGACATACCCTTCTGATTGCCTCATCAGGATTGTTTCATCTAGATCACCATACAATAACGCAGTCTTCACATCCATCTGTTCCAGTTAAAGATCGAATTGTGCCACCATGGCAAGCAACACTTGAATAGTCCTATACTTCACAATAGGAGAAAATACATCATTGAAGTCTACACCTTCTTTCTGAGTGAAACCCCTTGCAACCAACCTTGCCTTGTATCTTTTCAAAGCCACTCCCTCGATTCCTTCCTTAACTTTGAAAATCTATTTATAGTTGACTAACCTATCTCCAGCAGGTTTCTTGATCAATTCCCAAATGTTGTTATCATGAAGAGACTTCAACTCATCATCCATGGCCTTCATCCATTCAGTCTTATTTCGACTCCTCATAACTTCCTTATGGTCTCTTGGTTCTTCGTCTAGAACCTCACTTGCAGAGATTAAGGCATAAGCTATAAGATCTGCATACCCAAATCTTTAAGGTGGTTTAAGGACTCTTCGTGTCCTATCTCTTTCCAATATATAGTCATCGGCAGTTTCCTCAACTTCATTAGCATCTTCTGCGTCTTCGAATTTATCTGGGATATGCAATTCAGCATCAACATGCTCCACCTCAATAGGAATCTCTACATGTTCTAGCTCTTCGTTAGACACTTCTGTACTTCGACCAACATCATTCGTTTTCTTGAAAGCCATTTCAGCTTCATTGAAAACAACATCTCAACTGGTGATAATCCTTCTGTGACCTGACTCTAGGCACCATAGCCTATAAGATTTGACTCCTTCAGGATATCCCATGAACATGCATTTAAGAGCTCTAGGTTCGACCTTGTCTTGCCTAATGTGAGCATAGGCTACGCAGTCAAATACTCTCAGTTTGTCGAGATTTGGTGGATGTCCCGACCAAACTTCTTCAGGTGTCTTCATATCTAACGCAGTCGAAGGACATCGGTTTATTGGATATGTTGCAGTCGAAACAACCTCAGCTCAAAACACCTTCTTTAACCCAACATTTGGTCAACATGCATCTAACTTTCTCCAAGATGGTTCGAATAAACCTTTCATCTAAACCATTTTGTTGTGGAGTACCTGCAGTAGTTCTGTGTCTTACAATACCAGAGGCATCACAAAAGTTGTCGAGTGCCTCATTGCAAAATTCAAGACCATTGTCTGTTCTCAACCTCTTGACCTTTCTGCCAGTTTGATTTTCGACCAAAGTCTTCCAACCTTTGAAATTCTCAAAAGTTTCGTCCTTAGTCTTCTGAATGAATATCCATAATTTTCTAGAATAGTCATCTACTATGGATATAAAATACCTTGCTCTTGAATGTGATGGACACCTTACAGGCCCCCAAAGATCAGCATGGATTTAATTAAGGGATCCATGTGTTCTTTGTTTTCCTTTGTTGAACTTCACTCTGCAAGATTTTCCAAGTACACATGGTTCACAAAACTTCAGCTTTTCGACTTTGTTTCCACCAAGCAAATTTTGTTTCCCCAATTCGACCAGACCCCTTTCACTGACATGGCATAATCTTATATGCCAAATTTCTGTCTTTGACAAAGGTTTAGTGGATGCAACATTTGTCGAACCACTTACAACTTCAACCTCAAGGGTATACAAGCCTTGTTTCTTCACGACTCTCAAGACTTCCTTCGACCCCTTCATGTCTTTTAGGATACTTTTATCTCCTTGAAAAACATATCCTTTCTTGTTGAATTCACCAAGAGAAATCAAATTTCTCTTCAAATCAGGTACATACCTGACTTCAGTCAATAACCTTATTGACTCATCATGAAGCTTGAATCTCACAGATCCAACAGTTGCAATCTTGCAAGCTTTGTTGTTTCCCAACAATACAGATCCACCATCTTGATCACATAATTCCTCGAACAAGTCTTTGTTTGGAGTCATGTGCCAAGTGTACCCAAAATCCATAATCCACTCCTTCGACGAGTTGCTTCTCGAAACCACAAGAACATCAGATGAGTCAAAATAACCTTGAACAATAGCTACATTTCCATTATACTTTCCTCCATGATCTTTCAGGCGTTCAGGGCACACTTTTCTTGTGTGAACCTCCTTCTTACAATGATAGCATCAAATACCAGATGCTTCACCAATGTAAATCTTCTACTGACTTTTACCTTTCTTCTTGTCGAACTTATTATCCTTTCGCAAGAATTTTCCTATAACGGCCAAGCCTTCACCAACCGTCGAAGGTTTATGCTCCTTTCGTTTGTTCAAGTCCTTCGAATACAAAGCTGATTGAACTTATTCAAAGGTCAGGGACTCCCTTCCATATAAGAGAGTTTCTTTGAAGTGAGCATGTGATCTGGGCAACACGCACAATAGCAACAGCGCTTGATCTTCATCATCGATCTTCACATCAATATTTTCAAGATCAAGAATAAGCTTTTTGAACATATCCAACTGCTCAGCCAACACTTTGTCTTCAATTATCTTGAATGAATACAAAGCTTGCTTCAGGTAGAGTCGATTCACCAATGATTTGGTCATGTACAAACTTTCAAGTTTCACCTATAACCCTGCCGCTGTCGTCTCCTTTGATACTTATCGAAGAACCTTATCACCAAGGCTCAACAAAATTGCGTTGTGGGCCTTATCTATCATTGTCGTCTTCTCAACTGCCGTTAATGCTTCGTTCATGGCTGATTCTCCCTTCAACGCTTCCAAACAACCTGCTGAACTAGTAGGGCTTTCATCTTCAAGCGCCACCGACCAAAATTGTTCACTCCGGTGAACTTTTCAATCTCATACTTTGTCGAAGGCATCTTCTCCATGCTCACCGCACCAATTTGTTGTGAATTGGATGCCTTGTAACAAAATATAAACTTGTTTCTTAATGATCAAGAAACAATTAGGGTAGGAAAAAGAATGAAGAACACGATGAACACAAGGATTGGTTATTAACTGTTATTCTTTCCTTACTCTTGAAATAAGATTACAAGTATACAAGAATAAAAAATAACCCCCTCACCCTAAAATAGGATTTGCAGTATGCAATGATGAGAGACTAGTATGCTATTTATAATAAACCTAACATACTAAACTAATGGGCTTTTATCACAAATGTCCATTACAAGCTAACTTAAGGTAAAAGCTAACTTAGGGTACAAGCTAACTTAACCAATTGGATATAACAAACAGGCCCAATTTGATGCTAACAATCCTAGCATCCTTCAACACTACAAGCTAGAACACACTTCGACTACAACTTGTAACACTTCGACAACAGCATGTGAGCAAACTTCAACTGCATGCTAAATTCTGTCGGACTGTTGAACCAAGATACTACCTTCGACTCAATAGAGTTCGATCCAATATCTCACATGAATGATGTTATTATGATGTTTTAGTTATTGAGATGATATGAAAAAGTTATGATGAAGTGATGATTACATGATGATGTTATGATGAATTTTTATTTAGTATGATGTTATGATGATGTTTCAGTTTATTATGATGATGTTGTGATGAATTGTGAATGGTGATGCGTTTTGACTATCTGTGGTCGTATTAATTATGTTGTTGCGCATCATTGCATTCGTGGAATAGTTAGAACTTCGGTCCAGTGATGGTGATTAGAACTTCGTTCTAGTGATGGTGATTAGGAATTCGGTCCAGTGATGACGGTAGGACAATTGTCCAGTGAAGGCTACAATCCCATAGTATGGATTGGGTGTAACCGTGAAGTGCTCTGGTTCCAAGTGGGAATCGATCCTATTGGTGCGGATCTTTGGAGATGACAATGACTAAGTCATCAGTGAAGTGTGTGTACCACATGCATGAGTCAATGACGTTACATTGTATTATTTGTGACATTGCATAATGATTTGATTAAGTGATGTTGATGACGTTGTGATCTAAGTGGTGTTTGATGATAGATGTTAATGTGATGTTATAATGAATAATTGATGTGTATTGATGACATGAAAGTGTGAGTATAATATGTGATATATATGATTATGTATGGATTTCATGATGATGTATGAACTTCATGATGACGTTGCTTGCGACTACTATATCTTGTTCTCATATCTTTTGTAATGAATTGTGATTAATCACCTTTCTGTTTGAATGTTGCCTCCACGTGGATAATGTGCATGTGATTGAGAATAATTCATAGAAGCTTGAGGATATCGTTATGAAGTATTTATTTAGTTATGCCAAATAGAAGGTGTCTTGCTCTGATATGTAACATCGGATGTGAAACGTTTGACTTGAATAATGTGTTCCTTTTTATTGATGGAATAATGTAAGTCGTTATAGTTTAAGTTATTGAAATATCATGACTATGGATGATGTAAACTGATGATGTTTTGAAAATGTTATAAATGAAGAATATATGTTGATTTTTAAAAAAAGATAAATAAGATAATTGTTGAAAGCTCGTGTTATGGAGCAAGATGTTTTTGTCTAAGATGTTTTATGAAGCATGTGACACCCTTGTTGGTGCTTTACTCTAATTTATTTATTAAATTATTCATGGGTTATTCGTTGGGTTTAGGAGGGTGCTACAGTATAATCCTTTAGAAATTCAGACATATTTTTCCTTTCTAAGGAATATTTGATTTTTCCGCTTGAATGTACTATCTTCAGAAATATTCTTTCAATCATTATGCTCTTCAATCACTGGCTTCGTATTTTGAAATGATTTGAAGCTTGATCAAAATTCAGAGCCTTGAAGATTAAACTTCAGCATCTAGTGAAAATGAGGTATGAGTTATTAGAGTGAACATGGATTCACTAGTAGAAAATTTTCTTTTAGTGACCGAATAAGAGACCGAAAAGCTTAAAAATCGCACTAAACCGTTTAGTTACAGATTTAGCGACCATCAATTTTCGGTTGACATAGTGCTAGTTGCTAAGAGTTTGTGACGAATTTAATAACCAATTTTTAGAGACCAATTTTGTGACTAAATTTAGTTACTGGTTTTAGTATGTTTTTTTATAAAATAAAAAATAAAAGTTGTCGAACCTAGGAATCAAACTCGTGACCTCCATGAATACTTACTAAGACTTACTAGTAGACCATTAAATATATTTTGATTTATTATATATTTAAATGTATATACATATAACAAAGAAATAAAAAAATTTTAAATTAAATTTAGAAAATCCTTATATAAATTTGATTTTATCATGCTATTTTATTATGCACACATAAAAATTGTATAATATAAATAGAATTCACTTTGATGAAAATATAAATATAAAATAGAATTATTTTTATATAAATGTATGTTTTATTGTTAAAATAGTAAAAGGATGGAATTTTTACTAAGAATTAAAAGAGACCTAAAATCTTTTAAAAAATGGAAGAGAAATAGTAACATAACAAAGATGATTAAAAAATAGAAGAAAAAAACAAAAAAAAATATCAGTGACCGAAATTTCAGTCTCTGATTTTTTAAATGAATTAAATTTTATTTAAAGATACTTTTTCGTAACCGAATAGGTGGTCACAAAATTTTAATTGCTAAATCGGTGGCTGATTTATTTTAGTTACCGATTTAGTGACCAATTTAAAGTTGACTCATGAATATCAAATTTTTATGGATAATTCGGTCGCTACAGTGGCCGAAATTATTTGGTAACCAAAAGTGAATTTTCTAGTAGTGATTGTTTGATACACAATGTTGTTTTCATTATCCATATGATTAACTATCTGAGAAACACTTCTTCAAACTTTAAGTTTGCTTTAGAATTTGTTGAATGTTCATAGTCCAAAGTTATTTCCAGAGTCTACTTTCTCCAACTTTGTCCATATTTAGAGTCTGATTTCATCAGAGTTTTCTTTATTCAGATTCTACTTTAATCAGATTCTGCTTTGTCAAATCCTACTTTGATCAGAGTTTGCTTTGTTCAGATTTTGATTTGTCATTGCTTCAGATTCTGCACACATAATTAAACTATTAGTGTACAAAATTGTTCTTTATACTTTGTTATCATCAAAACTTAAAGATTGTAGATGTAGAACCAAACTTGTTTGAACAATCTCTCCCTTTTTATGATGACAAACACAAGTATTTTGATGAACCATTTTTACTCAATAAATAATCAACTAAAAATCAGAGGTGTTTGTAAGCTCCCCTTCAGTTTAGACCATCAAAATTTTCTTTGCTTGTGTATTTAGAGTGAGGTTTGCAAGCTCCCCCTGAGTTTAAGACTTAGGAAATATTTTGATTTAGAAGAAAATTCAAGGAACACATAAATCTCATAAATTAATCCATGGATTTTGCTAAATGTTTGGAATTTATCAATGGATAAAAAATGAATCAAAATTATATTTGTTTCTCCCCCTTTGTTATCAATAAAAAAAGATAATCAAATAGAAATAATATTGATTTAGAATGACAACAAACATTTCATTAATTAGTCAAAATTACACAATAGTTACTGAAAAAGAAAAACATAACATGAGAGAAGATGGTTCAGAGGAGAAATTTGCGGAGACCAAAAAGAAAAGGTGGTGATGAGGAAAGGAAGTGGTGGAGCCAATAATGCTAAAGGTTATGAACATAGGGTCAACTCCAAACTCAATCTCTTTGGACTTGTGCCTCTGACCTTCAGAGATTTCAGTGACTTCAAGCCCTTAGAGGTTAAAAGATCACCAGTTAAACCTACTTTTTGAACCATCTGAACTTTCTCTTCTTGAGAGAAAAGTTCTAAAAAAACTATTCTATAAGGAATGAAGAGGAACATTTCCTCGCAAGAGTCCATGATCTTTGTCTTTAGGAAGTTGAATATGGTGAGAGGTAGGTTAACTTTAACTATTGTTGAAAGGAATTACATGAAATGCTTGTCTTCATGAGTAAGCAAGTCCATGTCCTTGTCTTTGGCATGAAATTTATCACCAGCCGAAGATGTTAAATTTTTTCCAAAGGAGTGAGTGTAGAGGCACTTGTAGGTCTCTTATGGCCAGCATAGATGCGTTGAAAAATATTGGCAGGGAATCAATTTTTTGCTTCTATAATACTTAACACAAACATCATTATGTTCACACCTTATTGCATTATCAATAAGTGTTGAGTAGTGGTGATAGGGAACCTAAAGACCTCGGGCTGGATTTCAAAGGTATTATGCCTTATTTGCTTGATGGAAGCATTACCCGTAATTATTTTACAAGAGTTGGGTAAATGGGTCCATAAAGTATGTCAAAGTAGTTTTCCCATTGTTGATAGGAGATAATTTTTTTGAAGATTATGGCCTTGTTCCCATATTCCTTCAATGTCGACAATATTTTCAAAGAGAGTGAGCAAAAAAAATTTGTCACCTTTGAAAGTTCTTGAAGACATAATTGATTTTGGGTTTAGAAATTTAAGGAGCGAAAATAATTTCCAAAGAAGGTTTGAAACAAAAGAGAATGTTGTGGAGAGTGAATAGTGGATTAAGGTCTTTGAATTTAATGGAGGATAGGAAGTGTAAAAGATTTGAATGAATCAAAGTTCAGGAATGAAACGAAAGAGAACTCAAATGATACTTTAAAAAAAATTATAGCACAAAACGTTTGAAAGAAAATGATCATTTCTATTATAGATAATTAACGACAATGGGGGAGTCAAAAACATGATTTTATTTTTCCTAATAAAAATAATTCCCAAATGTACTTCAAGTGTTTTTGACGATTGGGCATAAGATCGTTGTCTTACTTCTTAGTCATAACAATAGTGCTTGATCTGACCAGTAATAGCTCATAGTCAAGAAGATAGAAAGTCCTATAGGGATTCTAACTAAGGACCTTTCGAGCCCGAGAACCTTCTAACTTCAGAGGGCTAACTACTTTAGAGTCAAATTCTCATAATAACATTCTTTACCATCTAAAGGCTACACATAAATAGATTTATCATTTAATCAGGACAATTTTCCATTTTCAAATTCCTCAAAATAAAAGCAAATTTATCTTCGGAAAGGGGTTTTGTAAAGATGCCCATTGATGGTATGTATTAATAAATTTTAAGTCTAAAATACCCTTCTGAACATAGTCTCTGATAAAGTGATGTTTAATGTCAATGTGTTTATCCCTAAAGTGTAAAATGAGATTCCTAAACAAAAAATAGCAGAAGTATTATCACAGAAGATATGAATACTACTCTTTTTTAGTTAATAATCTTCTAGTCGACTTTTCATCCAAAGGATTTGAGTTCTACAACCAGTTGATGTAATGTATTCAACTTATTCTGTTGATAATGCGATGGTTGATTGTATTTTGTTGGACCATGAAATTATATTTTCACCCCGAAACTGATAGCTTCCACTGGTGTGTTTTCTTTCAAGTCTATCTCCAACATAATCAGCATCACAATAACCTACTAGCTTATAATGTTTTTATTTCTTATAAACCAAACCAAGGTTATTATTATTTTAAGATATCTAAAGATAACCTTAACAACTATTAAATGAGATTCTATAGGATATGATTGAAATCTAGCATACAAGCATACATTGAATAAGATGTCAGGTATATAAGCAGTTAAGTATAGGAGAGAATCAATCATACCTCTGCATACCTTTTATTCTACATTTTTTATTTTTCTCATCTTCTCCTAGAGTCATGGCTAGTTTGTTATCAATCATATCTAACTTCTTTAAAAGCTCATTTGTTTACTTGCTCTAATGAATATAGGTTCCTTTTGTACATTGATTGATTTGAATTCCTAGAAAGTATTTCAATTCTTCCATCATACTCATCTCAAATTGAGTCTGCATAGACTTAGAGAATTTTGGCCACTGGTGCAAAGGTTTCAGTTTAGTCAATCCCTTCTTGTTGACTATAGTATTGTGCAACTAGTATGATTTTGTTTCTTACCAGATCTCGGTGCTCATTCATTTTGTTTTTGAAAATCCACTTGGTTCCAATGACATGTTTTCTCTTGGGTCTTGGCACTATGTCTCACACATCATTTCTGGTGAACTAATTTAGTTCTTTTTACATTGCCAGAATCTATTATGTGTCTAGAAGAGCTTCATCAATGGATGTTGACTCAGTGATGGACACCAATCCTAGAAGCATTTCTTTATCTTGTATGAATCAGGATCTGGTTCTAACAGGTTCTGTCTTGTCACCCATAACCAGTTCTTCAGGATAAAATTATTTATGCTTGGACTTTCTCAGAGGTGTTAAAGTGTCCATAGTTTCTGGTGCTGATTGATCAAATTCATTTTGATCACTTCTAGAATCTTTAACCTCAAAGTCCTTGTCTTTAGAGTTTGAATAGATAATTTCCAGAACTAAAACTTTTCAACTTGCTTTGACTTTTGAGAGTCAAGCTTATCATCAAACTTAACACGAATTGATTCCTTAACAATTTTAGTTTTAGTGTTATATGATATATACCTTTTTTAGTGTTAAAAGTATCCTAATATGGTACTCTTTTGAGCTTTATAATCAAATGTATTTATGTTGTCTTTAGTATCGAACATAAAACAAATACAATCAAATAGGTGAAAGTAAAAAAATATTAGTTTCATAAAGAGACCGACTTACTTGTATCGAAACACTCAGAAAATAAAGTCATGTTACAAGGTGTCAATGATGATACAAATGTATTTGAGAGGGAGCATTGAGGACTCACACTCGAGAATGAGTGTTAGAATAATATACAAATGTAAGTAAATAAATTTTTTTTTTACATTAGATAGGAATATAATGATTTAAACATTTATAACTGAGAAGCTCACTCACCTATCATATTTATGTAAACAAATTTGTGTTTCTATCACAAATCTTATATTATATATCAATACTCTCCGGAGAACTCCTCAAGCATTTGGAGGTATATGGTGTTAAACGTTTTATATAAAATACAGTATACCCCAACTATGATTTTTCAATAGGGACAAGTTTATCATGCAATGGTGGAAAGTTAGAGTTTATTTTGTGGTGACCTTGAATGGATATAGATTTAAAATGTAGCCAAGAAAGAAAAATAAACTAAGACACTTGTCTTTAGCAATTGGAACCAGCTATGGAGCCGCAGTTGGAACTTGATGCAACAAAACTAATAATTACTGGTCACCACCAATCACTATTTCCATAGAATATGTTCTTACTTCTAGAAAATGTTCATTCATATTTTCTTTCAAAGTGAAACATCAGGTTTGGTTAAGCTTTCATTTTTATTAGGGGGAGATCAGGGGCAATTTAGAACCACTGAATTAGCCTAAAACGCATTATTCTCAACTCAAATCAGTGTTACATTGTCACTACCTTCGAATTATTGAGGGTATAGTGATGTGATTGAAGATTAATTGTATACTTTTTGGATTATAATGTGATGGATTGAATTGTTTGTTGTGGTTTATAAACACGACAAAAGCAGTTTACCAGTAAATAAATACTCTTTCTAGAGATAGCGAGAAGCATTAGTGGAAACTTAACAATCACACAATCTTTTGTAATGACTTGTTTGCTCAAAACTCAATTTAAACTTTATATTGGACATAGACAAGGATACATATCATGAGAGTTATTTGTATGAATTATAGTGTGCGGGAGTACATATAGATTAAGACAAACAAATGTTGTTCTATGTTTATTTATTAATTAAAACTATAATTAAAAAATTATTTTAAAATAAATTACTAGCTAGGGATACAATTGGAGAAGACACAAGCAAAATGATAATAAATAAGAAAGCAATACGTCACGTATCTATTTAAAATTTTAAGATATTATATATAAATTTTCTCTTATAATTTAATATTTTAAGTGAGACTTATCTACTATCCTTGAATTCAACACAAAAATTTAAAAGAAATTTTGTTTTGTAAAGAGTGTTTTTTTTTTAAAGAAAAAAGACTTCTAACAATAGACTGTCATCATGACTTCTTGCCCACAATACTGACGGTTACACAAACCTATTAATAGTATACAAAAGTATTATAAGCATTAAGCAGCTCATATCACACCAACCTTGTTTGAAGTTCTAGTATTATAATTTTATTCAAAAGTTTAAACATTAAAATTTTAGTATTTTATTGAGATATTAGATATAATTTAAGTTAAATAATTTAAGTTCATGTCTAACTAGAGTTTGTTAGTCTATATAGTTTAAAAGTAAGGTGTATATAAATAGACATAATTTATCATTTAATTTGTAGAATTTAATTCAATAATTTTATCTTTTTTTTTTTATTCTTTTTTTTTTTCTCACTAAAAGTGTATCACGCACTAATAAATTGATATATAGAGTTTTTGTTAGATTCTTGATTGTTTTTTCAAGAATCACACGTCAAAGGTCATGTTTTTAAGATTGTGGATTGTTGATAATCAATTGCTGCAAATATGAATGGTCACAATGGTATTCTAAATTCTCTTCCAACTCTTGAGGCAAAAATTAGATTCGATGGAGAAAACAGATGCAATCATGGTTCGACTTCCATTAAACCCTATAAGTGGCTAACAGTGGCGTCACTAAGCTTATCTAAAATGCAACTGATGCTCAAAACATAGCGTTTTACATATAATCAACTGTTGATGCAGCGAATTTTGACAGAATCTCTCATGATGAATCGGAGAAGGAGGCATAAGATATTCTCATCAAGTATTATGAAGGAGGTGAGAAAGTCAAGGTTGTCAAGTTGCAAACCTTGCGACGATAATATGAATTCTTGTCGATGGGAGAAGACGAAAAGATTGCAGGCTATGTGTCGAAGGTACATAAACTCGTTCATCTCATGAAGGGTTTTGGTGAAACCCTGACTAATAAAATGATAGTTGAAAAGGTAATGCGTACATTGACCTCTCACTTTGATCACGTTATCATAGCTATTAAAGAATCCAACAATCTAGAAACCCTAAATTGGAAGATTTGGTTGGGTCGTTGGAGGCACATGAGATTAGGATTATAGAAAGGGTAGGAGTTCAAGACTCGATACAAGTACTGCATGCTCAGTCATGGAAAAAATGATGGTTCCAACAAATTCAAAGGCAAATCGACAAGGCTCTGAGCAAGAAGTCTTGGTTGCATCCTCGCAAGAATAAGGTCGATGAAAGAGCTTATGAATCCTCAACAAGAGAAGAAGGAAATTCCTATAAGAAAGACAAAGAAGAGAAAAAATGTGTGTAGTGCTATAACTGTGAAAAGTGGGATCACTTGGCCAAGCATTGGTACAGAAAATCCAAGGGATCGACAAAAATCAAGGACAAATGAGAAAACCTTGTACATCAAAATCAAATGATTATAATGATATAGTCGTTATGGTTGCAGTTGCAGATAACCATGTCGAATCCAATATTTGGTTCCTCCACTTATATTGCTCGAATCACATGACTAACAAAAAATGTGATTAGAAAATGTCGACGAGTCAAAGAAGAGCAATGTGAAACTTGCAGATAATAGCTCGTTGCAAACAGAAGGTACTGGAAACATAGTTTTACAAAGGAGTAATAGAGAAAAAGCTATGGTCAAAGATGTACTCTATGTACCTGAAATAATGTGCAATATGCTAAATGTTGAACAATTGGTCGAAAATGGTTTCTCAGTGGTTATGAAAAATGGAGATTTGGAACTGTTCGACACTCAAAATAACTTGTTCTTGAAATCTCCTTTGTCGGAGAACAAGACATTTAAGACCTTGATCAGTTCGACTGAGGTACAATATATGAAAAATAGTTGTCGGCCATAACAATAGTTGGCTATGACATTTGAGGTTTGGTCACTTGAACTTTAGATCACTCAATCAATTGATTACTAAAGATATGGTGGAATACCAAGTTTTGTGTTTCCCGACAAACTAAATGAAGGTTACTTAGTAGGGAAGCAATCCATACATCCTTTTGTTTCGACTATGCCAATGAGATCCTCCTGCATACTCGAAGTTGTACATTTTGATGTATGTGACACTTTTCAGGACCATACTATTGGTGGAAACAGTTATCTCATCTCATTTATTGATGAGTACAGCCGAAAACTCCAGATCTATGTGATCAAGCGAAATGAAGAAGTATTTGAAATCTTTAAGAGATTCTAGATATTTGTCGAAAACCAAAGTGAAAAAAAGATCAAAGTTCTACAAATAGATGGAGATGGCGAATACACATCCAAATTGTTTAAAGAGTTATGTGCAGAACATGATGTCAATCATGAGGTAATTGCTCCTTATACGTCTCAATATAATAGAATTGCATAAAGAAGAAACATCACCATATTGGATATGGTGAGATGCATACTGAAACAAAAGAATTTTCCAAAATCCTTATGGGGGTGAAGTTGTTTCCATTGTTGTTTATATTTTATACAAGTGTCCTTATGATGTTGTTTTTTGTTGTTGTTCTACCCTGGTGTTGTTTTTTAAATTTGAAATGAAAATTGAATTATAAAGATATGATATTACATTGCTAAAATATTGATGAAAACAATATTGCCTATTAGACGGGCCTGCTACATTTGGACATTTTCTACATATATGGCCTACTTCGCAATAGATCCCACACATCCTCTTTTCTTTTTCACCATTGTCCATTTCATTTCTAATTCGAGTACTATTTGGGAGGCCTTTCTCCTTCATTCACATAGTCTCGTCATGATAGAGTATAAGTCCTCCATATTTTAGCCAGTTTTTCTCATATGGAAGTCCAAGGAAGCTTTCCTGGCAGACTTTAAAAACATTAAGAATGGTGAACACCTCTGGTATATCAATGGTGTGGTCTTGTGATATATTAACACATGACGTGATAGCATGAGAGTAAGACAAATGAAAAGCTTGAAATTTTCTACAATCGCATAACCACCTCCCGAGATCAACACTGAAAGTACCTAATGGTCGACCATCTATCGGGGAATGTTGTTTATCCACCTAATAGCCTGTGTATTTTCTCTAAGAATTTTTCCTCGATAGTAATTAAATGTCGCCTCCATCAATGCATATCATGTAATAAAAATGATCATAAAAATATACCAATATCTGGAACTATATGTAGTAAGTATAAATGTAGATTCTTACCCATGTTGACAAGTTTTTACGAAGTTCCTTGTTTTTAATCTCACGCGTGAAATTTTGCTATGTGTCTTATATAGTACACATCTCTAGACGGGGGTTATTGTCAGCCATTTTTAGGATCATCATATGCATTCTTAATTGATGCATGCCTATCAAATATCAAACACAAGTTAGCTTGGGATGTGACTTGCTTTCGCAAATTCCTCATGAAGAAACTCCAACCATCCTTTGTCTCACCTTCTACTAATTCAAAAGCTATTGGGAAATGTTATTGTTCCCATCATGTGCCACAACCATCAACAAATTCCCTCTATACTTTCTATGCATCCATGTTCCATTAACTTGCACAATGTGCTTGCAATAAGAAAAACCTCGGATACACGGTTGAAATTCCCAAAAGAGACGATGGAAGATCCTCTTGTCACCCAATTGTGTTCCTTCGTTTGTAAATGGAGGCAATGTTTGCAAATCTATAAAGGTACCTGGGATATAGATTTTCATAATCAACAACCACTATGCAAGGTCGTTGTATGAGGTCTCCCAATTTCCATACAATGATTTTATGGCCTTTATCTTAACAATTCATGTTTTCCTGTACATAATTATATAGCCGAACTTTCCAACAATATGGGCGATGATTACCTTGACTTTAAGTGAACGGTCACGGTTAACAAGATACATTATGCTTTGACTTACAACTTCTGAAGAAAGTTTTCTATGGTCTTATGTCATGGAATATGTTGTACAAGCGTGTGGTCCGTGTAGGTTACCAATAACCCATTTTATGTTCTTCTTACACAACGAAGCTCTACATTTAAATGAGCATGCTTGATTTCTATATTTTATTATATACCTTGCATTATCAAATTTGTATACCCAATAATCAAGAAAATTGGTTATATGCCAGTGTTGTAAAGCAGCAACACATGCTTCCTTGTTTTCAAATTGTATTTCCACCTCTAAGTCGACACCAATGTGGTTTGGACACAAGTTGCCAAAAACATAAATCGGTTGAGCCTTCAAACATACAATTGTCATATGGACAGGTGGATTTTGCAAATTCATCGATGGCACATTTGATGTGTGGGAAGGCATGGCCTTGTCGTCGTCATCATCATCACCAAGAAGATCTTCAAAATGGACCTCATCAAGTTCATCTTCACTGTATTCACCAAAGTCCTCATTTGGTATGAAAGGTTCGTTGTTTTGTGTTAGTTCCTCATCAGTTGGTTGACTCAATCCATACCATTGGTACTGCAACTCTTGAACTTGATATGCTTCTACATCAATGACACGAACATAAAGCTCAATGGAGTCTAGTTGAGAAAATGTAGTGTGACAATCAAACATCACCCTGACGCCATCATCGTTTCCTAGTTGTTTCATTACTTAAAATACGCTACCATCATCTCTGTTAAATAATAGAAGCCGATATATAATTTATAATATGGACCTTTATAATATTTTCCAATGCGCTCTTTCAAATGAAGGAAATCAGAACTACAATGAATTTTAAATCACATTATTTATGTATTGGCAAATGAGAAGCCATTAGTAAGATCACTGAAAATGGAACCATTGTATGCATGGTTACAATGATATTTCTATGAGCCATTTTAGTAAAGTATTGTAGTTTTGAGGTGATAATGTTTCAATGTTTGGATGATAATGTACAACAGAATGCATGCATATATAGCTGTATAGGGGAAAAACAAAATACATTGGTTCATCCAACATAATGACGAACTGAAACTTCTTCTTCATGTGTTCGTCCTAGGGAAGGATGTTTACTACCACGAATAGAATGCGAACGTCCAACGCAATGGCAAACTGATATGTGATCTGCATGCGTTCTTTGAACACAAGAGCGAACCGTGATTGGGACATTGATAGGTCTAATCACCTAGGCTGCAGCGTATTTGGCAGTGTGTAACTTGCATGGTGTAACACGGTGAACTGACTTTGAGAATTTTGTATCGCAAATATGCGGATAGCAAGAGTCTCCACCGACTTTTCTTTTATCCAATTAAGGGAAGGTAAAAAGTACAGAAAAGACCTTCGTTAGATTCTGAGTAAGGGAGAAGGTTATGAAAAGGGAAGGTATTAGCACCCCTTTCCATCCGTAGTTATCTACGGGCTCTTAGTTGCTCTTAGATCATCTTAAAAGTGCTTTCTGTGTGTTTGAAAAAATGTTTTGAAAGACATTTCACTTTGACTTTGTAATGATTCATGTAGGAATGTATACAAAGTGTTTGGAAATGTTTTGTTTTGAAAAGAGTTTGAACTTTGACAAAAGTGTGAGGTGTGAAAAGTATTTGATTTGAGCAAGCAACTAAAAGTCTTATTACCTACTCAGAATTGGTCGTCTTCGTGTTATTTTATGTTCCTTTAGAATAGCGCTATCCATACCATTAGTTGGTAGGTAACTCTATTCGTTGGATGTAAGCGGGACATTCGAAGGGACATCGGATGGTCATAGAAAGCAACTTGTAGATAGTATCCTAGCACATTCGAAGGGACTATCATCATTTTTCGTAGACGAAAATCGAGGGTCAAGATCATGTATTCATAGGCGACTTCGTGGGTCTATGATCTTTGTATCGAAGGGACTATGATGATTTGTTTGTAGGCAACGGTGCTAGAATACCTCTACGTTCGAGGGACTTGACCATTTGAATTCGTAAAGGCAACGAGAGAGAATTACCCTAAGGGTTGCATGTGTGAAAAGAGTGTGTTGATTCAGATACATGTTATCTTGAAAATTAGAGTGAGCTATGTTCAATTTATCTTGCCATACACGCCTAATTACTAACAATTTGTAAGATGCGGAAAGTAAATTGTGGAAATATAAAGTGCGGAAAAATAAATCCTACGCTATTACATGGCTTTGGGGCAGATACATAATTGAAAAATGTGGAAAATAAAAGTCCTAATTAAACTATTACATCCCATAGGCAATTACATAATATGAAAAAAGAAAACGATAAAAATTGTCCGAAACTGTGTAACCTGTGAACAGATGATAAATCGGGAAATACGAGGAAATTGAATAAAAGGAAAATGTTAGTAAAAATAATAATTTTTGAATGAGAAAAATGTTTTCATGCTGGAAATAACATTAATATGCTAAAATAATTTTTTGGGATTTTTTGGAGTTAATTTAATAATTAAAAATCAATTAAAAGTGATTTAAATGATAAAATTTAAATTAAATTAAATATGCATGCAAAAATAATATTTTTAATTTTATAAATTAAATAAACATTTTTCTGATGTGTATGCAAAAAATAAATATTTTTGGTATTTTTTAAATGCTTGATAAAAATTATGAAAGATAAATTCAATGCATGAAAAATATTAAATAGAAAAAAAAAATAAGAAAACATGTTAGTTTGTAAAGAAGCAAAAACAAATGGTCTTGCCAGGGATCGAACTGGTGACCTTGCCTTCACAACACCACGCCTTGACCAACTGAGCTGGCTTGCCCACGTGTTTGAAAAACGGAGCGAATGGATTTTGGACAGACGTCGCTCCCTGATGGTCCAGATCACGCGCCAACCATCGTCTTCTTCGTTTTGAATTTTTGAAAAGATAGCGTCGGCCTCAGTGCGACGCTATAGTCCCTGCAAATCTCAAAATCAAGCACAGGCAATATAAATGACATTCAAAGGCATGGTTCGATTAGAAACATCGTTCTGAACACGATGATGGTGGTCTTTTGGTCCAATTTTTCCGTTTTAAAGAAACCCTAATTCGAAACCGAAAACCCTAGTAATGGTGATTCGTGTTCTAGGCCATGGAAATTCAATCAAACCACCCAGAAAGCTTCCAAGCTTCGTTCTAAACACAAAAACAACAACAAAACATGTTAAAAATGCATGAATAATGGAAATCGATTTTTGAAAAAGTGTAACAAACCGAAATCGTGTTCTTGCAATTCTTGATGTTTTTGGACAATGTAAAGGTCTGGGATGCTTCAAGGGATGTCAAGGAACGTGTTTGGATCCTCAAAACCAATTGAAACAAGCTGGAACAAGGGCTGCTAGTTACTTGAAGAGCACGGTTTTTTGACTTTAGGTTAGGGTTTCTCCAAGCAATTTTTCTGTTCTCATTCATGTGATATGCTTTGTATATTTATAGTGGATGGAAATTGAGATGATTTGAGGAACAAATAATGGTTAATCAATGTGAAAAATATTTGATTTTGTACAAAATCAAATCTTCCTTATTTGATCCAATTTCTTCAATTTCATGCCAAATCAAATCAAATTTTGAGATTTGCCAGCTTTCTTGGGTTACTTGGATCTCAAGGATGAGAGAAAAATCAATTTTGCAATTAATTTTGATTTTATACCTTATTTTTGAATTTAATTTGTATTTAAATGAATAAAATCCAAATTAAATAGAAAAATAAAATTAAAAATCGTGGCATTGGGCTTGGATGTTCCAAATTGTATAAGGAACAAGTTTGGATGAAGAAAAATTAGGCCCATTTACAAAAATTTTGATTTTTACAAGTATCTCTCTTTGTGCACTTCTTCAAAATTGCCCAACTTGCACAAGGTGTATTTTGCTCAATTTTCCACATTTTTTAGTTTTCTTGGACTTTTTAGAAAGCTCTAAGTGTCCTCTAACCAACCTCTTTGGTTTCATCTCAATTGGAGTTTCCATGCTCAATATATCTTCAAAACACAATGTTGACTTTTTGTTGACTTTGAAAAGAACCTGTAATGTTTTGATCCATACTTTCCAAATGAAGCATTTTTTGAACATTCTTGTGAGACATCAAGTTGTAGAGAATTGAATTTCCTTCAAAACAATAGGTGGTGGAAAAATTTCTAAGAAAGTATGAAGAAGTTATGCGCAGTCAAAGTTTGGTTGACTTTTCACTGAGAAACCCTAATTTGGAAAGTTTGACTTTTGAGCAAATCTTGAGTTTTCTTGATGAATCATGATCAACCCTTGATCAAATGATGAATGTAACTTCAAAATGAGGATGTTGACCAAAAATCATGAAGTTTGACTGTATGTTGACCACAGTTGACTTTTTGTCCAATACAACTGATTTTTAACCATCTGAGCAATTGTCTGAGGAAACTTGACTTGTGAAGCTTGAAACTTGACATGGAGAATCTTTGAAGCATATGAGGAGGCATGATGACCATTGGAGATGTTGGAAGTCCATTTTGATCTAAGAAATACCAAACCCTAGTTTGGGTTGATTATCTAGGAAAGGGTTTGTCTGATCAACCCTTGAGGAATCCTTGAGTATGGGTGTATGAAATGTCTTGAGAAGTAGGAGGGAAAATTTTGGGGTATGACAGCTGCCCCTGTTCAATCTTCTTGTACTGGAAGGGTTAGATTGGTATGCTTGCCTTTCGTGACCTGGAGGTAGAAGATGATTGAACACTCGAGTACACTTGAAAATTTGCACTCGCTGGTGATGCAGGAATGGGCTTATAGATGCCATTTGGAGAAGGTGAAGACTTTGCTGGAGAATGAGTCGTACGCTAGACTCGAAACGTCATCCGAATAGGAGAATCGTCCGAGATGGGCTTAAGATGCCATCTGGAAAGATCGATGCTGGAGAGTGAGCCGTACGCTAGGCTCTGTAGACGTTTCTGGAAGTGAAAGGAGCATGGAGATGGGCTTAAGATGCCATCTGGAGGAAATCGTACGTTAGACTTCGTGCTCATCTTTGAATGAAGTTATCGGTTTGTATTGGTTTTTAACCAAATATGTAGCATTCTGAAAGTGGAGAAACGTTGGTAAGTAGTCGGAGATGGGCTTAAGATGCCATCCAAGGCAACTGAGTCGTACGCTAGACTCTGTAGTTGCTGTTGATAATAAGAGAGAGTCGGAATACATCTTCGTGCTGATTACTCTGAGGGGATAGTAGTTGGCAAAATGTGGATAGCTTCCCTGTTGTGCTTCGAGTATTGATCCAATGCCTGTTATCGGAGGATAACTTGTGATCGTTCAGAGAGTTTTCCCGTCTAGCTTTGGGTATTAATCCTGGATCCGTTGTCGGAAGACAACGAGGGCGGTCGTTCAGATAGTTTTCCCGTCTGGCTTCGGGCATTAATCCTGGACCAGTTGTCGGAGGACAACTAGGGTGGTCGTTCAGATAGTTTTCCCGTCTGGCTTCGGGCATTAATCCTGGACCCGTTGTCGGAGGACAACGAGGGCGGTCGTTCAGATAGTTTTCCCGTCTGGCTTCGGGCATTAATCCTGGACCTGTTGTTTCATAAGTGATTTTCACCTGTTTTGGAGAAAACAAGAGAAACTTTGATAGAATATCGTTAGTCTTATGCAAGTTATGATGCATGACGATGTTTATGAATGACATATGCATCAATTATGACTTTTATGAGTAATGTATGAATGACATATGTTGTGGTATTTCAAAACATATCCATCTTGAAGAAGATGTGGATGTTCTGCTTGGAGATTTCTGACTTCTGTTTGGGGATGGAACGGATGGAGACCCTGAGAAGAAAGAAAACTTTGATTCCTCCGATGCACTATCTGACCAAGTCTTGGGCCTAGATATTGTTGAGGATGGTAGAGATCGAGAAACACGTTGTTGAGGATCTCATACATAGACCCTGCTGGGGAGAGTCTGGGAGGTACTCTGCTGGGGATCTTGCGTAACTACCGAGAGTATTTGATAGTTGCTTGGAGACCGTGTTAGAAGGATCTGGAGCCCGTTGAAATCTCTGGCTGAGGAATAAAAGATGTAGGTTTCCTCCGATGCACTATCTGACCAAGTTTCAGGTCTGGATACTGCTGCTGGAGAAAAGGGGAGTTGTTGAGAGATATCTTGTTGGGGATGAATACTTCGGCCGGGGATGAAATGTTATTGCTTGGAAACTGATGTAACACAATTTTAGTTGAGTGGAATCACTGCTCGGGGATTCACCTCTACTCCGCTGGGGAAGGTTTATGGTGAGTGACACCTCTGTGGGGATCATGTTCTGTGGAGAAATGTATTGGTGACTTTCGTCGTCATCTCAATTCCTGGAGCCTGTAGCAATTACTTTGTTATGTTTATCTTTCGCATGTTTGTGACTAGACTTTTTATTGTCAAATGCATATAATCATTCAAAGCAAACATTGGACTTTATGCAAACGACAACAGCAAGAATGGTAAAGAGAAAGAAATTTGTATTTATTTTAAAGGTGGCGTATGGCCAAGTAGTCTGTACACAAAAGAAGTAAAAAGCTATGCGGAAACAATCTCGTTAAGTTCCAACTATGCTAGTACTCATATATTTCAACTATCTCATCTCCTTGCTGTCAGTAGAAAGTGAGTAAACCGATCTTCGCCATTTGGATCTTGAATGCTGATAGTAGTCTGTAGATAGGTGATCTGAACGGGACATAGTCGTACACTTAAATCCCTAACTTTTGCCTAGACCGCCCTTTCGGGTTTTCAGTCTACCGGGATACCCTTTTTTGCCCAAGCCGCCTTTGCAGGTTTTTGACTTGCCGGGTGTACATGTTTTACATATGTCCTTAACTTTTTCCCGAACCCTTTTGGTTCGCCAGGATGCCCTTATTTTTGCCTAGGCCGGTCGACCTAGCGGGTCTCTTTTATGCGTAGTATTTTTTGACTATGTCTGCGTTCACAGGGCGTGGGAAGTCCTCTCCATCCATGGTGCTAAGTATCATAGTCCGCCGGAAAATACTGTCTTGACTACAAATGGTCCCTCGAAGGTGGGAGTCCATTTGCCCCTGGGGTCACCTTGTGGAAGAATGATGCGCTTGACTACTAGATCACCGACTTGGTAGACTCGGTGCTTGACCTTCTTGTTAAATGCTCTGATTATTCGCTTCTGATAGATCTGTCCATGGCAGATGGATGCGAGTCGTTTCTCATCAATCAAGTTAATCTGGTCAAGGCGAGTCTGGACCCAATCGTCTTCACCTAGCTCTGCGTCCTGGAGGACTCTAGTTGAAGGTATCTGAACCTCAATCGGTAGGACTGCCTCCATACCGTATACAAGAGAGAAGGGGGTTGCCCCTGTTGATGTTCGTACTGTAGTGCGATAACCATGAAGAGAAAATGGTAACATCTCATGCCAATCTTTGTAAGTCACTGTCATCTTCTGTATGATCTTCTTAATGTTTTTATTGGCGGCTTCCACTGCGCCATTCATCTTAGGCCGATAAGGAGAAGAGTTGTGATGCTTGATCTTGAACTGCGTGCAGAGTTCGGTGATCATTTTGTTGTTGAGATTAGAGCCGTTATCTGTGATAATCCTTTCGGGGGTGCCATACCGACAGATAAGATTATGCTTAATGAATCGAGCCACAACATTCTTGGTAACAGATGCGAACGAGGCTGCTTCTACCCATTTGGTGAAATAGTCAATTGCCACAAGGATGAAACGAGGTCCGTTGGAAGCTGTGGGCTTGATTTCTCCGATGATGTCAATGCCCCACATTGCAAAAGGCCAAGGAGCTGTTAGAACATTCAGAGGTACTGGAGGTACGTGCACTTTGTCTACATAAATCTGGCATTTGTGACAAGATCGAGCATAGCGGTGACAATCGGCTTCCATGGTGGACCAATAGTAACCTGTTCTCAAGATCTTCTTAGCCATCGTATGTCCACCAGAGTGGGTACCAAATGCGCCTTCGTGTAACTCTTCCATGATACGTTCCGCTGTTTTCCGGTCTACACAGCGGAGTAAGCACAAGTCGTGGTTGCGCTTATATAAGATGTCGTTGCTGAGGAAGAATTTGGATGCGAATCTTCTCAAGAACTTCTTATCGTTGACAGATGCCCCTGCGGGATATTCCTAAGTCTCAAGATATCTTTTCACGTCGTAGTACCAAGGTTTCTCTTTTGTATCAAGCTCATAACAATATGCTGGTTCTTCAAACTTCTCAATGATGATCTGGGGAGCCTCGTTGTCCCATCTGACCTTGAACATAGATGACATAGTAGCCAACGCATCTGCCAACTGATTCTCTTCTCGTGGAATGTGGTTGAAAGTGATCTCTTCGAAGTAGTGGATCAGACCCAAAACATGCTCTCGATACGGAATGAGATTCGGATGCCTCGTATCCCACTCGCCCTTAATCTGACTGATCACTAAAGCTGAATCTCCATATACTTGCAAGAACTTGATTCTTAAGTCAATAGCAGCTTTAATACCCATAATGCACGCTTCGTATTCATCCATGTTGTTGGTGCAACTGAAACACAATCTGGCGGTGAAAGGAGTGTGTCCGCCTGTAGGGGATGTAATGATGGCGCCAATGCCATTGCCAAGTGCGTTTGAGGCTCCATCAAAGACCATAGTCCATCGGGATCCTTGTTCAGGTCCTTCGTCTGGGCCTGGTTCTTCACAATCAATGACTAGTAAAACATCTTCGTCTGGAAATTCGAACTGCATAGACTGATAGTCATCTACGGCTTGATGAGCCAGATGATCGGCTACTACACTTCCTTTGATTGCTTTCTGAGAAGTGTACTGGATGTCGTATTTGGTCAAGATCACCTGCCATCTTGCTATTCTTCCGGAGAGAGCTGGTTTCTCAAATATGTATTTTATCAGATCCATCTTGAAATCAACAAGGTAAAGTCAACATATATTGTCTCATCGGCGAGAAGCTCAAGCCAAAGCGTTGTAAGTTTTCTCGATGTGAGTATCTTGTTTCACCGGTAAACATTTTTCTAAGGTAGTATATTGCATGCTCTTTTCGACTGACTCGCCATGTTGCCCCAACACACACCCATTGAGTTCTCTAACACCGTCAAGTACATGATAAGAGGTCTCTACGGCGCGGCATCGATAAGAGGATTCAGGTACTCCTTGATTTTGTCAAAAGCGATCCGGCAATCGTCGTTCCATTCCACTACTTGATCTTTCTTAAGTAACTTGAAGATTGGCTCACAAGTAGCAGTTAGGTGTGCAATGAATCTGGCGATGTAGTTCAATCGGCCCAAGAAACCTCTGACTTCCTTCTCGGTGCGGGGAGCTGACATCTCTTGAATAGCTTTAACCTTGGCAGGGTCAACTTCAATACCTTTTCCACTGACAACAAACCCTAGGAGTTTTCCAGATCTGACTCCAAAGGTGCACTTGTTGGGATTAAGTCTTAGTCTGTACTTTTTCAACCTATCAAACAGTTTCTACAAATGATCAAGATGTTCTTCTTCAGTCTACGATCGAGCTATCATGTCGTCGACGTAGACCTCTATCTCGTGATGAATCATGTCATGAAATAATGTCACCATAGCACGCTGATAAGTGGCGCCGCGTTTTAGCCCAAACGGCATAACCTTGTAGCGTAAAGTGCCCCACGTAACAAAAGTAGTCTTCCATGTCTTCGTGGAGCCATTTTAATGATTGTAACCGGGAAACCATCCATGAAGGAGAAAACCTTATGATGAGCGGTGTTGTCAACCGTAACATCAATATGAGGAAGTGGAAAATCGCTTTTGACTTGCTTTGTTCGATCTCGAATCCACACACATTCGTATTTTCCATCCTTCTTAGGTATGTACCACGCTTGCAACCCATTGTGGATAAGAAGTAACATAAGAAACCGCGTTGAATTGTTTCATAACTTCGGCTTTGATTTTTCTCGACATCTCAGACGCATGCGATTTAACCTTCCGTTTCACGAGAAAACCTTCTTTTGTCGGCAATCGTGTACCACAATATCAATATCTAAACCCGGCATGTCCTCATATGACCAAGCAAAACCTCAATATAGTCTCGTAGCATCCGAACCAACCTTTCTTTAACACTGCTCTCAAGACCGCTCCTATCCCGATCTCTTTCTCTCTCTTCAAGCTCAAATTCACAACCTCAACTTGTTCGTGGTGGTCAGATAACTCGCTCTTCTTGCTGTAGCAACTGACAAGTTCTCCGGCACTTCACAATCTTCCTCACTTTCGCCTTCGGCTTGGTAGATCGATTATCGAAGTCATATTGAGCAATAACATAGTCATATCAACGAGATTCGAGTGATTCAGTGTATCACGGGTGTGTGTAAGAAACACATAGCTTTTTGAAGGGTGATAAAGTAAAATAAAGAAAACAACAATTGAATGCAAAAGTCCAACGATTTTTTGAATGAAAATATGCAAATGATGATAATAACCTCACAACGAGCCATGATGCCCTGCAAGGCACTAGGCTTTAGAGTTTATTGTTCAAAACATAGAAAATACGAAAACAAAACAAAACAAGAGCAATTACTCCTGTCTAAAGGAGATTGGTATGACGCTTCAGCCTTCCAATTGCGAGTCCGTTGTTTGGAGTCGAAGATCCACCGATGTCAAGTCGTTGTCGTCGTCTTCTATAGCATGGATTCCACTCTGGCTAATGCGGAAAGGAAGTTGGCCGGCACGTTCACAGCGTATCATCTTCTGACCTTTAATGGTGAAGCCTAAACCAGTCTTGTCAGATTTGAAAGGAAGATCAGGGAGCTGACCCCAAATAGCACTACCTCCTTCTTCAATAGCACCTTGAGCATCCTTCAGCGAGGCCATCCTAGGTGGAACTTGTGTAACTTCAGGAGTAGCAGGAGAGTCAACAGGCATGACTCTGGGGATTGTTTCAAAAGCTTGACAGGGAGTCTCAAAGAATTCTCCTTCCACCTCGAGGTATCAGAATGACTGTAGATGACTGACCATATATTCTTCTTCACCAAATACTGTAACAACCTTCCCTTTCACCGGGTACTTGAGCTTTTGATGCAAGGTAGAGGTAACAGCGCCTGTCCCATGTATCCAAGGGCGTCCGAGTAGGCAAGAGTAAGCTGGACGGATGTCCATGACAAAGAAAATGTAATCAAAAGTCTGAGAACCGGCTTTAACAGGCAGAGTGAGCTCTCCAAGTACTGTTCGCTTAGAACCATCAAAAGCTCTCACAATTATGTCGCTGGGTTTCAGAATCAACCCTTCAATGTCAAGTCGATCAAAAGCAGTCTTTGGCAGGATGTTCAGAGCAGAACCGGTATCCACCAAAACATGAGACAGTGTAACGCCCTTGCATTCGACAGAGATGTGCAAGGCTTTGTTGTGTTTTCCCAGGAGTCAAATCAAGATCGAGAAGCCTAGGCCGTTGTTGGCAGCCAGGCTAGCAATACAAACTTCAAACTGGTCAGTAGTAGTGTCTTGCGGTACGTGAGCATTCTTCAGAAACTTCACCAAGGCGTTAGCATGAGCCTCAGAGCACAAGAGCAGAGCAAGCATGGACATCTTGGACGGAGTCTGTCCCAACTGTTCCACAACATTGTAGTCACTCTTCTTGATAATCTTCAGAATTTCCTCCATTTCTTGTTTGGAGGTGTCTTCAGCAACTTCCTTTGGCACTTCTGGTTGAGCAGGATGAGCCACTGGTTCTTTCCCTCTAGCTTGGGGAATGGGTTGAATAGCTGGAATGCGAGCTGGAGTCGCAGTGTCTTTTGGAGGAGAGATCTCGGGGGAAAACACTCTTCCGGTTCTGGTCACCTTACTTGATCCGGTGATGTTGTCAATGTCAGGAATGGTAGCTCCAATGGTCAGATCTTCAATGGTTAGAGGGTCTTGCTTGACGCCATGATAATAAACCTCAGCTCCATAGTTCCAAGGTATAGCTTTGTCAGAAGAGTATGGAACTGGTCTGGGAGAAGTAATGATGAGAGGTGTCACTCTAGGCGCAGGATCAACAAAGGAAATCCTTATGGTGTTAACATCAGCATAGTCTTCTGGGAAATCGTCACCCCATCCGGTTGCTTTAACATCTTCAATAGAAATCTTGTAGCTTTCAGGAATAGTATACTTCACCATGTAATCATATTTTCCACTTGGCTGCCCCAAGGTATCCCATGCAGACGGCACTGTTTCATTCACATCTTCGATCTTCAGTTTCTTAGACATGTCTTCACATAGACTCTCCACAGGTGGTTTCAGGAATAGTATTTCACGGTTATCCATCATGCACTGAACACGTCTTCTTAACCAAGCACAACCATCAAGTGCAGATGGGCACCAACGCAGCTCGGGCATCCGGATTGACACCGCTTGTAGCAAATTCTTCTTAATACCATCGAGGAATGGTCAAGTCATCTATGTTGAAAACATAAGTATCCTCACCAACAAAGATTGGAACTTTTGTCATGGTTAGGCATAGGCGTTGATCACATTCGGAGTCTCAACAGGAGGGTCAAACTCAATCTGCTTAGCTTCAATCATATCTTGAATCTTGTTCTTCAGAGCCCAACAATCATCAATGTTATGTCCAGGGCTATTGGAATGGTAAGCACACTTAGCATTAGGATTGTATCTCGGAGAGGAAGTGTTGATATTTTGAGGAGGATCCCTCAAGGTTATGAGCTCTGCTTTCAACATGTGTTGCAAGGCTTGCGACAATGGCATGTTGATCTTTGTAACTGTCGTGGCGCTGCTCGTTACTGTGTCTCGTTGAGGTTGTGCAGATGTAGGATTGGAGATCACAACTGCCCCCATAGATGGAGCACGGTCGGCCTTGACTCGGCTTTTCTGACCATACACAGCATTATTTTCTTTCTTACCACCAAAAGATCTCTTTGCAGCATTTGAAGATGACTCTACATGAATCTTTCCCTTCTTGATACCAGCTTCAATACGCTCGCCTGTCAATACCAGCTCGGTGAATCCGGCTGAAGAGTTTCCAATCAGATGATTAAGGAATGGGCCTGTCAGTGTTCCCATAAACATTTCAACCAACTCCCTATTGGACAAGGGTGGTTGAACTCTGCCTGCTAGATCTCTCCATTTCTGAGCATACTGTAACACGGTGAACTGACTTTGTAGGATTTTTGTATCCAAATGTGCGGATAGCAAGAGTCGCCACCGACTTTTATTTTTATCCAATTAAGGGAAGGTAAAAGTCACAGAAAAAGACCTTCGTTAGATTCTGAGTTCGGGAGAATGGTTATGAAAAGGGAAGGTATTAGCACCCTTTTTCATCCGTAGTTATCTACGGGCTCTTAGTTGCTCTAGATCACCTTTTAAAATTGCTTTCTGTGTGTTTGACAAAGATGCTTTTGAAAAAAAGGCATTTCGCTTTGACTTTGTAATGACTCATGTAGGAGTGTATATAAAGTGTTCTAAATGTTTCATTTTGAAAAGAAATTGAACTTTGAAAAAGTGTGTGTAAAAGCATTTGTAGAGCGAGCAACTAGGAGACTTATTACCCACTTTAATTGGTCGCTTTGTTGTACTTCATTCCTTTAGAATAGCGCTAGCCATACCATTAGTTAGTAGGTAGCTCCATTCGCTGGATGTAAGCGGACATTCAAGGGACATCGGATGGTCATCGAAAGCAACTTGTAGTAAGTATCCTAGCACATTCGAAGGGACTATCATCATTTTTCGTAGGCGACAATCGAGGGTCAAGATCATGTATTCGGAGGCGACATCGTGGGTCTATGATCTTTGTATCGAAGGGACTATGATGATTTGTTTGAAAGGCAACGGTGCTAGAATACCTCACGCTCGAGGGACATGACCATTTGAAATCGAAGGCATCGAGAGAATTACCCTAAGGGGTGCATGTGTGAAAGAAGTGTGTCAAATTCAGATATTTCATCTTGAAGATTAGTGTGAGCTATGTCCAATTTTAGTCTTACCATACACGCCTAATTACTAGCAATTTATAGGGTGCGGAAAGTAAAATGCGGAATGTAAAAGCGGAAATGTAAAGGTGCGGAAAATAGAACCTACGCTATTACATGGCTTTGGGCAGATACATAATTTAAAATGCGGAAAATAAAATCCTAAATTAAACTATTACATCCCATAAATAGTTACATTATTGGAAAAATAAAATGATAAAATAACAAAGAGAAAATCGTCTGAATCGGATCAACCTGTACAAAAGGAAGAAATCGGAAAATGCAATATGAATCGAATAAGAGAAAAAATGTTAGAAAAATGCAAATTTTATTATGAGAAAATTATTATATGCTGGAAATAAGATAAATAAGTTAAAATAATTTTTTGGGATTTTTTTAAATGCAATTTAGTAATTAAAAACTAATTAAAAGTGATTTAAATGCAAAATTACAAATAAAATAAACATGCATGCAAAAATTATATTTTAAAATTTATTAAATTAAATAAACATTTTCAGAATGTAAATGCAAAAAGAATAAATGTTTTTGGTAATTTTTAAATGCAAAAATAAAATTATGAAAATAATTAAAACAATGCAAAAATATTAAATAAATTAGAAAATAGAAAATAATATGGAAAAAAGGTGAGTTTTGGAAAAAGAAGCAAAACTGGACTCAGTGTGGATCGAACAGAGGACCCTGAGGTGAAAACTTGAGATTGCTTGCCTCTACCACTACACCACATTGCACTTGGTGTCATGGAAAAACAAACAACCGTTTGTAAACGAACGCGTGTCATGGAAATTGAATCAAACCAAGTCAGCGTATGTGGACCCCAGGTTGAACGCGTGAGCCAATCGAAACACACCATTATGCCACGCCTGAGTCAAACATTCCACACCGGAGTCCACGCCGGAGCTAGGGCTCCGGTCATCGTCTCCGACAGCCTATCCACCTGAAAACCCTGCAAAATGCATCAATCGAAACGAAATAAAAGCCCAGATCGATTAATTCGATCCTTGCGAGCACGATGGTGCTATCCTCGAGTCCTGAAACGGCCTGTAACCTACGTTTCGAAACTCACAGCCCTAAAAACCCTAACAATGGCAAACCAGTTTTCCCACGTTCAAGCTCACATGTAATGGTTCAAACATGATCAGGTATGCATCCTGAGTTCAAATAAACACACAAAAATTGTTAGCAATGCATGTATTTATAAATTCGATTTCATGAAAAATACCAAATCGGAATTGATGTAGAGCCCGATTCTGGACGGATTGGCTTCGAGCAAGGGTTGATTCTGAATCCTGGAAACCTCCTGAGCACGATGGAATGGCTGGAAGAGGTTGGGAAAGGCTGGAATTTGAAATTCGAATTTCCAAGAATCTTGAAAATTTTTGCAAGAGTTTGGGTTTGTTTTTAGGTTAGGGTTCCGTGTCCCTGGTTTGTACACAATGCTGGCAATTTATAGAAGAGATTGGAAGAGAAAAAACAAGGAAAAAAGATTGGAAATTGAATGTGCAAATATTTTCCAATAAATAAAATCAAATTTCCTTTAAAACTTGATTTTTTCTTTCCATGTGCATGAGTCACGAATTTGGCAATTGGTGTGGGCTTTCTTGGACATTAAGATATAAATCCAACTTATTTGAAAAAGAAACTTAATTTTCATATTTTACATAATTTATTTTTGAATTAAATGTTGTAAAATTCAAATATAAATCATGAAAATAGAAAATTACCAATGCCAAGCATTTATAGGTCAAGGATATTGTCATGAACAAGTTTGGATCAAAAGATTATAGGCCCATTTGGAAAATTTTGCATTTTGACCAAAATGTCCTTTTGTGCAATTGTCCAAAATTACCCAACTTCTGAATAGTGTATCTTGCTCAATTTTCCACATTTTTGAGTGTTCTTGGACTTTTTGGAAAGCTCTAAGAGTCCTCTAACCAATGTATTTGGTTTCATCTCAATTGGTGTTACCATGCTCAATATATCTTCAAAACAAAAAGTTTACTTTTTGTTGACTTTGAAAATGACCTGTAATGTTTTGAGCTATACCTCTTAAATGAAGCATTTTTTGGACATTCTTGTGAGACATGAAGTTGTAGAGAATTGAATTTCCTTCAAAACAAGAGGTGGTGGAAAAATTTCTGAGAAAGTATGAGAAAGTTATGATCAGTCAAAGTTCAGTTGACTTTTCACCTAGAAACCCTAATTTAGAAAGTTTGACTTTTGAGCAAATCTTGAGTTTTCTTGATGAATCATGATCAACCCTTGATCAAATGATGAATGTAACTTCAAAATGAGGATGTTGACCAAAATCAGAAGTTTTGACTGTATGTTGACCACAGTTGACTTTTTGTCCAATACACCCGATTTTCAACCATCTGAGCAATTGCCTGAGGAAACTTGACTTGTGAAGCTTGAAACTTGACATGGAGAATCTTTGAAGCATATGAGGAGGCATGAAGACCATTGGAGAGGTTAGAAATCCATATTGACTTGAGAGATACCAAACCCTAGTTTGGGTTGATTGTCTAGGAGAGAGTTTGTCTGATCAACTCTTGAGGAATCCTTGAGTATGGATGTATGAAATCTCTTGAGTAGATGGAGGGAAAATTTTGGGGTATGACACATACTCTTTGAACTTCTCATCACGACCCATGGACATGCTCTGTAGTTGCATGCGAGTGGGTGTCAATTCAGCATTGTACTATATCGTCAGAGAAAGCATCCGCTAAGTCACCCAAGTACGGATACAATATTCTCTAGCCGATAATACCACTCCAACCGAGTTCCGACAAACTCTCTTGAAAATAGTGCATCCACAACTTTCTCATCAGCAGGGGTTGATCTTCGAACATAGGACTTCAAATGCATTGGACAAGAAATGCCATCATACTGGCAAAAGTGGAACTTTGAACTTGGGAGGAATCACCACACCGGGAACAAGACTCAGATCATCAAAATTCAGCCCGGACATCTTCAGGTTTTCCACAGCATTCAGACGGTCTTCAAGTTGCTTGTACTTGTCATCTTCATCAGAGTACTGGCTATAGTCAGAGCGATCCTCTCTATCTTTCTCAGGCTCACGCTGGTCATCTTCATTACCCTTGACACTCCCCTCATTCTTGACACTTCCTTCTGAGAGCTCTATCCGGCTAACCACTTTAGGACCACCTTTGTAGCGTCTGCCCATGTTGAGAAGACCGACGACCTTCTTCTTTCTGTTGATGAGCTTCTTCAGATCTTCTTGGCCTTGGACCAAGCTAGTGAACATCTCCTGGAACTGAGCATTCTGAGCCTGGAGATCTTTGACAAACTGTTCAAGATCCATTTTTGCTAAAATAAATAGCGAGAGAATGAGAAAACCAATCTTCAATGTACCTGTGATGCAATGTTATGCTATGATATGCAATGTTTATGCGAATGCAATGCAATGTTTTCAATGACCTTAGAGATTTAAATTTGTTAAACAAGCACGAACAAACATTTATTAGTACTCTTTTTATTCTTTTCCCTTTTTTAGTACAAAAGATAGTTCAAAACAAATAAAAGAAAACATATAAATCCTAAAGCTCTAAGTCTCCCATGGGCGCCTTGGTGCTAAACGAATGTTGATGCTTCGCCTCGTGAAGTAGCTTGGTCAACTCTAGCACTTTCTTCTCGCTTGCATAACACCGAGCTTCAAATGTATCCTTTCTTCTTTAAGTGAATTCAGGATCTCTTCAAGTCTTCAAAATCGTAGGCATGTCGATGGAGAACAAGATAGGGTACGCCACCTATAGCAATAGGTTCCATAATTACCGTAGAACGTGAATGGCATCATGAGGTTTTGAGCTCGAGCTCGCACTCCATTTGAGGTAAGGTTCCCAAGGAATGGAGTTTTGTGCCCCAAAGTCTTGGTATCGCCTTCTTTACCATGCTCCAAGCGCAGTATGAACCTTCATCGGTAATTCTGGAGATCGTGATTGTAATCGAACACAATATCTTGGAGAAGCATATCATGTGGATGATGTGCGATAAACCTAATGTGTCTAACGGTATCTTAACTACAAGCACAATTTATCGCGGTAGTAATAAAAGATTGTCGAATCCATGTGGACTTTGTAATCACTCTAAAGGGAAAGTAATGTTAGTTTAGCTAAGGCGGAAATTGTCACGTTTGATTTTGGGAAGGTTAAGGAAGGTAAACTAATTGATTTTAAAGTAATTATAAAATGAAATGGTCGGTATGCAATAGAGTCGACCTAAAGGATCTAATCTGCCTAGGCATATAAGGATTGTCAACTGGTTTATCCAGAATTAATCATTTAAAACCCTCAACTCACACTTTCATGGTCTTATCTCGATTATACGCCTAAAGCCCTATACCGCCGCTAGCCTATAAGTGTTTAGAAGTATTTTTGAAACTTAATTAATTCTAATTTGGTTTAAAGCACTTTCATCGTATTTAAATCAAATGCCTAACTTTAGCTATCGTGTTAAAAACCTCACACTTCGTGGTCTCGATCTAACCTATTTACTCTTACTTTCGTAATAAAGGTTTTATTTTTAAGCATAAAAGTTATAACCAGAGTCCAGTTGATTAAAGTTTTAGTCTAAGTTCGATCAGATGCCTAATGTCTTTACTATCCCATACCGACGCTAAAGGTTTAGCTAGCTATGGAAATTAAAACGAACGACGGGAAATAAAACAAACAAATATAAATTGACATTATAAATAATAAATTAAACTTGCATTAATTAATTAAAAGGTATGTAATATAATTGCAAAATAGAAACCCGAATAAAGCAAGATCCTATGTCCTTCTTCCCATGTGTCGGAAATTCGGACTTTGAAATTGAATGTAAAAGGAAAGTCAAGCTTGAAATAAATAAACTTAACTATAATAATAATTTCCTGATGTTGGAAATTATTATTTGGGCAATGAAAATGAAAGAACAGGAATAATCGAATGCAGAAGAAATTAAAAACTGAAATAATACTGGGTTCGAAAATCGGCAGAGCTTCCGCACAAGTAAACTATAAAATGCTCTGTACCTCTAACACTAAAATGTTGAGGTATTTATAGAGGAATGAATATGGCAGTTTGCTTTGAAAACTTGTCACGAAGCTTTCCTTCAATTTCTCCACGAATGTAGGAACGTGGGTAGTTGAGGAAGAAGTGGTAAATGTGGGGCCTTGGCTGGAGAGAAATAAGGAGTTTCAAAAACTCCTTCTGTTTTGCTTCGCCACGATCTGCACTTTCAAATAACTGGTATGCGCATTACGGTCGTCATTGAGGTGTTACGATCAGGTTTGGTGTTTCTCCGTGTTACGGTCGTGGTGGATGTGTTACGGTCGTAACACGCTTCATGATGGCTTACGGTCGTGGTAGATGTGTTACGATCACACAACTACAAAATCAGAATCTTTGATGTTCATCTTTTCTTCTTTTCTTTGATGCTTTCTTGCATTGTTTCATGTTTCCTTATGTTTTGAGTCGAGTTATGAATACCGCAAAATTAATGACAAACTCGAAATATGCAGGAGTTAATCGGGTCAAAATAATACAAAACGGGTTAATGTCATGTAAAATAAACGATATGATTTCGTGTTATCAAATTCCCCCATACTTAAACCTTTGCTTGTCCTCAAGCAAAATAATCAATTAAAAATATCGGACAAGTTTTTATAAACGCACATAACTAGTATACCTTTCGCTTTCAAATTATTTCAAGAAATCCTAAGTTAGTTCGCCAAGAAAATCGAATGAAACAACAACGATACGCTTAATGACACAAGCAACAAGCTAGTCGATGACTATCCGTTTTAAACGAAACGTCCAATTATACCATTATAATTCAACTCAAGGTTTCTCGCTCATATTTCACCCGTTTCTTCTCTCGCAATCACATTAAGCCCATTATCTTTACACGCACGTAGTGGAATAGCCGTTAGTGGTTCCGATCAAACACAACGTTTCTCGCACAATTATGTGGCAACCTCTTTATCCAATTGAAAGATGCGGGGATCAAACCGTAGTCCGCCCTACCGAAGTTCAGCATCGATGCTTTCAACCACCAAGACAATGGAATCTCATGTTACTTAGTAGAAGCTTTTGCATCCGTTGGACTAAACGAAGCGGGTGAGGATCGCCCAATTTAATTGGTGCAATACCGATTTCCTTAGCATGTAACATTCTGTTTAAATCAATTTGCAAGATCATCCACTTATATTCATCGACTTTCCACGTGGTTTGTGCTAAGACTGGTGCCGACTGCTAATATAAACTACTAGGGGCTAATTTAAGACATAAAACTGAAAGTATCGGTATAACGGAAATGGAGACGATTCGAAGTAGGAGTCAAGGTGTCATAATCGTATAGTTCTCGTTGGATCGCTCTCGACCTTCTAACTAAGATTTCAGTTAAAGTAGGTAACTAACGATTATGCGAATATAAACGGCTAAAAATTTTGGTATGGCTAAATAAAACGGGGAGAAAACGAAATAACGAAACATAACTGAAATAGAAATGAAATTACTCGCTCAAATTAAGAATGCAAGATTCTCTCACACTATATCAAACATTGTCTCAATGTTATGATATAACAACAGGTTAAATTAAAAATACATCTGAAAACAAGGAAAACAACAAGAAAAGGAAAACCACCGTGACCACGGCGCTTCGGGTTCGTGACCTTCCGAAGGGGTAGCTTCAGAGTCAGTGCTCTGGGGTCCCAGAGATGTAACATCCATCCTTAAAGCATTAAGCTCACTTAGCACTTCATCAAGCCTTTCATTCGTCGAGCGCTGACCACTCGAGATTTGGGCGTTCTGCGCGAGCAAGGCGTCGAAGCGCTCCTGATGCAATCTCTCGGCTTTGGCATTCATAAGATTCTGATAATGAATGGCTCGGAGGATCTCGTCAAGAGACGGAGGCGGTGGAGCAGAGGATGACTCAGGAATGTCAGGCACGGGAACGGCTCGATCCAGTTCTTCCTGCATCTCATCAGCGGGGCCGACATGAGGTTCTTCTTGAGCAGCAGCAGGGCCTTCAGGTTCTTCATTGTTACATAGCCAGTTGGCTCGGTTCTGATGGTCGATTCGGTCCCTGCAAGGCAAAACAATGTTAGTGTAAACTCGGTTCTGTATCACTGGATGGAATTTTCCATCGTCCCGCTCGTGGATGAGGTGGGCTGATTTGCAATGATCTAAAGTGAGCAGGACCGTGGTCGGATGGCGATGAGCAAGGGTGTCACCATGGTTTAGTGATAAAGCAAGAGAAGTGACAAGCCCTCCAAAATAGAAAGGTTTTCCTCCTCCGTGTATGGAGTGAATATGGGCCGTGAGGAAAGGTGCGCTAATTTTCTCAATCCGAGAATGCACAATGCATGAAAACAGCTCCTTGAGTTGAGCAGGTTACTATCTCTTAAGATTATTACCTAGGATGCGTGGAAATAGCGATGGACGGATTGTGGATTTGAGTGGCGCTGAGGTGATCATAGGAGTGTGCTCGTTGTTGGTGAGGCTATGCCAAAGGTTGAAGGACTCTTCTCCAAAATTATCGGGTACACGGAGGTGGGAACCTTTCATCGTGCGTAAATCAAGAATTGCCCGAACGCTGCTCGAGTGAACTCGTATTCGGTGCCAATATGCGAAATGTCGCAACACCGTAAAGTTAGTTTGTTGAACCAGTGGAGGATGTAGCAAAGGAACCGAGGAACTCAGAGTGAGTGTCTCAGACGCTGGCTGGCTACATAGGTTCCACAGTTGACATTCAAGAAGGCGCTGAACACCTTCAAGTAAACCAAGTTCTCTCGAGGCGCAAGGTCAACATACCTAGTGGGGTGTAGTCCCGACGTTGAATTTCAAAACTTAACGCGTTGAGTCTCGCTTTGTTCACCATTACGAGGATAACGCTAGGAATAGGTTGAGATTGTTCACCATTTGCATGCAAGAACGCTTTAGTGAGAATGGGTGTTGTTGGTGGAGGAGAGAATGAGAAAGTGATACGGGTAATGGGTGTATAAATAATGGAAGGAGATAGTGGGAAGTTTGAAAATTGAGAGGGATTTATGGTGGGTTGAACGGGGTTAATGGGTGGTTAATGGAGGAAGTGGGATGGTTGGGGAGTTATGGAAGAAGAAGAGAGAAAGGTGGAGGGAAGAAGAAAAAGAACGTTCTGCTAACAGGGTTACTGATGTACCCCGTGTTACGGTCGAACACTGTCGACGAGCTAACGCTACCGAAAGGCGTGTGACGGTCGTGGGGGAATGGATTACGATCGTGGCAGCTACAAATTTTGCAAATTTTTACAGAAGAGAACACCAATACACAGAGTATTATTTTCATAACAGGCAGAACATCTCAGGCATTCCAACATAAACACAACATTAATTCATTCAACATATAATCTAGTATATATGATTCGCAACAGAGTAGAAAACCATAAAACATTGTAAGCAGCATAATGATTGTAAGTTTGAAATTGAAAACAAACAATTGCATTAATTCAAATTTTGTAACTTGTTCTTTTTGACAGAAAGTAAATGACTTGTAAATGGAAATGCAATAATTTAACAAATAATTGAAACTACCTAGAAACAAAACAGAATGGAAAAAAAATTCTAAAAACTAAGATTTGAAAAACTGAAAACTGAAAAACTAAGAAACTAAAAACTGCTTCATCCAATCTTTGCTTTTAAAATCTCTAAAGCTTGGGTGATGTTATAGAATTGCTCCACTGTGATGTCAGTTAAACCAATAAGATCCAAACGCATAGTCTTCGCCTATTCTTTATTCCATCAATGTCAGCTTTATAAGAATCCAAAGTGGTCGAATGGTGTTTAATTGTGTAGTATAACTCCTTGGTTTACATCGTGGGCTACTTGTGCTTCACCATATTTGTAAAGTCATGGTAACTGTGAGGGTTTCTGTGATCTGTTCATTTTCCGACATGAAATTATCAAGAACAAAATATGATTGTGGTGTTTCCGTGTTTCGGTGGTCGTGGAATCAATTCATACAACCAATTATCACGGTTATGGACACTTACTCGGCATGGTTCGAAGGGTAAAAGAGTAACAACTTCGCTCCTTATCGTGTAATCATATGGTGCAGGCCTAAATTTCCTATTATCGTGTTGTTGAAGGTAAATCAATATTCATAGGCCTAATAGATCCAAACGGTGCACGCTATTGAGTTGGTAACGAGTCCAAGAGCATTCGCAATCATTGTAACCAATCCTCCCACACCGACAGAACATTAGGTCCTCACTAATGCGGTAAAGGTCTTCATCGAGAGGGACAGATTGACAAGGCCCTAGGTTCATACAATAAAGCGTAGATAATTCATCCTGATACAAGATTTTGGTTTTGTTCTTTCCAAACAGAGTGTGGGCAAGAATCCTATGGAAATAACGGATGGTCAAGTTATGTATCTCATTGTTATCCATACTTTCCGGTCAGATAGTTTCCTGCTAAAGTACCCTTAAGTAATCCACTCAAAATCCAATAAACCACTCGGGTGGTAAAAGCTAAGGGTCCACCTGGGAATCCTAATAAAGCAGCCTAAGTCCCTATGGTTATAGGTGAACTCAATACCAAAAAGTCTCAAGGCAATGATTCCTTTTGGGTCCGGACACCGGTTCGTGGATGTAAACTAAAGAACTCAAGAACTCAAGGGTAAGCTCTCGTAAGTGATAAACCTATTTTTCGTGTGTGCTCTCCCATCCCAACCGGTTAAACATGTAGTAAACACCGCCGCTTATGCCTAAAGTGTCCATAGTGGGTTCATCATAATATGGTTAAATCGATGTCTCTTTGAGACAAAGCCTCAAATCTTCTCCTTTGGTTTCTACCTCAAAGGTGGTTTCCATAAAGTTCGTGGAGGATCCATAGCAAAACAAAGCGGGAAACAGTAGAGGAGAAAGTAAAGAGAAAAGACTTTCGTAAATCCGTAGCAAGTAAAATTGTTTTGAAATCAAGCAGCTTTATAAAAGTTTTAAAATGAAAATACATATATAGCAAACAAAACAAATAAAACAAACAAAATAGCAAGCAAAACAAATAAAACAAACAAAATAGCAAATAAAACAAATAAAATGGGTTGCTTCCCATGAAGGCTGCTTTTTAACGTCATAAGCCCGACGAAATACCTAGTGAAAGATTAGTCGGGAGAAATAGGTGGCGCTTCTACGAGTTTAAGCTTATTCAGATAATCTCTATTATCTATATGATATGCTTTTAACTGCCGCCCGCTTACAATAAACGGGCGCTATTTCTATCCTTAATTTTACCATCCGCTAGGGAATACTTGTAATTTCGAAAGGACCTGACCATCTAGATTTAAGTTTTCCGTGAAAGAGTCTAAGTCTAGAATTAAATAAAAGTACGACATTCCCACACTAAATTCTTTCCGAGATAAACGATCGTGCCATTTTTAGTTCGCTTTGTATATTTTAGCTTTCAGAGAAGCGCCTAGTCTTAATTCTTCCAGCTCATGTAAATCGAGGATTCGCTTTCGCCAGCAGCAAAGTAATTAATATTGAGTGTCTTTATCGCCCAATAAGCTTTATGCTCTAATTCTACCGGAGATGACAGATTTTCCGTGAACAAGTTTGAAAGGTGTAGTCTGATAGAGTCTTGTAAGTCATCCTATAAGCCCATAAAGCTTCAAGTTTTGGATGACCAATCTTTCGAGAAATAGCTACGCTTTTTCTAATATTTGTTTAATCTCCGTCAAACTTCGACTTGTCCGCTAGTTTGCGGATGATGGTGCTAGCTACGGTGTTTCACCCATATTTAGATAGTAATTTATCAAATATCTTCAAATAAAATGAGATCCACCGTCACTAACAAGTCGAGGAACACCAAAACGCTGGAAAATGATATTCTTGAAAAGCTTTATTACCACCGTGTGTCATTTGTAGGAGAAGCTATCCTCGATCCATTTTGAAACATAATCGACATTACGAGTATAAACTTGTTTCAAAAGAAGATGGGAAAGGTCCCATAAAATCTATTCCCAAAACATCAAAGACTTCAACTTCAAGTATTCCCTCTCGAGGCATTTCATCGCTGCCTTGAGATATTAATGGCGCTGGCATCACGATCACGCTTTTAACGGCGATGTGGACATCCTTCCATGTGTTAGAGCCGTAAAAGGCCGGCTTGAGAATTTTGGCACACGCTTTAGAGGTGCTAGCATGTCCGCCATAAGGAGATGAATGACAATGGGAAATGACGCCTTCTATTTCTTCGTCGGTATACAACGCGGAAAATTCCATCAGTCCTCGCTTAAATAAAAGTGGTTCGTCCCAATAGTAACTCTTGAGATCATGGAAGAATTTCTTTTCTGCTGGTGTTAAGTCGTGGAAGCGCATCGGCAGCTAAATAATTAACGATGTCGCGATACAAGGCAATCCTATGGTCATGTCAATGGCTTCCACGACTTTAGCTTCGTTTATTTAAATCCAATTGAGCTAGGTCGCTATCATATGTGCTATCGATGTTCATACGGAAAATCGCCGTTAATTGGCACTTGTTCGGTTTTATACCTTCTAAACGGATAAATGATCCGCTACGACGCTTTCGGCCTTTCTTGTCCTTAATTTCCAAGTCAAATTTTGTAAAAGTAAGATCCATCGGAGGAGTCTGGTTTTGCATCTTTCGCTAAATATCCTGAGCAGCGCTGGTCCGTGTAAATGATATTTTTGCTCCTACAAGGTAAGAACGAATTTGTCAAGCGCCAAGACCACGCCTAAGAGTTCTTTTCGCCAGTATGAGTTCATCCGTGAGTCCAGCGCTCACCGCGAGTAAATTGCGAAGTTTTATCTTCCTTTGTCCAAGAATCGCTTTACAACAGAATCACTTGCATCGCACATGATTTCGAAGGTAACTCCAATCGGGCGGTTGCATGATTGTGCGTAAATAAGTGCGGCCTTAAGGGTTTCAAAAGCTTTAAGACAATCGCATCAAATATGAACTCAAGATCCTTCATTAATAGACCGTGTGGTTTTGTGATTTTCGAGAAATCTTTAATAAAGCGCCGTAAAACCGCGTGTCCTAGAAAACTTCGATCTCTCGAACGGTCTTGGTGGTTGGAGTTCTTAATCACTTCTATCTTAGCTTTATCAACTTCAATTCCTTTATTGGAAATAACATGTCCAAGTACGATTCCTTCTCCTCGACCATGAAATGACATTTTTCCTCCGAAAGCACAAGGTTTACTTTCACACATCGCTCTAAAACACTTTCTAAATTAGATAGACATCCTTCAAAGCTTTGTCCACACACGTAGAAGTCGTCCATAAACACTTCCATGATGTTGTCAATGAAATCGCGAAGATGGCCATCATACATCGTTGGAAAGTTGCGGAGCATTACATAATCCAAAAGGCATTCGTTCGACGAACGCTCCATAGGGACACGTGAATGTAGTCTTCTTGATCATCGTGGTGAATTGGAATTTGGAAAATCTGAATAACCGTCAAATAGCGTAAATAGGAGTGTTTGGCTAATCGCTCTAACATTTGATCAATAAAGGTAAAGGAAATGGTCTTTCCGAGTAGCTTTGTTCGCTTATAATCAATGCACACTCTGTGTCCACTAACTACTCTTTGTGTTATCGATTCGCCTTGTGCGTTTCACGACAATGATACCTCCTTTCTTAGGTACGATATGCACCGGCTAACCCATTTACCGCTTGAGATCGGGTATATAATTCCAGCTTCCATTAGCTTTTTGATTTCATCTCCGACTACGTTGAGGAGGATCGATTGATTCTTCTTGAGGTTCTCGAGAGGTTTTGCAATCCTCTTCTAATAGAATACGGTGCATACAAATTGAAGGACAAATTCTTTTAAGTCTGATATGTAAATTTAACATAAATAGGGTATTTCCTTAGAACGCCTAAAAGTTTGAGTTTTGAGCGTTCCTAAATCGGAATTCACTATTACAGTCGAGTTTGTTCAAGATCAAGGAATTCAGATCGTAGATTTTTAGGTAAAACTTTCATTCGAGTTTTGTTTCTTGGGACATGGCATATGATTAGGTGTAAGTGCTAGACTTTCGCTAGATCATTATCTTTATATGGTTCTCGCCAATTGTCGCCTTCGAATATCGTAGGGTTTCAATTTTCATTATTTCGAATATGTGGTTTGTTCAACTTCCATCTCTCTCACGCACTTGCCTATAATATCGAGTAAATAATATGTGTCATTCATATGGTGCTTGTAGAAATTGAGTGAGGATGAATTTCACTTTTTCCTCTCCGACTTCGAATGTTAATCGCCTTCTTTTTACATCAATTATAGCTCAAATTGTAGCTAGGAATGGTCTTCCTAATATAATAGGGTAATCAATCTTCTGTAATGTCCATGATTATAAAATCTCGATATAGAATTGACCTATTCTAACTGGAACATTTTCCAATATACCTACAGATACTTAATCGACGGGTCGACTAATTGAATGTATATTTTGTAGGTGTAAGTTCTCCCATTTCCATTTTTGCATAGATAGGGGCATGACATCGATATTTGCTCCTAAGTCGCATGAGCTTTGTCTATGACGAATTTTCCAATATTACAGGTATAGAGAAACTACCCGGTCTTTTAGCTTAGGAGGCATGTTATTCTAATGATAGCACTACACTCAAGAAAGAGGGTAACTGCTCCGTTATCTTCTAGCTTTTTCTTGTTAGATAGGATTTTTAAGAAATTTAGCATACGATGGCATCCGAGTAATGGCTTCGTGGAATGGTATTGTGATATTTAGTTGTTTCAAGTTCCACGAATTTCTTAAATTGGCTCATCGATTTAGAATTAGTTAGTCTCGAGATACGTAATTTGTGGTTTATAGGGCGGTGGAGGCACATAAGGTTTCTTTTTCTACAAATTTCTTGAGTTTCGCTCTTTTCTTTCGTTCACTCGCTTTCACTTGGCTTGTCTTGCTTCGATACATTGTTGGTTTCTAGTCTTGGATCAACAGTGTCCAAGTTCTTTTTCCACTTAATATCACGGCATTAGCGTGTCTTTCGGGTTAGGTTGTGGTTGACCAGAAATATTCAAATAGGAGCAGCAGAGTGCTCTGGCTGTTGAGCTACTGTGGAAATCTGAGTTTCAAGCATCTTGTTATGGGTAGCTAAAGCATCGAGCTTGCTAGATAATTGCTTAATTTGCTATATGTAGGTTCGATTTAAAACATCCTTATTGGTCTGGATTGAGAAGCAATGAAATGTTCTATCATAATTTCGAGGTTTGATTTCTAGAATGTTAAGTATTAGGTCCGTTATTAGGATGATTCGGATAGCTTTGATAACAGTGGTGTAGCAGAGCTTGTCCAGAGCATACAACGATTGTTGCTTTTGTAAGAAATTTGGATGATTCTTCCAACTGGTTATACGTGCATCAGAGGGATTTTGCACGTAGTTAGCTTGTTCGGCCGGCACCGTTGTAAGGGGCATTCGAGCAAGATGTGATTGAATACACATAGATCGCAGTTGAATCATCGCAGCTACGTAGAATGCGGGAGTGGCGGAAAGATTCTCTAATTTTGGGTAAGAGCTTCCACTTTAGCATTAACTTGATCAGTGCTGTCACTTCAACCTTGATACCTTTCGCTTGAGATTTCTACATTAACTCTCTCGCTTCCCCATTGGTAGTGGTTTCGAGCCATACTTTCAATAAGTTGGTTCGCTCGCATATGGTTTATCCATCGCGCCACCAAAGAATAGCTATTTATAGTTAATCTTGTATTTACAAGAGACCGTTATAGAATGTGTGAATAATCAACCATTCTTCTAAACCATGATGAGGGCGTAGTCTTAGCATATCCTTGTATCGCTCCCATGTCAATAAAGATTCATTGTCTTTCTCGCTTGAAACCATTGATGTTGGCTCGCATAAAGCGCTTTGCTTGGAGGAAAATATCTAGCTAAGAAGACTTTCTTCAACTCACCAAGTGGTGATTGAGTTCACAGAAGAGATCGAAGCCAACAAAGCTCGCCTCTTAAAGAAAAGGAAATAGGCGCAATCGTACGCCGGGTTTACTCCATTCGCTTACAAAGGTTCCGCATCGCATAAAACATGTATAGATGTAGATTAGGTCCAGAGGAGCTCCAGAGAACGGGTTCTACCGAACGCGGAAAGAAGCAAGGTTTCACTTAAAATCGCTTTGAGCAATAGGTGGAGTCAATATCATATGAGGTTCGCTTGAGAAGGAACTGTAATCTTAAGAGGACGAGGAGGAGGAGGTGGATCACCATTCTTCGTAATTGCCGAGATCCGAAGAACAGACGGAGGAAGATTGTTATGCTCACTGCATTTTGAATTCGCTTTCTTAATCAAGATAACGCCGGTATCGTATATGGGTATATGCAAAGTACCGCTTGAGAGCGAGTATTTGGCATACACAAATGGGAAAATAAATAGTTGCCTTTAGCCTAGACAAGGCTACTTTAAGAGTGCACTAGTGACTAGATCAAAGTCCGCAACGGCGCCTAAAACTTGTGTGCGATAAACCTAATGTGTCTAACTATCTTTAATCGCAAGCTTACGTACCTATCGCGGTAGTAATAAAAGATTGTCGAATCCATTGTGACTTTGTAATCACTCTAGTGCGGAAAGTAATGCTAGTTTAGCTAAGTAGGAAATTGTCACGCTTGGTTTTGGGAAGGTTAAGGAAGGTAAACTAATTGATTTTAAAGTAATTATAAAATGAAATGGTCGGTATGCAATAGAGTCGACCTAAAGGATCTAATCTGCCTAGGCATATAAGGATTGTCAACTTGGTTTATCTCAGAGAATTAATCATTAAAAACCTCAACTCACACTTTCATGGTCTTATCTCGATTATACGCCTAAAGCCCTATATATGCTTTCGCTAGCCTATAAGTGTTTAGAAGTATTTTTGAAACTTAATTAATTCTAATTTGGTTTAAAGTGCTTTCACCAGATTAAATCAAATGCCTAACTTTAGCTATCCTGTTAAAAACTCACACTCGTGGTCTCGATCTAACCTATTTACTCTTCTTACTTTCGAATAAAGGTTTTATTTTTAAGTATAAAAGTTATAACCGTAGTCCAATTGATTAAAGTTTTAGCCTAAGTTCGATCGATGCCTAATGTCTCTTACTATCCCATACCGACGCTAAAGGTTTAGCTAGCCATGGAAATTAAAATAACGTATTGAAATAAAACAAACAAATATAAATTGACATTATAAATAATAAATTAAACTTGCATTAATTAATTAAAAGGTATGTAATACAATTGCAAAATAGAAACCCATAAAGCAAGATCCTATGTCCTCTTTCATGTGTCGGAAATTGGACTTGGAAATTGAATGTAAAAAGGAAAGTCGAAGCTTGAAATAAATAACTTAACTATAATAATAATTTCCTGATGTTGGAAATTATTATTTGGGCAATGAAATGAAAGAACCGGAATAATCGAATGCGTAAGAAATTAAAACTCAAATAATAATGGTTCAAAATCGGCAGTAGCTTCCACACAAGTAAACTATAAATGCTCGTACTTTAACACCGAAATGTTGAGGTATTTATAGAGGAAATGAATCGGCATTTGCTTTGAAAACTTGTCACGAAGCTTTCCTTCAATTTCTCCACGAATGTAGGAACGTAGTTGAGGAAGAAATGGTAAACGTGGGCCTTGGTCGGAGAGAAATAAGGAGTTTCAAAACTCCTTCCGCTTTGCTTCGCCACGATCCGCACTTTCAAATAACGGTATGCGATTACGGCCACACCGAGGTGTTACGAGGTGTTTTGTGTTCTCCGCACATTGTCGTGGTGGATGTTACTATTGTAATACGCCTATGATGGCTTACAATGTGGTATGTGTTACGATTGTCACAAATTGCAAAATCTGTAATCTTTGATGATTCATCTTTTCTTCTTTTCTTTGATGCTTTCTGCATTGTTTCATGTTTCCTTATGTTTTGAAATGAAAGTTATGAATACCGCAAAAGTAATGACAAACCGAAATATTCGGGAGTTAATCGGGTCAAAATAATACAAAACGGGTTAATTTCATGTAAATAAACGATATAATTTTCGTGGTTATC